>CM068952.1:26332141-26344641 GCA_035128595.1 Eptatretus atami | reverse complement strand
GATCAAAATGGCGATGGTTATTTTATGCTAAAAAATAAATCGTTCTTTGTCTATACTAAATGTTTGAGATTTTGAAATAAATCATTTCAGGAAAAACAAAAGAGGATAGCTCCAGCGAACTATACCGCTGAGGTTGTTTGCATTGATCAAATTCTCCTGAAGAGAACTTGACTGAATTGGAAATTGATTTTCTTATCATTTTTTCTTTGCCCGATTTTAATGAAACTTGATACTGCACACCGCAGGAGAATGGTGAGTAAGGTGGGCCGAAAATTTTTGCACTATCGTGTACCGTTTTGGCTCTATTTCGAGAGCATACATACATACATACATATATACATACATATATACATGATGAGAGTTTTAGGAACATATTATATATATATATATATGTATATTGTATATACAGTATATTAGATACGAGCAAATACCACCCATCGCTTCGCTGATTGTAATACTAAAGGGGGAGGGAGAAGAAGAAGAGATGGGTGGAGGAAGGAGAGCGGGGAGAGTGAAGAGGTGGAGTGGAAAGGAGAGAGGAGGGAGAAGGAGCGAGCAGGGGTGGGGGAAGGAAAGACAGTGTGAGGTGAGAGGAAGGGAAGGCAGACGTGCAGTGGAGCATTAATTACAACTCGTACTGTTTCAGCAAAATGATTCTGCAGAGAATAACAGTGAAGTTGGAAACAAAATAATGTCTGAAATCCATTTTCTACCGGTCAGACTATAAACACGGTCTGGAGACAAACTCCTGTCCGGAGACAAACTCCCATTGAGACACAAACAGCGCCCAGAGACAAACTCCCGTCCAGACATAAACACCGCTGGACACGTCTGGAGACAAACCCTGCCTGGACAGGTCTGGAGACAAACACCGTTCAGACATAACCACCGTCCACATATGTCCATAGAGATATATATATGGAGATAGAGAAAGAGTAGGGGAGTTAGCAGAGAGAATTTGTTATGCTTCATGAACAACAGACACACACACACACACACACGGCCGATATCGGCAATTTTTCAGGAATCGGCAGGTTGGAGTCAGTGTGATTACCAACTACAGAACTTAATGTGTACAACCCAGAAACCTTGAGTAGCTTTCACCGAAAAAAATTAAAAAGCTGCATTTATATACACGTTTCAGGCATATGTTCACAAACATTATTCTTTATAAACAGCTGCATGTGACGGATTGAAAAAAACAATTGGTTCGGTAATTTAGAAAACACCTTAATGCGGAAAACGGCTCGTAAATTGTGTGTCATTTCACAACAACTCGCTCATAAATGAGAGAGCACAAACCACCCACTCAGGATGATGGAGCACGAACCACTCAGTCAGAGTGACGGAGCATGAACCACTCAATCAGGTTGATGGAGCATGAACCACTGGCTCAGGTTGACGGAGCACGAACCACTCGCTCAGGGTGATGGAGCACAAACCACTCACTCTAAATGACGTGGCATGGCTAAAGCGTCCGCAGTGAGTGAACGATTCGCTCAGAAGGATGTAGTGTGGTCCCGCTCTCGACAATGGGTGTTCGGCAAGTTTCTTAAGCACTCATGGAAGCACTACAATTCAATGGTTGATAAGGAACGGTTCGCCACGCTGTCGCTGCATACCATACCATATCCCTTTAAATTTAAAGCTTCACCGCACACGGAGCTGTTAATGAAATACAATGACTTTATCCACAAAAGAGTTGCAGTTTAATGCAGAACAACCCTGGAGATATCGCAAAGTTCAATCGCCCGTGAAATAAACCATTTTGCCTGCTTGTCTGTGCATGTGTTACGTGGTACATCGGTTCAGGGTCCACGCAAACGTGATGACTTTTTTTTTAAAAACGTCCGTTTTTTATTTATACCAGATTTGCTTTGATTCCCTGCAGAGCACCTCGTGAAACGTCCGAAAATATAGGCACCGATCTGGCAGACGCTATGGATAGTCGTTCCCTCTGGGGGACAGGGCACATCAGGTTGAGCAGTAAATGTATTAAATCATATAGCTCAATGAAGCAACTTAATTTTGGCACATTCCTAAATTTTTTGTTCATTCAATATAATTCTCCAAACAGTTGAAAAAGATAAATTTAATGCTTTGGAAATTTCACATTTTGTTGTGCATGCATGGAGAAGGAGGGAACATCGCCTTGGTTGCTTAAAGTAAATAGGTGTATTGGCTTGGTTATAAGACTCGTTATTTCTTTAAATTATCAGATTTCACAACAGATTTTGACACTTATTTAGTCCGGACAATATCCGATACTCAAAACCGAAATAATGTTTCGATGATTATACTTTTAATTAGTCCGTGAGAGTAGATCGTGGAAAATCATATCATATAATGCATGAAATCGCTCCAAGCTCCTAATTTGAAAAGTATAGTACTTACAAAAGCGATTTGTAGCGATGATGAATAGGCATTCGATATGAGTGAGGAAACCGAAAACAACAACTTGAGTGTTTTGGTTCATTAAAACACCCCTTTTGAAGATAATTAATGACCTTATTTAATTATATCCTTTATCAAGCGCATCTTCGGCCACCTTCCTATTTGGGGTCTTGAGGCATATCCTGGGTTACCTCGCTGGGTTCTGAAGACACCATGTTTTTTGGACTGCTCAACCATGTCTTGACTTGGAACAGGCTACGATTTCTACACGTTAAAGTTTTTTTTTCACTTTCCCCACTCATATTATCGAATGCCTGTTCATCATAGCTATGAATCACTGTCGACATCGCTTTTGTAATTGATATAGTTTTCAAAGTAGGAGCTTGGAGCGATTTCATGCATTATATGATGCATTTTTCCACCATCTATTCTCACGGACTAATTAAAGCTTATCATCGAATTATTATTTTGGCTTTGAGGATTGGATATCGCCCGGACTAAATAAGTGTCGAAATCTGATAATTTAAAGAAATAATGAGTGTTATAACTCAGCCTATATACCTATTTACTTTAAGTAAGCAGGGCTAAGGTCCCTCCTTCTCAATTTCTGCTCAAGAAAATGTGAAATTTCCAAATCATTAAACTTATCTTTTTCTACAGTTTGGACAATTATATTGAATGAAGAAAAAATTTAGGAATGTGCCAAAATTAACCAGCTTCATTGAGCTGGATGATTTTATGCATTCACTGCTTGACATCATTCCCTGTCCCCCAGCAGGACTGCTTATCTATAGCATCTACCAGATCTGTGTCTATATTTTCTGAGGTTTCGTGAGGTGCTCTCCAAGAAATCAAAACAAATCTGGTGAAAAACGGATGTTTTAAAATAAAGTTATAATATTTGCACGGACTGCGAACCGATGTACCACGAGACTCAGGCACAGATGAGCAGGCAGCGTGGCGCATTATCTGTAACGTTTATTTCACGGGCAATTAAACTTTGCAATGTCTCCAGGGTTGTTCTATGTTAAACAGCAACTCTTTTGTGGATGAAGTCATGATTTGAATGAATTCATTTAATTTATTTAACTGCAAAGGGCACAGTGAAGACCGGCTTTAAAGTTAAAGGGATCCTACATGGGATGCAGCCTCAGCCTGGCCAGCCGTTCCGAATCAAGTATTTCATTGGAGTGCTTGCTTGAGTGCTTAAGCCACTTGACGAGCACCCTCTATTCGATAGCGGAACCGTGCGGTCATTCTGAACGAATCATTCACTCACTGCGGACGCTTTTGCAATGTCGTGTCTATCAGAGCATGTGGTTCATGCTCCGTCATCCCGGGCAAGTGGTTCGTGCTCCATCATCCCGGCGAGTGTTCGTGCTCCGTCATCCGCGGGCGAGTGGTTCGTGCTCCGTCATCCCGGGCGAGTGGTTCGTGCTCCGTCATCCCAGGCGAGTGGTTCGCGCTCCATCATCCCCGGCGAGTGGTTCGTGCTCCGTCATCCCGGGCGAGTGGTTAATGCTCCGTCATCCCGGGTGAGTGGTTCATGCTCTGTCATCCCGGATGAGTGGTTTGTGCTCTGTCATCCCGGGTGAGTGGTTTTTCAGAGTCTTTCAGAGCAAGTGGTTCGTGTTCCGTCATCCTGGTGAGTGGTTCGTGCTCCGTCATCCCGGGTGAGTGGTTCGTGCTCCGTCATCCCGGGTGAGTGGTTTGTGCTCTGTTATCCCGGATGAGTGGTTTGTGCTCCGTCGTCCCGGGCGAGTGGTTCATGCTCCGTCATCCCAGGTGAGTGGTTCGCGCTTCGTCCTGCCGGGCGAGTGGTTCGTGCTCCGTCATCCAGGGCGAGTGGTTCGTGCTCTGTCATCCCGGGCGAGTGGTTCGTGCTCCGTCATCCCGAATGAGTTGTTCGTGCTCCGTCATTCTGAGCGAGTTGTGAAATGACACCCGATTTCCCTGCCGTTTGCCGTATTAAACGGGTTTTCAAAATTACCGAGCCAAGTTTTTTTTTCCACCCATCACATGCAGCTGTTTATAAAGATTAATGTTTGTGAACATATCCTGAAAAGTCTATATAAATTTAAAATGCAACATTGTTTTTTGGTGAAAGCTATTCAAGGTTTCTGGGTTGTATACAGTAAGTACTGTCCTTGGTAATCACACTGACTCCAACTGATTCTCGTAAAACTCCCGATATCAGCCAAGCACGTGTGTGTGCGTGTGTGGTGTGCGTGTGGTGTGTGGTGTGTGTGTGTGTGTGTGTGTGTGCACGCGCGTGTGTGTACGCGTGCGTGCGTGTTGTTCATAAAGCATAACATATTCTTTCTGCTAACTTCCCTACCCCACCCGTCTCTCTCTCTCTCTCTCTCTCTCTCTCTCTCTCTCTCTCTCTCTCTCTCTCTCTCCCCCGTCTCTTCTCTCTCTCTTTCTCTCTCTCTCCTCCTCTTCTCTCTCTCTCTCTCACCCGTCTCTCCTCTCTCTCTCTCTCTTCTCTCTCTTCTCTCTCTTCTCTTCTCTCTCTCTCTCTCTCTCCTCTCTCTCTCCACCGTCTCCTTCCTCCTCTCCCCTCTCCCTCTCTCTCTCTCTCTCTCTCTCCTCTCTCTGTCTCCCCTGCTGGTGGTTTGGTTTCTGGGCGTGGTGTCATGGCCGCCGTTGGCTCCTACTTTGTGCTGTGGTGAGATCTTTGTGCTTTTTTTCCTCCCCCTTCTATCCTCTCTTCCCCTTTTTCTCCCAACGTGATTTTGGGGGTTGTCTGTGTCTTCTCTATCCCTTGTATCCTTAAGAGAGCGAGAGCCGGCCTATTTGGGTGTGGCCTACCTGTTTGATGAGGCCTTGTAAACTTGGTCTTTCTTTTCCTTTTTTCTTTGCTTATAATGCACTTTCCTTAGTTTTTAGTGATTGTTTTTTGTGTCTTTTAGTTCCCCCTCCCCCCCCTCCTTTTTGCTTTGTAAGCTTGAGCAAAGGGGGAGATAAACCGCTGATATGGTGGATACACACACTCGGTTTGAGGCATTTGATAATTTAACGAGGAAGCATGCATTGGTGTGCGTTCCACCTGAAGGAATTGCCACCGAAGACATTGTTTTATCAGTTGGAAATAATAGGGAATCAAAATGTAAGAGCAGCATCGAAAATGAATAAGAAAATTGTTGTCTTTGTGTCTGATGAAAAATTTGTTCACGATGTTGTAAGTTCGGGATTAACTACAGAGACTGGTCTCTTTATGTTGGCTTCACCAATGGATACCCCATCAATGAGAATTGTTATATCAAATGTACCCCCGTTTATAAACAATGACAACTGATGTGTATTCTGTCACGATACGGAACAGTTGTGTCAAAATCTCGATGATTCCTCTAAGAGCTCGAGATGAACGGATTAAACATGTGATGAGTTTCCGACGCCAGGTTTATATGGTTCTTCCCGATCGAGGTGATGACACGGTCTAAACATTTCGTTTAAAGTGACCTTGAACAAGTATGAGTACCAAATGTATGCAACTTCAGCTTCGTTAACATGTTTTAACTGTGGAGCATTTGGACATGTGAAAAGGTTTTGTCCAAAAGTATCTTGTGTAAAGTGTGGTGAAGCAGGTCATAACGACACTGACTGTGAAAAGGACATTACCCCGGTTTCAGGTGTAGAGAATAGAGCAACTCCTAATACCCAGACGCTTCCTGTTGTTCCTCGCACAAGAAGACTCAGGGTTTTACTCCAGTTCCTCATCCTAAAGAAGTCAACATCTCAGCATTAGGAGATAATGAAATCCCCCTGACAACCCAAATGGTTTGGCTGTTGCTGCATGTAGTGTGGAGATGGAGGAGGATCTCGTTGCTGTGACAAAGAAACGAAGAGCATCCGATATTAGTAGTTCCAACACTTCCGTAAAAAGGTAGTTTTGGACGAAGATTGTGAAGTTGAGGATGCACCTCAATGTGTTACTCAGGATTCTCCAAGCTGCATTGATACTCGGAGAATGTTTTTGGATTGAGTAATGAAGAAAAGGATTTTCAAGGATTACTGTGCAACACTGGGAATTTGACGAGTAAAGCATCAGGTGAGGCTGATGTTGATGAAGCTCATTAGCAAGTCGTCACCAGCACTTCCTGCTGAGACGAGCAGAATGGAGATGCTTCAGTCCTTACTTCCCCTTCATTGATACAAAATCCACTCATTATCCTGGTTATTCAACTGAGCCAGTGAATATCAGCCTCAAGAGCAAGAAACCGAGGTTACTGTTCCGGTTGAACGTACTGAGTACCAGAGTAAAGTTGAGGAACATTCTGGCAAATCTTTAGAGTTGCCAGGACCTGAATAATGACTGTTCAGACTGATTTATATGACCCAGGTGGTGCCGGGTCTGATTTTCAGAATCAAATGATGAAGCTGAGGTAACTGAGTTGTCTCAATTTCATCGTATCAGTCATACATAGCCCACAACTTATTCTTGCCTTTCTGAATGAAACTTATCGACATCGAAATGTGATCATTAAAGATCACTTTCCTGATTTATTTCATTTGTTCAAGCCGCAAAAGACATCATCAGGAAGCCTGCTGAATTCAAGTTGACAAAGTCACAGTTTCATCGTCTTCGAAAGGTTGTTACAAAAGCGGGGACTGAAATTTCTCAGCAACCGCTCAAGCCTTTGGATAAACCATGAAAAAGATCATTTTTGGAACCTTAAAATATGAATGGCGGTGGAGCAAGTCACAACCGCCAGGTTCAAGTGAAAAGTTTGTTTGATCGTAAACAAATCGATGTACTTTTACTCCAGGAAACGCACATAACTGAAGATGTGGAGTATGATTGGTGTCGCCTCTTTAAGGGACAGTGCTTCTTTAGTAATTTGTCTTCTTCTTCTGCTGGTGTGCCTTTTTATTCAGACCTGGGCTAGTACCTGAATCATGCCACTTCCAAGAGTTTTCAAAGGCCGATTCATCTCTCTGGAACTGGTCATTAATAATTTCCATTTTACACTATTCAATGTGTATGCTCCCAGTGAGAGTGTAGAACGGAGAGCTTTCTTTTTGTCTTTAATCAGACACTTTCGCTCAATTGATCTCAATGATTGTATTTGCATGGGGGGTGATTTTAATTGTACCTTAGAACCTCTTTTAGACAGGAATACAGCAGAACCTCACCCTGAATCCTATGCCGATTTGTCGAATTTTTTTTCAGCAATAGGTTTGTTAGATGCATGGAGGCTATGTCACCCCAACGAATCTCAATATACGTGGGGACGTTGGGCTAACGGGAGAGCATCATTTGCTAGACTTGACCGGTGGTACATAAACTCCGCATTTCAGGACTGTAGTTTTTCTCTCCGGTTCACTTTCCATCCTTATTTTCCGATCATCATTTAGTTACCATGGGCCTCTTTTTCCCTCAACCCTCACATAAAAGTACGTACTGGAAATTCAACCCCAATCTTCTTGAAGATACTTTGTTTAAAAAAGGCTTCTATACCTTTTGGGCTATCCAACTCTCAAAAAAAGCCTCTTTCTCTTCATTGGAGTTATGGTGGGACAACACAAAAGCACAGATCAGAGTGTTTTTGTCAGCAGTTTGCTTCAAATGTCACCAATGTTAATAATACAACAATGGCTCTGTTAGAAGCTGATATCATACAGTTGAGAGTAAAGTGGCCAGATATGGAAACAGGAGGGACAAATGATATTAGTTGAAAAAAAGGACCCAATTGAGAGAACTGACGCAAGAAAAAGTAGCAGGGATGTTAATCAGATTAAGGATAAACAACATCAAGGTTTTAGATACTCCAGCAAATCCTTTTTCCAAATGGATTTTGTTAATAAATCACAAAAGACCGTTTTTTTCTTTGCTTGACTCAAGAGGAAACATTGTTGTTAACTCCAGTGATGTACGTTTGTGCATTAGAGATTTCTTTTAAAAATTTATGCAAACATACTGTTTGTGAGCAAACTATGGAACTTTTAACTTCTCACTTTCCTTCCATCACTGAGCCCAGCGTCTGAGCTTGGACTCACCGATCACATTGCCTGAGCTAACGCAGGCCCTTGCTGGATTGAACTCGGGGAAAGCGCCTGGAATTGACGGCTTACGGCAGAGTTTTTCTTGACGTTTTGGACCTTTTGGGCCCTGAGTTACTGAATGTCCTGGAATCATCTTTGATAAATGGAGAACTGCCTCTAAGTTTTAGAAGAGCGGTGGTGTCTCTTCTACCAAAGACTGGAGACTTACGGCAGATAAAGAACTGGCGACCGGTCTCGTATTATGTACGGACTACAAAATATTGTCAAAAGTGTTGGCCAGTCGGTTGAAGATGGTAATTGGTGATCTTGTTAACTCTGATCAGAACTACTGTATCCGAACAGATCAATTTATGATAATATTTTTTTGATCAGAGATTTCTGGAGTGTGATTCCATGGAAAAAGAATTTGGGATAATATTCCTTGACTTAGAAAAGGCATTTGATAGTGTTGATCACATGTTTTTTGCATCATGTGTTGGAAGCATGTGGTCTTGGTACCAATTTTAGGGCCTATGTATCCTTACTGTACAGCAATATATTTAGTATTTTCAAATTAATAATGAGCTCGTCTCTCCTATACTAGTACAGAGAGGGGTGAGCAAGGGTGCCCCGTTTCTGGACTATTATTCTCCTTGGTTATAGAACCACTTCTGATTCTATTCAGGAAAATCTTTCAGGAGTAACTGTATCCACAGGGATTCCTTCGATAGTTGTATCAGCTTATGCAGATGATGTCGCTGTGGTCATTAAGAATGACAATGATATCTCTGCATTTGTTAAGTGTTTAAATCTCTTTTGCTTGGCATCTTCATGAACTGTAATTGGAACAGAGTAAAGCCTTATGGGTTCCCAGTCTTAAAAACAATCTGCTGGGACACGGATAGTACCACCGATGCATTTGCCTTCAAAGTTAAAATGGGTGGAAGAGGGAGTCAAATATCTAGGCGTGTTCCTGGGATCCCATTCTATGTCCTCAAAAATTGGGAAGGGATGGTTGAACATGTTAAAAAAAGATTAGGACTATGGAGAGAGCCCTACCCCACCTTTCTACAGAGCTAGAGTCTAGTTGTAAATAATTTGGTTGCCTCATCTTTGTGGCATAAGTTTATCTGCCTCCAACCACAGAAGTGCTGCTGAAGGCTGTTCAAAGACTACTGGTTGATTTTTTCTGGAGTGGTTTTCACTGGTTACAGCCAAATGTTATATGCCGCCCGTTGGCTGAAGGTGGCCAAGGATTGTCGACATAAAAAGCCGCATAATGGCCTTTCGGCTGTGCTCCACTCAGATGTTGATGCACGGAGAAACAGCTGCTTAGCCGACTTCTGGCCCGTCATATCTTGCAACAAGCAAGTGGGCTCGTTACAGCCTTGAACTCTTCTTGATCAAACTCCAGCATGTTGATATATCTCATCTTTCAACATTTTATCAGAGTCTTTTGAACGCTTGGCAGAGCTTTCGGTTAGTCGCCAGCAGGAAACTTATGCTACAAATATGTTTATGGAAGAACCCCTATTTTACAACCCATTGTTTCCTGCAATTCCTAGAAGCCGTGACCTTTATCAACATTTTATTGCAGCAGGCATAATCAAAATACTACACCTCCGCCATGATTCCGGGTTGGGGTGGAAATCAGTGCCGGAGATAGCAGATATGACAAGGATATGGTCAAATAGGACGATTGGTAAAATCCTAAGAGGAATTGTGAAAAAAGTTCTCAACTTGAACTAAAATGGACTCAAGAAAGCTTGTTGACACAAATGACCGAGGGTTTCCTGGTTAATTGTACAACCAAGTCATAGAGATTTACCCCCATTAGCTCAGGAAAAATATTTTTCAGAAATATAACAGTAAAGACCAATATAGACTGTCTACCCAAGTCCTACTCGAGGACTCTCCATTGAAGGGAGTGGCCAGATGGAAAAGACTAATGCCGGAAGGACTCCCATCTGAGCCTGTATGGAACTCTTTCTACAGTATGCTGGTTGCTAAAAGGACTGGAGATTTACAGTGGAGACTAGCACATTGGGTTATTCCTTCGAATAAGTGGTTAAGTAATTTTTCTCCATATCCGGGTGCTGCCCTTTCTGCATTTGTACAGAGGATTTGTTCCATGCTTATGTTGACTGTGCAAGGCTTGCGCCATTATTTCAATGGCTGAACACATGGCAAAAATGCAAATTACCTTCTCACTAAGATTGTTTATTTTCGGGTGGAAAGAACAAGTAAACTCATTATTTTTGTTCTTAGTTGCCACAGCAAAAATGGTGATTTATTTATCGAGGAAAGAGAATTGAAAGGAAAGTCGATTGTGATGTGAATGTTATGTTTTTTTTCAATGCTTTAATAACAGCAAAACTGAAACTTGAATTTTGTTTTTCTAAAAGTGAAAAGACTGTTGATGACTTTAAGAAGTCTTGGTGTCATGAGGGGATTTGCAAAGTTCATGAGAATAATTTATTGATATCCCTGTAGTTTTTTCATTGTTTTGGAATGTATTATTGAGTTTTGAGTATTTTTTGTTTACATTGAATTGTTGTAAGTATTAATATACTGCACTAAATAGTTTTTTTTTCACCGACTGGCACACACATATATGTATATATGTATATATATATATTTTTTTTATATTGTTTTGTAATAAAAAGATTCAAAGTCTCTCTCTCTCTCTCACCCGTCTCTCTCTCTCTCTCTCTCTCTCTCTCTCTCTCTCTCTCTCTCTCTCTCTCTCTTCTCTCTCTCTTTGTCCCATCCTTTCTCTACCCCCTCCCAATGCAGTGCAGCACCTCCTCCAATATCTCTCTCACTTTTCTTCTCCTCCTCTCCTCTCTCCTCTCTGTCTCTGTCTCTGTCTCTGTCTCTCGACATATCCACATTGTGGTTATGTCTGGATGGTGCTTGTCTCCAGACGTGTCCGGGTGGGATTTGCCACCAGACGTGTCCGGGTGGGATTTGCCACCAGACTTGTCCGGATGGTATTTATCTCCAGATGCGTCTGTGCGGTGTTTGTCTCCAGACGCATCCGGGAGGCGTTTGTCTCCGGTCGCGTCCGGTCTGTGTATGTCTCCAGATGCCTCTGGGCAGTGTTTGTCTCTGGACACATCCGGGCGGTGTTTATGTCCAGACGGGAGTTTATCTCCAGACGGGAGTTTGTCCCTGGGCATGTCCGAGCAGTGTTTGTCTCTGGACAGCTTGGCTCTGGAGGCGTCTGGGTGGTGTTTGTCTCCAAACGTATCTGGGTGGTATTTATGTCCGGATGGGAGTTTGTCTCTGGACGCGTCTGGGTGGTGTTTGTCTCCACAGGCGTCCTGGTGGTGTTTCTCTCCAGATGCATCCGGGAGTTTTGTCTCCGGATGTGTCCGGGTGGTGTTTGTCTCTGGATGCGTCCGGGCGGTGTTTGTCTTCGGACGTATCTGGGTGGTGGTTGTCGACGGACGCGTCCGGGCGGTGTTTGTCTCCGGACGTATCTGGGTGGTGTTTGTCTCAAAGTATCTGGGCGGTGTTTGTCTCCGGACGCGTCCGGGTAATGTTTGTCTCCGGACGCGTCCGGGCAGTTTGTCTCCAGACAGCTTGGCTCTTAACGCGTCCAGGCGGTGTTTGTTTCCGGACACGTCCGGGCAGTGGTTGTCTCCAGACAGATTGACTCTTAACATGTCCAGGTGGTGTTTGTATCCGGACACGTCCGGGCAGTGGTTGTCTCCAGACGTGTCTGGGCGTTGTTTGTCTCCGGACAGCTTGACTCTTAATGCGCCCGGGTGGTGTTAATATCCGGAAGGGAGTTTGTCTCCAGATGTGTCTGGGCGGTGTTTATGTCCAGACGGCTTGGCTCTGCTTGCATCCGGCAGTCTTTGTTTCTGGGCCGTACTTATAGTATGACTGGTAGAAAATGGATTTCAGACATTATTTTGTTTCCATCTTCACTGTTATTATATGCAGAATCATTTTGATGACACAGTATGAATAGTAATTAATGCTCCACTGCACGTCTTCCTTCCCTTCCTCTCACCTCACACTGTCTTCTCTTCCCACACCCCTCCTCGCTCCCACACTCCTCTTCGCTCCCACACCCCTCCTCGCTCCCACACCCCTCCTCGCACTCA
>CM068952.1:26285014-26305496 GCA_035128595.1 Eptatretus atami | reverse complement strand
GTCGTGGTTAACTGGTGGCGTTTGTGGTTCTAAAACAACCCACCGTACCACAACGTTAATTGTGAGCGGTGGCCCCAGGTCCGGCTCTTCCGAGGACAACCAGGGATTAATCCCCCTGAGTGACAAACTGAGTCTCAGTATCCGTGGGCGTAACAATATATTGTTACGGCTGTGGAAATTCGCAACATCATAAAGGTCCCATAGGTGAGGTATTTCTGAAGTACATGTGTAGTTAGCTCCAAACCCGTTGTCTAGAGGAATTAATGTGATTCATTCGGGCTGCGATACTTTGAGTTAGGCGTTTTCTGTTCTGCTTTATTTTCGAACAACCACACTTCAACAACAACAACGCGAACCAAGCCACCACTCCAACAACGCCAGCACCGCCACCCTCACAACCACGCCACCATCTCCAACCCGCTACCCACAGCAACGAACGCCATCCTCAGCGGTCTACGTACGACGGTTTGCGCGTTGCAAGCCGTCGAACGCGAGAGGGGAGGGGAGAGGTCCCAGGGCGAGGGTGCGCGTTTTCCCACCTATTTCTTCCCTTGGCCCGGCGCCAGAATGAATTCGCCTCGTCCCCACAAGCCGCAAGTGGGAGGAACGAGAGGAACGCCCCCCTTCTGGAAGCGCCTCGAAGGAAGGTGGAGCGAGAACGGGGCGTGGCGCCGGGCGTATAAGAGGCGGAGGTGGCTGAGGCTTCTCTCTCTCTTCTTCGTCGATGCTTCTGCTTGGAGGTTCTTTGTTCTCTCTTGAAGGCGTCGAGAGGCCGGTTGCGGGCGGCGCGAGGCGCGGCGGAAGAGAGCTCGCGGACCACGGCGAGTGACGGTCGCCAAGGACTTAAACACCACAGGGAGTCGACTTCCAATTTCTTTTGGGTTTCTGTGTGAACGTGTGTGTGGCGCCGTGTCTCGTGAAGTAGAATTGTGTAAGTGGCGTCCGTGTGTCGCGTTAGTTCGGTTGTAGCTCTGCGTCTTTTGTTCTATGTGATATATGTGCAATTGCTTATTGTGACTGTAAATACATGCTGTTTTCTTTATGTGGTGCTCTACGTGCGTGTTGTAAATAAAATGCTTGTCTGTTGAATTCTTCCCCCGTGTCGCTGCGTCCTTCCTTCGTTGGGTCTCCATTCTTGTTTCACGTAAAGGGTTCGTCGTGGGCGCGGGCCGCCCGATAATTAATCTGAACCGTCAAGGCCGAGATAACGACTCGGTTATCCCGTTAGCCCGGAACGAGCCGCTTAAGCGGATCGTGTCCGAAGTCGGCCTGTGGCGAGGTACAACCCCTCGGTAGGTTACCCGTGCGGGTACTTAGGTATATCGACTTTCGGCGATTCACCCTATTCCGCGCGGGTAGAATGCGGACTGGGTTGTGGTGAGGCCGAAAGGTCCACCCGTGACTGGATCCCGGCGTTAGCCGGGAGGGTCACGACTGAATTGTCTGTCCGGTGGCGAGGCGGTCGCGATTCGAGTCACGTGGCCGATCGCACGCCGACGGCGCGAATTCGCAACACTGGTGTCAGAGAGCGGGAAAACGTACCCTCTCGTCTCCAGCTAAATTCATAGGGAATCGGTCCAGGGTGAGAGAGCGACCCCCGATTCCCTCTAAATTACGAGCGAGCTAAATTAACCCCTTACGTGGGATAGATGGCGTCTCAAGGGCGAGCGGGAGCCGGGGTAATAGAAATGGATGTAGAGTGTTTAGAATCCATGGCCCAGGACGAGATCCCCGAGCAGGACATTGGTGTGCAGGAACAGTTTCCCCCCAACTGAACCCAGGGCCCGAAATGGGTGTGGCGGCGGCCGCGGTGTATAACACCTCCCCCCCCTCTTCACCAAAACCCCCCGATCCTGGCCGAATCGGCTCAGCCGAGTGCACCCGCCATGGCCCAGCTATTCGCCATGCTGGCAAAAATGGAAGCGAATTTAAACACAAAACGAATGAACGGCAAAATGGATGGAATGAACGAAAAAATGGATGGAAACGCACTCAGAATGGAAACAAACACAAACAAAATGGAAGGAATGAATAACGAATTGAACGAAAAAATGGATGGAAACCGCACTCAGAATGGAACAAACACAAAACGAAATGAAAAACGAATGAAGGAAGAAATAAAAGAAATGCGGGGTTGAAACGCAGCAAATAGGCCAATGCCTGCAGGCGGGCATGAAAGCAACAGCGAAGTGCGTAATGGCGAGCGCCACGTGTGGGAGCGAACGAAGCTGGGAGGGGGTGCAACGGTTGTCAGGCCCGCGGTGAAGGCGGGTGAGAAAAAAATAATTCGGGAGACGTGTTGGGCGAGAAGCGTGGAGGTGACGGAAAAAGTGATTGTGACCAAGAGGGAAAATTAATTGGGTGACGGAGACGTGCACGAAGGAAATAAAAATAGTGGAGTGTGAGAAAAAGCTTCAAGACATGACGAGAGAGTTGATAAGCTGGGACTGAGGTAAAAAACGGAGACAGAGGAACTGGGAAGACGGATAGACAAACACAAGGGAAGCCGGAAGGACAGTTTAGAAGCCAAAGGCAAGGTCGGGTGTACGGAGATGAGAAAGGAATTGGAAAGAAAACTGAGTTTACAGAAACACCAAAACAAAGAGAACGAAACTACAAAACGAACTGAGAGTGTTAATGAGAGAACAGCGAATGAAACACAGGAAGAAATGAGCCAATTGAGAGAAACGATGAGATTGGAAAGTGAGGAGGCAGGAGAAACTGTGGAGAGAAAACAAACAAGCCACGAGTTCCAGTGTCCACCGTCTAATTATGCCGTTTAACTAGAGGTCACGTGGTTACCTGAACGGGGAACGTGCTGTCGGCAAAGCACCAATCTTATCTTGATTAGATCTTAATTAGGGCGGCCGAGCGTTTTAACCGCTGGTTCGTGCCGGCTATTTTTGGTCAAATCTGTGGTAATTACCTCCCAGTCTATCTTGGTTCAGACAATGCTAGACCAATGGAAGGAAAGGACAAACACGGACAGGTTGGAAGTCAACAAATGATTTATTAATCAGAAAATAAATAAATCAAAATAAATGTTTATTTCCTGAGGTAAATAAGTGAATAAATTCCAAAGCAATCGAAATGAATAATTAATCAGGCAAAATTCAATCGAAATGACAGGAAAGAGACAGAAAGCAGATGCTTGTCGGGGGTTGACTTGCAACAACAAAACACAGACAAGGGTACCAGTCGATCATTCGGGGGGGGGGGGGGAGAAGAATCGTCTCACTCACCAGAGAGAAGTCGTCCGGAAGTGAAAACATCCTGAAATGTGTGCGTGCGTGTCTGTCCGTCGCCAGTACCCAGCCTTGCCGTGCACCCACTCGCCAACAGCCTTGAACGCCATTTCGACGTCTGGGGGACACAAGATCGTCTGCCATGGGTTTCGACCCTGGTGCTGTGACACGGGCAGCTCCTCACACTTCACGAAACTGGTGACGTCCAGTGACCCACACGGTCTGTTGGTGACTGACCCGTGCCTCACTCGTGACTGACCCGTGCCTCACTCGTTGTGACCGACCCGTGCCTCACTCGCTGGTGACCGACCCGTGCATCACTCGTTGGTGACTGACCCGTGCCTCACTCGTTGTCGGCGCTGGTCATTCCCACACTGGAACGGACGAACTGACGCCACTGACTGACAAACTGTCTCGTTGTTAGCGCTGGTCAGACACCCACACGCTCACTCGCTCACTGCCGAACGGACCTCCTCTTTTTATATATGCAGCCCGTCTCGGCGGGCACAGAGTCACCCCCACACTCACCCCACCCCACTTGCGCACCGTTACCATGACAATCCGTGCTCTCATTATTATTCCTTGCGGTGTCAAACGCCGATCGAAAAAGGGCGGGCTTCAGCGTCCGTGAAAGAAATGTGTGAAAACGTTACTGGAAAAAGGCAGGTGTCGGCGTCCATGGAAGAAATGGCATGCATAAATGTGTCTGTCGTAAAGAGAAAAAGCTTCCCATAAGAGAGGGGATCTATTCTTTACCTTTCTCAACGCATCACATTTAAAATCCCATTACACATGGGGATGGGGCTAATCTGGATATGCATTTAAGGAAATAACTGTCTGAGGACCTGGATGTGTGGATGCATCATTCATCAGACCGGATTCTGAAATCCGTAACAATATCTTTACATATCTTTACAGCTTTTCCTAATAGCAATCCGACTGAATTGTTGATACAATGTAGAAGTCAGGCAAATGTGGTGCAACTCAAAACTGGGCATGCCATTGGGGACCACAGGGAACAAAATAAAATATGAAATCTATACTAATAAATGTCAGAGTGTGTCAGTGTGTCTCCTCCATAACTCCAAAACCATGAAACCGAGCAGCCTGAAACTTTACATGCATCCTAAGGTAACTCCAAAAGAGTTAATGAGTGAAAATTGAGTGTTTGGGTTTATTAAAACATCCCTTTTGTCGACAATTAATGGTCTTATTTTATTATATCCTTTATCAGGCGTATCTTCAGCCACTTCGCTCTCCCTCGATGGGGTCTTCAGGTGTATACATCCTCAGTAACCTTCGCTCTCCCTCGCTGGGGTCTAATTCGCCATTTTGTTAGGCCTGATCAACAATGCCTTGAGTTGGAACAGGCCGCAATGGTTTATCAACGATAAAGTGCTCAAAATGCTTTTTTTCGCTTTCCTACAAATTGCTGCATACATCGCTTTTTAAATGCTATAGTTTTCAAATTAGCTTGAAGCGATTTCGCACATTATATTGTTACGGTTGTGGAAATTCGCATTACACCATAAAGAGTCCTCAGGTGAGATATACGATGAGTCCATGTGTAGTTAGCCCAAACCCGTTGTATAGAGGAATATGTGTGATTCATCCGGGCTGCGACGCTTTGAGTTAGCCATTTTTCTGTTCTATCTTTTATTTCAAACAAACAGCATCTCAACAACACACCCATCCCCACCACAGCGCCAACCACACTACAACCACGCCACCTCCACCACCTACGCTACCACATCTTCGCCACTCGCCATTCAATAAGCACCGTGCGGTCACGATCTCCGCGGAAGAACAAAAACCACCAACGATGCTCGTGGGCTTTTCCCGCCATTTTTCCCCGCGCTTGGTGTGAAGGAAGGGGGAAGGGCAGCTCGCCGCCGATTGGTGGATGAACAGCGTGAGGCGGTCGGGTGAGGAACGCCCCTTTTCGGGAACCTTTCGAAGGAGGGTGGAGCCGAAAACGGGGCGGGCGAATGGGCGAGCCGGCCCCTACAAAGGGAGAACGAGTTGGTTCGGGGGGTTTTTTGTTGGTTGCTCGTTGGTTCGGAGTTGTGTGGAGTTCGAAGTGAGCCTCTGGTTCGGTCGCGAGCTCGTGGTTCCTGCCTGTTCGGCGATCCTCGCGCGGGCCCTGGGACCCCGTGCACGAGCGCGGGAAGTAGCGCCGAACGAGCCCCGTCGTTCCCCAAGAGCCCCGTCCGAGCTGTCGGGCGGACGACGCGAGCTACGCGCGGGAGAAGGACTCGACGCGCCCAGGGAAGTCGCGACGTCCTTTTCTTTTGGGGTTTTGTGTAAATGTCTGTGGGTGGCGCCAGTCCGTAAAGTAGAACTGTGTAAGTGTTGCCGTGTGTAAGTCTTATTCGGTATTAACTCGTGTTGTTCTTGCTTTGTTTCTTTTGCACGAAAACTGTATGGCTGTATATACGTGCTTGCTTTGTGTCTGTGTGTGTGAATAAAGTGCATTGCTTGTTGAACTGTTTCCCGTTTCGCTTCGTCTTTTCCTTTTATTGAACCTCCATCTTGCATCCTGTAAGGGGTTCGTAGTGGGTTTAAAACGCCCGGTAATTAATCGAACGTCAAGGCCGACGATAACTCCGCTCGGTTATCCCTGTAATACGGAACGAACTGCTTAAGCGGTTCGTGTCCGGAGTCGGCCTGTGGCGTGGTACGATCGCCCGGTGACCACTCGCGCAGGTACTTAGGTAGGTCGAATTTGGCGAGCAACCCTATCCTGCCGGGTGACCAATTGGCACGATCGTGGTGAGGTTAAACCCCCACCCGTGACTGGCTCCGGGCGATAGTTCCCGGAGGGTCACGACTGAATTGTCCGTTCCGGTGGGCGAGGCGGCCGCCATTCGAGTTACGTGGCCGATCGCACGCCGGCGGGCGCGAATTCGCAACAATATGATGTAATATTCCACGATCTACTCTCACGGCCTAATTAAAGTATATAATCAACATGTAATTTGAGTTTGCAGGATCGGATCACGTGGACTAAATAACTTGAAATCTGAAAATGTTAAGAAATCGGCGATGTTTCGGTTTTTGCGAGTATGTGCCATTTCCAATTAGCTTGCTATCGCTTGCCAAGCCAGCCGTTCCTTCTCAAGCATTTCATTGGCGTGCTTGCTCGAGTGCTTAAGCCACTTGACAAGCACTCTACACAATGACCGTCGAAAGCGGTGTAGTTCGTGTCCCAATCGGGATATACAATCAGCAGTTGCTGCAAGGTAGAGGCACATAGCACACACGGACATGGTATGTATGGCTAGATTTGGATCTGTAAAGGAACTCTCCACGGGTGTGTGTGCATGCCTGCATGCTTGGTTACGGGCACCGTGGTGGCAAAGTTTCATCTCGTATCTTATGATGATGCAGATTGGTGGTGGAGTTTTTAACTTTCACCATCAGCAGCGTACGAGCGATCACGTTTTCCTTTGGCCTCGTGGCTGTTTCTAAAGCAATTGGTTATTTTATATAAATCGGGTGTGCTTTATAAAAGTTGTACGGTTTCTCTTTGTGAGTTTCAAAGCAAAATACATTTGATAACACCCAATTTCCGAGTCATTTGCCGTATTAATGTGTTTCGAAATTCCAGAGCCAATTGTTTTTTCCACCTGTCACACGACGAGAGCTTTACATTCCACAGAATCCAGGAGGGATGGATGATGCTGGGGTGCCAGCCCATAGTGGAGAGCAGTACTCCATTGAGCAATGGAGAAAGGTTTTGTCGACTTTGAGTAGCTCTGATTTTCCAAGGAGAGTTGGATCGACAGATGAAGTACAGTCTGTGGCTGGCTTTGGAGGCCAGCTTTGCTCTCTGTTCAGCCCAGAAAGGGCTGTTCAGCTGATGGTGAGGCCTAGAAGTTCAAGAGATTGAATCCCTTCCATTGGATGACCAAGGAAATAGACAGGTGGGTTCGAGAAAGACTTAGGCCAGAACCGTTTCCTCCGACTGACCCCACAAGAAGGTAAGAATTATTTGGTCCATTAAAGAAAAGAATAAGAATTAGGTGTCATCTATAAATTGTGTACACAAATCTGGCGGATATTATGCCCTCCTCTTTGAAGCCTCCCAAATTAGCGGTTTGGTGGTCGAGAGGATAAAGCTTTCTTTAATTTCCCTCATTGGTGTGGGTTCGATTCCACTGGCTACTCAGCAGAAATATCTGCACCTTGCGATGGGATGGCGACCTGTTCCAAACGATTCCAGCCTTTAAACTTTCACAACTGGCCATGAGTGACCCGGTGCTTTGTCAAGGTCATGCACTCGACCTCTACCACCACCACTTCTCGTCCTTTCCTCTCCTTACTCCTACCTCCTCTTTCAACTCAATGATTATCCCCATTCCTCCTGCTACAATCCCCCATACCCTACTTTCAGCCTCCCATCACCTTATTACCCTCGACGAAGGACAGGGTATTACGTTTGGCTCCATTTGTTTGTCTGTCTGTCTGTCTTTGTTTGTTCGCACAGAACTTTTGTGTTTTTCTCGGCAACCACATGTCGAATTGAGATGAAATTTTCAGCATTGGTGCGACTACTCATGCAGAATATTTTAATGATAATTATAACATCATAGGTCATGTGGTGTGGCAGCCAAGTTGGAAAAACGGAAAAACTTTGGGCCTCTGCAGCTCTGAAACCACTCGAAGGAAAAAATTGACACTTGGCACGTAAGCAAGTACTCCTCATAGGAAATAAGTGTGATTTTTTTTATGATGTCAAAGGTGCCTTTGTTATGACGTCATAATTTCATATGTAGAACGCTTCATCTGATCATTGTGAAAATTTTTGAGGATCATCTAGGGATCAAATGGTCCACAGAAAAAAAAATTGCTGACATCATCGGTCATGTGATTCGGCAGTCATATAATTTTTTTTATTTTAAAAATCCTTCAAAAATCTTCTCTGAAGTGGCTGAACAGATCGAGGCAAAACTTTACACTTATGACCACCGTGATTCGGCAGTCATATAATTTTTTTTATTTTAAAAATCCTTCAAAAATCTTCTCTGAAGTGGCTTAACAGATCGAGGCAAAACTTTACACTTATGACCACCAATCCATGAGGAACAAAAGACGTATGATGTCATAGATCACTTGGTTTTACCCGAACACCTATAACAATCTTTTTCTCCAGAACGGCTGGACAGATCGAGGGGAAACTTCACAGAAACGTTCCCCAAGCCACGATTGCACAAGTTTGTTTAGGAATAATTGATAGGTCACATGGTTTGGCAGCCATATTGGATTGAAAAAAAAATTAAATAATGTTTTCTCTGGAGCCGCTTAATCAATCGACGTGAAACTTCACAATTATGATCTAGTCGTGATGGGGAATACAGGTTTTAAATTTCAACTTCATCGGACACATGGTCTGTCAGCCAGAATTATTTGATTTTTTTGATCTGGGGTTTTTTAAATTTTTTTTTAAGGCTCATTTGGCTGTGCTTGGATGGGTTTGATGGGGAGAGTAGTAGCAGCTGAAATGTGAATCCTATCCAGGTTCCTCCTGATGACTTCATCTTTGCTTTTTGCTTGTTTGGGTTCCTTCTGATTACTTCAATGCAGTACTGTACCGATTTGGTCTTCCACTTGATTTTAATTTAATTAATTTTAATCCCATTACAAATTCAATTGAATATTAATAATGAAAAACTTCATGGGTCAGCGTCAGGTGTCCAATCAAAGTGGGGTTGCATCAAAGCGGGACGGCTTGGTACCCGATCATCACTGCTAGCAGTTATAAAGTGGCACTTCTAATAATTATGTCTGTTATTAATTATGTAACACACCACTACACAAACGCCACACAAAATACACCACACAAAACAAGTCCTGGCGAGGGTCTGCAATCTTTGATTGCTCTTTCTGGTTTTCTCTTCCTTTTGTTCATTTTGACCGAATCCATAGGCCTACTGTGCCCATAAGCTACTGCGTATACAGTAGGGCAGAGTGTCTGAAGTCCACAACACAATGTGACAGCAAGCTTTTTGGACTGCTGATGAGGTTCCAGAGACAAAACACATAAAGGTGATTTGAACAGTGCAGACTGGACCGGATGCTATTATTTATTTCCAGTGGACCTTTTCAACCTGCTTCTGGGATCCATCTCCCCCAATCGCCTGATGGCGTTGAGCTTTTGCCACAGGTTTGCGGTCAAATATTCGTTGGGACCCAGATCCACGTCCCTTGCCATCGTGAAATGTTAGATCCGCCCGTGCGGCGTGCACGGCCATGTTGTCGCCATTTTTAGATTAAACAGGACATGGATGTAATGTATAATTGAATGTCCGTTTTAAGTCGACCGTGGATGTTAGGCTAGAGGTTAATAACAGTAGAAAACAATAACAACACAGTGGCTGCTTGGCTGCATCATTTTCCGGGGGTGCAGCTGTGCCGCTGATGCAGTGCCCCCGTTACCAGTCAGCTGGTACTTATTTTATTTTGCAAATCTCGGAAGGATGGCACACTGAGTCAACCCATCCTGGTGTTACTTCAACGAAAAAACAGGGGATTTAACTGAAGACCATAAGATCGTAAGCCGGCCATCTCAACAGTTAAGCCAACACCAGGCTTAAACATAATATTGATAGACCATTCATTCATTCATTCGTCTGCAATACCTGGCTCCTGGTTGCATCATTGTTGGGAGCACGGCGGTGCTGCAGCCTGCAGGTTCGGGCAGGGATGGGTCATTTATTCAGGGTGCCGGTGATAACTCGTCCGCTCTTCGCAAAGGACTTCAAATGGGATCTTTAACATCCAGCTGGGACATCCAGCTTTATGTCCATTTGACCGACGACGCGAAGCTCCGATCCGACAGTCTGCAGTCGGGTCGGGATTTAAACCCAGGCCAGACAGCACAGAGGAGACTATAATTGTAATGGATCATATGATATGGCGTGGTGGACCAAACGTCTTCTTGTCGTGCGTGTCCTTGTATTTCGTACGGCCTCAATTAAAGGAGCTCACCGGGAGTCCTTGTGATGTTTCTTGGTCTCACGAATGTCCGTCAGTTCTCCACCCTCGATTAATATCCTCGTTGCTTTGTGCATTCGTTTCATGTGTGAACGAGAAGAGCACCAATGTCAATGTTAAAGGTCTCGATGAACCTGTTGATGTTCCGAGCAGTCAGTCCCGCGTGCGGAGTGCCAGCATGGCCGACTCAGGTCACCCCCACTTGCACGCCCCGGGCCCACCCAGGTGTCGAGCGACGCGCAGCAAATCCTCTTCATTTAACCTTAACATCCTCGACATTCCATTTACGAACAGCATGGCTCCTGAGAGATATTACAAGCCCGGGTGGGGTTATGTGCTCCGATAATTTGCTTGATGAACTTAGCTACACACGCCGTTCATTCCCAACATTCCGGACGTCGAAGCTCGTGCCCCCTGGTCGTATGTTGATGGTGGCGCGGGGGGGTCGAGCCGATGCGAAAGAAAGGGGTGGAGAGGCTCGCAAGGTGTTTGTATGGTACTGGGCAGCACCCGGTACACAAGGTGGTGTTTGTATGGTACGGGGAGCACCCGGTACACAAGGTGGTGTTTGTATGGTACGGGAGCACCGTACACAAGGTGGTTGTTTTGTATGGTACTGGCGGAGACCCGGTACACAGGTGGTTGTTTGTATGGTACGGGCAGCACCCGGTACAACAAGGTGGTGTTTGTATGGTACGGGAGCACCGTACACAAAGGTGGTGTTTGTATGGTACGTGGAGACCGGGGTACAACAAGGTGGTGTTTTGTATGGTACGGGCAAGCACCCGGTACAAAAGGTGGTGTTTGTATGGTAAGCGGGGAGCACCCGGTACACAAGGTGTGTTTGTAATGGTACGGGCACCCAGGGATACACAAGTGGATGTTTTATGTACGGGGAGCACCCGGTACACAAGGTGGTGTTTGTATGGTACGGGGAAGCACCCGGTACACAAGGTGGTGTTTGTTTTTATGGTAGCGGGGACACCCGATACACAAGGTGGTGTTTTGATGGTACGGGCAGCACCCGTTACACAGGTGGTTTTGTATGGTACGGGGAGCACCCGGTACACAAGGTGGTGTTGTATGGTAGGGGGAGCACCCGGTAACACAAGGTGGTGTTTGTATGGTACGGCAGCAACCCGTACACAAGGTGGTGTTTGTATGGTACGGGGAGCATCCGGTACACAAGGTGGTGTTTGTATGGTACACGGGGAGGCACCCGGTACACAAGGTGGTGTTTGTATGGTACGGGGAGCACCCGGTACACAAGGTGGTGTTTGTATGGTACGGGGAGCACCCGTACACAAGTGGTGTTTTGTATGGTACGGGGAGCACCGCCGGTACACAAGGTGGTGTTTTAATGGTACGGGAGCACCCGGTACATCAAGGTGGTGTTTGTATGGTACGGGAGCACCCGGTACACAAGGTGGGTGTTTGTATGGTACGGGGAGCACCCGGTACACAAGGTGGTGTTTGTATGGTACGGGGAAGCACGGTACGAAGGTGTGTTTGTAATGTACGGGGAGCACCCGGTACACAAGGTGGTGTTTGTATGGTAGGGGAGCACCCCGGTACACAAGGTGGTGTTTGTATGGTACGGGGAGCACCCGGTACACAAGGTGGTGTTTGTATGGTACGGGAGCACCCGGTACACAAGGTTGTGTTTGTATGGTACGGGGAGCACGCTCCGGTACACAAGGTGGTGTTTGTATGGTAACGGGGCAGCACCCGGTACAAGCAAGGTGGTGTTTGTATGGTACGGGAGCACCCGGTACACAAGGTGGTGTTTGTATGGTACGGGGAGCACCCGGGTACCAAAGGTGTGTTTGTATGGTACGGGGAGCACCCGTAACACAAGGTGGTGTTTTTATGGTTAGCGGGAGCACCCGGTAGACAAGGATGTGGTTGTGTGTATGGTGTACGGGCAGCACCCGGTTACATAAAACAAGGTGGTGTTTGTATGGTAAGCGGGGATGCACCCCGGTAGCATACCAAGGTGGTGTTTGTATGGTAGCGGGGAGCACCCGGTACATAACAGGTGGTGTTTGTGATGGGTACGGGCATAGCACGCCGGTACAAAAGGTGTGTTTGTAATGGTTACGGGGAGACCCGGTACAGAAGGTGGTATTGTTTAGGGGCACACCGTACAAGTGGTGTTGGTAGGGCGCACGCACTGTTTTGATGACCGCGGTACCAAGGTGGTGTTTGTATGGCGGGCAGCCCCGTCACACGGTGTATTACGGTACCGCGGTACACAGGTGGTGTTTGTAGGTATACACCGCGGTAACAAGGTGTGTTTTGTAGCGCCCCCTATGTGTTGATGGTACAGGGATGGTAAGGTTGTTGAATGAGACGCAAGGTGTGTTACTATGGTAGCGGGAGGTAACGCAATGTGGTGGTTTGTATGGTACTGGGCAGTGACGCAAGGCTGGTGTTTTGTAATGTACGGGGCGTCTAGCAAGGTGGTGTTAGTACTGAGCCGGTAGGCAAGCGTGGTGTTTGTAACTGTGATTGGGCGGTACAACAAGGTTGGTGTTTGATGTAGCGGGATGTACGTAAGGGGTGTTTGTGTGGGACTGGTTTGGTAAAGTCAGGGGGTTTGTACTGAGCGGCTAGGGGCAGGTGGTGCTTGTATGGTAACTGGGCGGTACACAAGGTGTGTTGTTGGACCTGTTGGTAGCAAGGTGGTGTTTGTTGGTAGTTGGCGTACACAAAGGTGGTGTTTGATATGGGACTGTTGGTTAAGCAGGTGGTGTTTGTATGTGTACTTGGGCGTACACACAGGTGGTGTTTTATGGGACTGGTTTGGTAAGTCAAGGTGGTGTTTGTATGGTACTGGGCGGTACAACAGGTGGTGTTTGTATGGGACTGGTTTGGTAGGAAGGTTGGTGTTTGTATGTTACTTGGGCAGTTGCAAAGATTGGTGTTTGTATATGTAATGGGCGTACCGCAAGGTGTGTTTGTATGTGTATTGCAGATTCAAGTGTGACGGCTAATGCGAGTCAAGGTGTGTATTGTATGGTAATGATCAATGTCGCTAAGTAAGGGCGGCGACCGCAGGGTTGTGGTATTGTATGCCGGCACTGCGCAAGGGGGTATGTAGTACTGCCGGTACAATCGGTATGACAGATTACGAGATGGTTTGTATGGTACGGGGAATACGCATAGGTGGTTTTGTATGGTACTGGGCGGTACACAAGGTTGTGTTTGGTATGGTACCGGGAACCTACGTAAGGTGGTGTTGGTATGGACTGGTTGGTAAGCAGGTGGTGTTTGTAGTACTGGGCAGTAAGCTAAGGTGATTTTGGATCTGAGTTGTAGACAAGGTTTGTGTTTGTATGGTAGCTGGGAGCTAGCGTAAGGTGGTGTTTGTATGGGACTGGTTTGGTAAGCAAGTGCGTGTTTGTATGGTACTGGGCAAGTACGCAAGGTGGGTGTTTGGTACGAGACGTAGGACTAAGGGGTTTGTATGAGTACTGTGGGCGGTTATGGCAAGTAGTGTTGGTAACTGAGCGGTAGGTCAAGGTTGGTGCTTGGTATGGTACTGGGTGTAGGCAAGGTGGTGTTGGTCTGAGCGGTAGAGCAAGGGTGGTGTTGTATGGTACTGGGCGGGTAGGCAAGGTTGGTTTGGTACTGAGGCGCTAAGCAAGGTGGTGTTTGTATGGTACTGGTGGTATACAGGTTGGTTTGTATGCTGGGACCGCTACGTAACGGTGGTGTTTGGTATGGACTGGTTGGTAAGGGAAGTGGTGTTTGTAATGTACTGGGCAGTTAAGCAAGTGATGTTTGTTGTACTGGCAGTATGGCAAGGTGGTGTTTTGTTAGTAATGGAGTGACGCAGGTCGTGTTTGTAATGTGAACTGCGGCTGGAACGCAAGGTCTGTTTGTATGTACTGGGGGCGTAAGCAAGTGGTGTTTGTATGGTACTGGGTGGTTATCAAGGTTGAGTTTGTCATGGTACTGGGTGGGAATGCAAGGTGGTGTGGTATGGGGTAATGGGTTGATGGCTTCCAGCAAAGGGTGGTGTTTGTATGTATGAGCGGTACGCAAGGTTGGTGTTTGTTAGGTACTGAGCGGGAAGGCAAGGTGGTGTTTGTATGTACTGGGTGGAGAGCTGTCGTGTTGATTACTGCAAGTACACAAGTCGTTCTGGTTATGGTACTGGCATCCAGTTGTAGCGGAAGCAGTGGTTTTGTATTGGTTCTGAGCGGGTAAGCAAGTGGGTGTTTGTATGGTACTGGACGGTCAGCAAGCAGGGCGTGTTTGTTATGGTCTGGCGGTAAGCAAGGTGGTGTTATTGTATGGTCTGGGTGGTAGCTTGATTGTATGGTGTGGTGGGATGCAGGTGGTGTTGGGAATTCGGTGGGTTAAAGAGTGTGTTTTGTATGGTACGGCATTGCCGCAAGGTGGGTTTGTATGGTACTGAGCGGGGTAAGGCAAGGTGGTTTGTTGTATGGTAACTGGGGTGGAAGCAAGGTTGGTTTTGTTATGATACTGGGCAGATAACAAGGTGTGTTTGTATGTACTGTGGCATGTTCCGGGTGACTGGGTAAACGAGTGTGTTTGTATGGTACGCGTGAGGTGGTTTTTGTACTGGGTGAAAGGCTAAGGTGGTGTTTGGATGATACTGGCGGTACAACATAAGGTGGTGTGTAGGGTACTTGCGGTATGCATAGTGTTGTGATGTTTTGTATGGTTACGGGAGCACCCGGTCTAGCAGATAGGTGTTTGTTGTGGTAGCGGGAGGTAATGGCAAGGTGGCTGTTCTTGTTAATGGTATTGGGCTAGGACCTAATGTGGTGTTTGTATGGTACACATACTGAGGAGCCACCCCGTACAAAGATGGTGTTTGTATGTAGCGGGGAGTACCAAGGTGGTTGTTTGTATGGTACTGGGGGTACCGCAAGGTGGTGGTTGTATTGGTACTGGGGCACCAGTCAGCAGGAATGGTTTTTTATGTTTTTGTAGTAACGGGGAGGGTACATCAAGGTGGTGTTTTGGAGGTACTTGGTGGGACGCAGTGGTTGTTGTAGGTGGAAGGGAGCACCGTACAAGCAGGTGTGTTTGGTCTGGTTTACTGGGCAGCAACCCAGGAACATTCAAGATGGTGTTTTATGGTAGGCGGGAGGTACGCAAGGTGTGTTTGTTGTACGGGACACCCCTAACACACAGTGGTGTTTGTATGGTACGGGAGGTACCAAGTGGTGTTTGTATGGTACTTGGGCAGAACACGTACACAAGATGGTTGTTTGTATGGTAACGGGGAGGTACGCTAAGGTGGTGTTGCGTATGGTACTGGACGGTACACAAGGTGTGTTTCATATGGTACTGAGCGGTACACAAGGTGGTGTTTGAATGCTACTGGAGGGTAGGCGCAACAAGTGGTGTTTGTATGGTACTGGGCGGTAAGGCAAGTGGTGTTTGTATGTATCTGGGCGGTAGCAAGGTGGTTTGTAGGTACTGAGTGACGGTAGCAAGTGTGTTTGTATGGACTGGCAGGTAGCAAGGTGTGTTGTATGTACTGGCGTAGGCAAGTGGTGCTTTAGGTAACTGCGGCGGTAGGCAAGGTAGTTTGATGGTATGGGCGGTACAGGCAAGGTGTTTTTGTATGGTATCGGAGCGTAGAAGGGTGGTGTCTTGTAATGGACTTGGTGCGTATGCAAGGTGGTGTTTGGGCGTACTGAGTGTTGTAGGCCGTACAAAGGTGGTGTTTGTATGGTAGCTGGGAGTAGCAAGGTGGTTTTGTATGTACTGGGCAGTACGGCAAGGTTTGTATGGATACTGAGGTTCGGTAAGCTAAGGTGGTGCTCTTGTATGTACTGGCGGTAACAAGGTGGTGTTTGTATGGCGTGTTGGTAAGGCAAGTTGGTGTGTTTATGTACTTGGGTGGTAGCAAGGTGGTGTTGTTCATGGGACTGGTTGGTAAGCAATGGTTGTTTGTATGTACTGGCAGTACGCAAGAGTTGTTGTTTATGGCGTAAGCGTGTGTGTTAGGTACGCAGTGAGTGTTGTATGTAACTTGGGCGGTAAGCAAGGTAGTTGTTTCGTACTGAGAGCGTTGATAGAAGGCTGACGCAATGTGTTTGTATGGTACTGCGCTGGTACGCAAAGGTGGTGTATTATAGTACTGCCGCGGTAAGCAAGGTGGTGTTGTAATGGTACTGGGCATACCCGTAGGCAAGTTGTGTTTGGTATGTAGCGGAAGACGCAAGGTGGTGTGGTATGTGTACTGGGTGTAACAAGTGTTGTGTTTTATGGTACGGACGCACGTAAGGGTGGTGTTTGTATGGACTGGCTTGGTAAGAAGGTGTGTTTGTATGGTACTGGGCATAAGCAAGTGATGGTTTGTAATGGACTGTGGTTATGCAAGTTGGTGTTTGTATACGTATGCGTACGTAAGCCGTGTTTGTATGGGACTTGGCGAAGCAGTGGTGTTTGATGTCATGTGACTGAGGGGTATCAAGGTGAGTTTATGGTACTGGCGTGATGCAAGGTTGTTTTGGTAATCGGTAAGAAGGTGGTGTTTGTTATGGTACTGGGTGTACAGTGGTGTACCGACATGGTTGAGGTGCAATGTGTTTTTGGTATGAGCTAGCTGATGTGTAGTACGGGTGAACAAGTGTTTGTGTATTGTAGTGAGTACGTAGGGGTGATTGTGACTTGAAGGAGGTGTTTGTGTATGACTGGCAGTACACAAGGTGGCTGTGTATGGTACGGCAGATGCCAAGGTGGTGTTTGTATATGGGATACGCCAAGCGTGGGTAATGCGACCAAGGTGGTGTTGTGTTGGTACTGAGCGTAAGCAAGGTGGTGTTGTATGGACTGGGGTAGGTGTGTTGGACTGACAAGGGTATGAGGTTTGTATGTGTACGGGTGGTATGCAGTGGTGTTTGTAATCGGGGGTATGAAAGGTGGTTTGTATGTAGCTGGGATCTCGCGCAAGTGGTGGGTTTGTATGTACTGAGCGGTAGCAAGGTGGTGTTTGTATGGTACTGGGTGAAAGGCAAGGTGTTTTGTATGTACTGGGTCATTACACAAGGTGGTTTGTTATGGTAGCTGGGCATTCCGCAAAGTGGTGTTATGTATGTACTGAGCGGTAAGCAGGTGTTTGTAATGTACGGGTGGAAGGCGTGTTTATGGCGTAACAAGTGTGTTTGTATGGTACTGGGCGGTATGCCAATTGGTGTTTTGTATGTGAGGTAATTTGGTTGTATCACCGGTACGGATGGGATGTTTGTTGTGGTACGGAGGTATGCAAGGTGGTGTTTGTATGGTACTGGGCATGCGAAGTGGGTTTGTATGTACTGACCGTACATGTTGAGACTCGGTGACAAAGTGTGTTTGTATGTACTGCGGAGTACGCAAGTGGTGTGTATGTGTACTGGGCGTCCGCAAGGTGGTGTTTGTTATGTACTGACTATGAGGGATGCGACGGTGACACAGGATGTGTTTGTATATACGGCGGGGTTACACAAGGGGTGTTTGTATGTACTGGTGATCGCAAGTGTTGGTGTTTGTATGGTACCGGAAGCACCCGGTACACAAGATGGTGTTTGTCTGGTACTGGACACCAAAGCAAGAGTATTTTGTATGTATGGGCAGACGAAGGTGTGTTAGTGTCAGTACTGAGCAGCACCCTACAAAAATGGTGTTTGTATGACGGGGGGACGCAAGTGTGTGTTTGGCTCAAGTGTGTTGTATCGTACTGGGCAGTCCCAGTACCACAGATGGTGTTTGTATGGTACGGGAGTATTTTGGTACTGTGGCGCAAGTTGGTGTTGTATGGTAATGAGCACCGGTACACGAGTGTGTTTTTAGGTACTGCAGGCGCGGTAAACAGCAAGGTGTGATTGTATGGCTACGGCTGAGGTACGGGAAGGTGTTGTGTGTCTGTCAGCCCTGAACACGTGGCGTTTGTATTAGGCAGGTGGCATGTTTTGTTGGTACTGGGCGTACCCGCCAAGGAGTGGTGCAAGTGTGTTGTAGTATGCCGTACCGTTTTAACCTGAGCGGTAGGCAAGGTGGTGTTTGTATGCGTACTGAGCGGTAGCAAGTGGTGTTTGTAGGTGGCTACAAGGGTTGATTTGCGGTAGGCAAGGTGGTGTTGTATGGTACTGCGGTAGGCAATGGTAGTTTTATGGTACTGACGTAGCAACGGTGTTTTGTATGTACTGAGCGTAGGCAAGGTGTCTTGTATGGTACTGGCGTGCAGGGTATATGGGCAAGTGTTGTTGTATGGTAACTGAGGGTAGGCAAGGTGTGCTTGTATGGTACTGGCGGTAGGTGGTACGATGTGCAAGGGGTGTTGTATGGTAGTGGCGGTAGGCAAGGTGGTGTTTGTATGTACTCGGGTCAGTAGCAAGGTGGTTTTTTATGGGATTGGGTGGTAGGCAAGGTGGTGTTTTATGGGATTGGGTGGGTAGGCCAAGGTGGTGCTTGTATGGTACTGAGCGGTATGCAGTGGGCTGAGTGGTAACAAAGGTGTTTTTAATTGGGACTGGAGGTCGGGAGGTTACAAGGTGATGTTTTGTTCTGGTTCACTGGGGGTTTGGGGGGAGGGGAACCAAGACAGAATGGAGGCTCTTGAGAGGTTATCCAAGGTGGTGCACCATGGTACTAGGTGCTACACCGAGCATACTGGAGGTAAACGCAAGGTGGTGTTTTATCGGGGGGGGTGGATGACTGGTCGATATAGGTAATGTCCCCTGGGAGATAGCGCGAGGTGGTGTTTGTCAGGTTGCAGCGGGGGGGTGGGGGGCGTGGGGAGGGGGGAGACTGGGCGATATAGGACAATGGCCCTGGGAGAATACGCGAGGTGTGTTTGTCAGGTTGCTACGGGGGGGTGGGGGGGGAGACTGGGCGATATAGGAATGGCCCTGGGAGTATGGCGAGGTGATTATTGTTGATACACAAAGTGCGGTGTGCAATGGGATGTTTGTATCGTGCAAACAGGACTACGGCCCAAAACGCGATCCTCCGAGGCGTGACGCAGTGAAGTACGCAGGGCTCAGAATAGTGTGCTTGCATGAAGAGGAGGAGGAAGAGGAAGAGGAAGAGGGAAGAGGAAGAGGAAGAGGAAGAGGAGAGGAAAGAGGAGAGGAAGAGGGAAGAGGAAGAGGGAAGAGGAAGAGGAAAGAAGAGGGAGAGGAGGGAGGAGGAAGGAGAGGAGGAAAGTGGTGGCGCATAGCGCGAGGGCGTGGCCTCAAGCAAAAAAGGGCGGCTTTTTCAGGCCGAAGTAACGTACTCGGCTTCCACGTGTGGGGATGCTCGTCGTTTCCGCCTGGGAGAGTGAAGGGAGTAAAAAATACAAAACAATATTCCTGTTGGTTGGAGAGAGAGTAGAGAGAAGATGACAGAGAGACACGAGAGACAGAGAGACAGAGAGAGAGACAGAGAATGAATGGTCATGTTTGGTGAAATGGAGAAATGACCACGAAAGACATGTTATCGCGATCCGTCCCAGATACTTTCCCGTCGCTACAATTGACCCAAGGCGGGGGCATTAACGGGAGCCGCGGCTTTGGTCATATTCCCTGATGTGTACAAGGATTTAGGTTTTGCTGTGGTTGTTTGGCCCGGCTGTAAGCAGAGGAGCGTCCGCACACGGCGTGTGCTGCGAACAGTGGATGGACGCGCGTTTCAACATTCACGGCACGATGTACGACCCGGCCTCGCGGGCTCTCCTCCTCGTGCGTCTGCGTGTGCGCGCGCTGGCGCGCGGCTGGTGTAGCGTGCGCGGTACCTTGGTTTTTTTTTAACGATACAAAATAAATGAATAAACCTGCTCGAGCGAAGGCACCTTGTTGCCGTTCGTGGGGCGCACGTGACTGATGTCCGCGAGGTCTTGGTGTTTGAGCCCTATAGTCGTCTTGAAGACAGAGGAAGCAAGTAACAAGAAGAAGAAGAAAGAAGAAGAGAGAGGAGGTGCAACTCGTGAATTTCCTGTGCGTTGTGTTCGTGCCTCTTCCCGTCCGCGGACCTCGTTCACACACATTAAGACGACAAATGCGTTGCATCAGACGAGTGAAGCAGAGCTACCGTAATCAAGTCAGAGAGACGAGTAAGGGAAAATCAATGATCGGAAGGACGCTTCGAACCGTTTCTCGTGATTGGGAACGCGTGTGACGGGTCGGAATCGCGGACTTTTTTTTTTCTTCTTCCCGGCGAAACGTTGCCGCGCTATTGTCTGCGAGCGACGCCCACGGGATGGAAAGGCCGCGTGAGCACGGTGCGAGAGAGGG
>CM068952.1:26213358-26223673 GCA_035128595.1 Eptatretus atami | reverse complement strand
TAAAAAACTGGTAATGATCAGTTTTAAGTCGTGGTTACGTTCCTGGAAAACACGACTTAAACTGATCAGCTATTTCCAATAATAATTAACTAAAGTACAGGAGATATGTTCCAGCACTGATACTCCATATGTAAAGTCTTAATAAATCATAAATTATTCAATTTAAAGTGGAAGAATAATAATAAATAATAGAGGAAAGTAAGTACAACATATATTTACACAAATAAAATTTACCACTCCCTCGTCCCAAAATGTGTCGACCTCAAACATCCGACATCTCTCCAAGCTGGCAGATCTCTCAATCCAGGCCACTGCTGATAAACTGGACATCATCTGTTTAACAGAATCCTTCCTAACACAGGACGTCCCTGACTCCTTAGTGTCTCTCCCTGGCTCTTGTCTCCTCTGGTTTGATCGACCTGAACCCTGTCCTGGCAGCGGAGTCGCACTGTACATCAAAAACTCCATTTCTCACTCTCCGTGTACTGCTCTTACACCTCCAAAACCCCAGGAGTAAAGTTGACAAAAACGGCAGTTAAAAATAATTGTACATTTTATTCATTTGTGTTCTACATATCCTCATAATGAAGGTTTGTTGAAGATTTAATGACAAAGCTCAAGTGGTATAAACGTTATGGCTTGGACAGACACACTGAAGCTCAATAGTAAATAAATAAACATGGAAGCAATAAAAAAATTTTTTAAAGGGTGTGTCTCACACTTGAAGTGCTACATCGGGACTGATGAGGGCTTTTCTCCGTATTCTCATAATATAATCTTTGTCAACGACTTAAACCGATCGATGACTTAAACTGATAATAATTTCCCCTATTTGCGAATAACGTTAAAATGATAAGATGTGAACTGATATGACTGAAACTGATCATTTCTTGTGTGTACCATCAGGAGCTACCCAGCATTGCTCCATGGGTTCCAGCCGCTGCCTGGCTCGGTGAGCTTTTCCCGGCAGTGGTTTCAGCCCTGAAAGAGAAACAAACAAATGCACAAATGACGTTCTTTATAAGATTTAAATTTTTTTCATTTCACAACATGTGCTGGAACCCCTACATAGTTTATTCCCGTGCAGTGCCTTGTTGTGGGGGTTGGGGAGGTGGGAGATTTGTTTGTGTGTCCATGACCTGACCTTTGGTACCCCTAGCACGTTTGCAAAATTTTGTAGAGATTGGCCCAGCCGTTTTTTTGTTTTTTTCCTATGATTTTCAGACGTACATACATAGAATTTCCTTGGGGGAGGGGGGTAGTTTTTTTTGGGGGGGGGGATATTTTGGTGCTCTTGACTTAAACCTTTTTGCAAAATTAGTTGGATGGGCCAGCCATTTTTTTTCTATGATTTTCAGAACTACACAAACATAGAGAATTTCCTTGGGGGGGAGGATGGGAAATTTTGTGGGGGGAGGGCAGGGGCAGCTTAAAGCGTTTCCTACATTCTGACGTTCCTACCCCCAAAATTTGGGGCCTCCATGTGCTACGGTTCGGTAGTGAGAGAATAACATACAAACACACGAACACTTGAAAATATTTATGTAGATACAGACAACTCCTGGTTTGAGAATGAGTTACGTTCCTGGACCCTGTTCTCAAAGGGAAAATATTCTGAAACAGGAACATGCTAAAATTTGATTGAAACCATATATCTAATATGTAAAGCTCATTCTAACCACTGACTCGCTGACTGATATTAAAGATCGGTACTTTCTGGGTGACGTAGAAAGCTGAAATTTTGTGTGCCGATGGACTTCGAAGCTGATACACTGGGAAAAATCACAGAATCGTTGGAAAATATCCAAAAATGAAAAGTAAGTAAATAAATAAATTAATAAATGAAAAAAATGCAGGTGAGTGACCCGAGACAATGGGGAAGTACGGTGATTTTGCCTGCCGATGGACATCAAAGCTGACACACCAGGAAAAATCACAGAACTGTTGGAAAGTATCCATAAATGAAAAATCAAATGTAGGTGAGCAACCCGAGACAATGGGGAAGCACGGTTCGTTATTGCTTACAGTGTGTAAGCATAACCTGCTAGTATATAATATATATATATATAATATATATAATATAATATATATATAACTTTCTACTATATAAATGGCAGTCCTTGTCTGTCTGTCTGTTTTTTTGTAACCAATAAGCTCCTAGACCAGTGAACCGATCTTGATGAAACTTTACACACATATAGACCTAACTTTCAGCTCCAGGATGCGCTAAGTGGCTTTCCATAAAAATGAAAATAATATATAATTAAAAATATATATATATATATTCCATTAAAAAAAAATAGGCTTCGAATAGTGCGCTGCCGTATTATTGTAACAAAAGGCTTCATGGTTAAAAACGCTAGGGTTTTTTGAAATACAAAATGTTCGCATTCGTTGACTTTTTAAACATACACATTCTCCTCCTGTTATTTGAATTCTTGAACTGCACATGCACGGCAACAGCTAACTGCTGATAGATCTGCTCATGAAAGAGCCAGGCAAGCGGAGTCAGCTGCAGAGAGAGAGAGAGAGAGTCGTCTTACTGCTGATAGATCTGCTCATGAACGAGCCAGGCAAGCAGAGTCGGCTGCAGAGAGAGAGAGAGAGAGAGAGAGTCATCTTACTGCTGATAGATCTGCTCATAAAAGAGCCAAGCAAGCAGAGTCGGCTTCAGAGAGAGAGAGCGTCACCTAACTGCAAATAGAGCGTCACACCGACGGGCGAGAGAAGCACAAAACTCACGTTCCAGATTTCTAGGTCCGGGTTTGGCAGGACAATCAAGGACAGTTTCCACTGCGCTAGAAACATTGAGTGGCTCAAGGCGCCTTCAACTATGACCTCTCTGAGATTACGGCAGCATAAAGCCTTCCTTCCATAAATCTGAGGAAATAAAGAAGCCTTCCTAATTTTCTCCATACAACTAATGCCTCAGTCTAACTAGCGTGAGGAAAATAGGGCAAATTTCCCGGGTATTACCGGGTACTTCAGCTAGTATATATATATACAGTAATATATATTATATATTATAATAATATATATATATATATATATATATATAAATAATATATATATTGTTGCCGGACGTCGCCGCGAGCACGTCCACCAGATGGAGCAGTAGAGTCGGCTCGACCGATTGCCCGGAATTCAGTATCGTACTGTTCGGAAAAGTCCGCAGAGTACGGGTCCCTTTCGGACCGTGAAGGGTCAATATTTCCACCACGTGCTACTGGGTTATTTGCCAAATTTTCAAAATACCTAGAGACCACTTGCCAATCTACCGAGTCTTCACACCCTCGACGGAACTCGTATGAAAACGAGCCACTTAGCGTGCTCGTTCCGTGTGCGATTCCGAGTGGTTTAATCGCCGAGAACGGTCGGTCCAGATGTCCCCTTACGGCGGCACAACGGCCTTGCTAATCTTCCCCAGAACGTGACACGCTCAGTCAATGAAAGAAGGGACACGAACGAATTGAAACATTTAACAATCGGGGGTTTATTTATAATGCAATGAATAGGTGGGGAATGAGGGAAGCACGTAAGAAGCAGAATGAAACCGAATAAAGCAAGGCAATGATATGCAGCAAGAAAGCACTTATACAGTTCACTACTTACAGACGGGCCCACGAACACACACACACACACACATTGCTGGAATTATAGATAGATTTAACTTAGTTATTCTTCCGCATTCTTTTTCTACTAACCTAACCTCACCCCCTAATTTTGTAATAGTCCTGTCCACTTAACCCTTAGAACCATAGCGGCCAGCCATTTTACTGGCCGCTATTCAAACCTTCATAAACCCGAGCAGCCGGATTTTTCTCAAGGGAGCCCAGGGTGGGAGAGTCGAAAGTCCAAGGAGCTCAGGGTTCAAAGGGTTAAACATCAGGGGAAAACATGTTTTTAAACGATTGACGATTCATTACGTCACAGTGCTTTTCTTCCTTGAGATGGAGCATTCCCTTTGTGCTGTGTTTGTCACCACTCACAAGTTGATATGTTTTGTCGGCAAAGTGAGACCTCACCCTCGAGTCTCGGGGGCCCCGTCTCAAAAGATTATGAACCACGATCGGTCGTGTGGGGGCACCCTGAATCTCTTGGGGCCCCGTGCTGTTGCATGGGATGCACGCCCCGAATGCTGCCCCTGTATGAACTGGTCTTGGGTTATTGTATGAAAATGGTCCTTTGTCATGCATCATTTTGGAAGCAACAGCCTTTCCCTTAAAATTCAATCTAATTGAAAATATCCCTTGAAATGTGGATTTCATGGTATGTTCTGTTTCTTGGCCGAGGGCAACCTTTGGCCACAGGTCTCTCTCCTGTTGTCCTGAGGTGGCAACGGACATGGTCCTGTGTTTGAGTTTCCATGTTTGACCTCTTCTTTTATCGTGGTCCAATCCCAGTGTCAAAGCCCATTTGCTGCATTGATTGTTCATTGCTTTCTAATTGCCATACTATTTGTCTGATGAATGTACAGATTGCCCCTTGAATGTATAACTTGGAAATAATTACATGAAGTAGGACTTTTTATGTCTGAAAGTTAATGAGACCTGGTGTAACTGACATCTCTTGTGAATAATGATTTGTTTCTGGTGAGGCCTAGTAGTTCAAGAAACTATTCCAGTGGATGACCAAGGGAATAGGTAGGTGGGTTTCTTTGACAATCCTTCCAGAGCGATAGGGTGAGACTGTAAGATTTTGCAGCAATGAAGGAAGGACATGTTCCATTCATCAGACCAGTGTGTAATCATTTCCATATCAGCAGAGACTGATGCAACGGCTGTCTTCCTGCCAGAGGGATGGGGGTACTATACAACACAATGCTGTGTCGTCTACAAAAAGAAAAACTTTTCCAGAGCATCGGAGAGGTCATTTAGAAACAGTAGATGAGGAACAAGACTGGGCTCAAAACACTGCCTTGGGGTAACCTCCAATGGGAGAAGGGTGGAGACAGTTCTGTTGATGACAAGAAGTTCACTGCATGTGTCGAGGAAGTTAGAGACCCAGGGATGAAGGTGACCTATGCTGCAGGCGGAGAGTTTGGTAAACATCCTTGGATGCCAGACTATCGAATGCCCAATATATGTCCAGGGAAACGGTTCTAATCTCTAGTTTGAGATCGAGGGCCTCCAAGCTTTGCTGATATAGGAATAGAAGCTTGTCCAGAGTCGAATTATGGTGACGGAACTCAAACTGATGGTCAGAGATCAGGCTGTTTGAAAACAGGAAAGACTTGACATCAGAAGCAATGATGGATTCCACGACTTTGCTTGCAATTGGAAGTAAGCTCACTGGCATATAGTTGGTAGGGCCTCTTTTTGCACCTTTCTTGCTGACGGGAGTGATGTTTGCTGACTTGCATGGGAAGCAGCCACAGGAGAAGAACAGACTGAATAGGGCAGATAAAGGGGGAGCAAGAACGGCAGAACAGGATTTGAGACACACCGGCGCTGATGCCATCTTGGCTCATTGCCAAAGCAGAGTTAAAGCCGGAAATAACTTTCTCTACTGTCTTGGTTGAGAAGGACACGCAATCCATTACACATCGGGTACGTCGGGGTAAGATGGAGACAGAACGATATGGATTGAGTACATGAGATTTGGAGGCCAAGCCAGAGTTTAGACATTCTGCCTTATCTTGGACAGAGTCTGCACAGTAATGCTGTTTGAGGTGAGGGACGGGATGGAGGGGGAGCATACACCCTTGTCTATGTCTAGTTTATTCTTCTCGACATGTGCCTCTGGGTGTCACTATTTAACATTGCAGTAAACATTTCTAAAGTTAATTCTCTGTCTTTTTAATTACCTTAAACAATTCACAAAGATCTGCCAATACCAGACCCCCCCCAGTTTAAAAGGCTCGACTTGTGTATCTTTTCCTCATTTATATGGAAATCCTGTACACACATTGCTCACATTATGCTGTTCTTATAACATGGTTACTGGAACCGTACACAAGATCCGAGATAGCCTAAACACAAAACGATACAATATTAACACGTCATTAGACTTGCGTGATAATACCCTGATAATTCATCCTAAAATGCTATTTGCTTTCATTGTTTGTGTTCCCTGTGTTTCTTCTTTTCAAAATGATCATTATTTTGCTGGATGATAACATTTTTTTTGAGGTGCATTGATTTGATAAAAAGTGGTTAATGTAGGTAACTGTACATTGGTAACGGAGGGGGTCTGAGGTGAGGGTCTGTAAGAGATGAAAGCTGATAGGAGGGTAGGGTAGGAGGAAGCGGGAAGGATAGATTGTTAACTCATTAGCTCAGGACTTTTGCAGATTAATATCGGCATGTTGAAAAACTGAGAAACAAAGAGCTATTTCTGTAGCTGTGAGAGCAGTTCTCCAAATGCAGCACCGTGTAGAGGCAACCGAGTGTTTCTCTTGCTTGTTTGACATTCCGCAGTGTGCGTTATGTGAGGCGCCATGCACAACCCGGCTAGTGCGCACGCATCCTGGATCCTATGTCGCTCCTTCCGCGATCTCAGCTCATATTCTTTTGATTTGACAGATTTCTGTGAAATGGATGAACTTCTGTGAAATTCATGATGGAAAAATATTACCGATTCTTGAAATGTACAGGTCTTTCAACAATAAATATATAAATATATAAATATATATATATATGTATCTAAAACAGTGATCTGAGGCTCTTGTACACAATTCACATGCATGGCAAAGACATTCGAGTAGACATCAGTGTATGTTTATGTTGATTATAATGAAATTGATTGAAGATGGGCAAGCACATTTAGTAGATGAGATTTGAAACTGGGTTCCAAGCTTTGTGCATTTATGTTTCAGACAGGAATGCTAAATGGGCCAGCCCTTTAGATGTTTATATAATTTAATATACAAACATAATGCATTGCCAGCCTCAGTAGCCTAACGGTTAGAGTGTCCGCTCTGTCTGGGAGGTCAGCGGTTCGAATCCCAGCAAAGTCATACCAAAGACCAATAATGTAACATACTGTTTCCTTGCTTGACACTCAGTGTTTAAAATGATTAGAAACACTGGGTTGACAGTTTATAGCTGGGCCAAGATTTGAACCCAAGCTATAGACAGCTTAGAGGTGAGTGTGCGTACCTCTGGGCCATCCTGCCAACCCCTCTGTTCATATCATTATGCCATTATCATTGGATGGAATCGACCGATTAATTTGTGGATATGATAATTTTGAAGAAAAATCTGAATTGGATGACATAGAGGTTGGTGTCGGAATTTGGAGGAAGATGTATCAACAACTTTAGGTATGTTGATTATACCACTCTTTGGCAGAAAGTAAGAGGACTTGTTGATGAAACTCCTGCAGACAGTGAAGAAGCTGGTCTTTACTTAAACCTAAAAAGTATTAAAATCTTGTCAACTGAGAAGATCAATATGTTCAGATTGGGAGACTATCAGGTGAAACTAGTGGACAGTTTCATCCTCATGGGTTTTAAGATTGAAGTGGGTGGAAAATGTGGAGGAGAGATTAATAGACCGTTAGCGTTGGGGAGAACAGCAATGTCAGGATTGACAAGGATCTGGAAAGACGAAGATGTGATGAAATAAACCAAGAGGAGGCTGGTGAATGCTCTGGTATTTCCAGTTGCAATATATGGATGTGTTATGGACAGTGAAAAAGAAGGAAAGGAAGAAGATTGACAGTTTTGAAATGTGGTGTTGGAGATTAATGTTAAAAATTTAAAAGATGAATGTTAAAAAGAACAACAACAAGCCGGGAGGCGACGATGGTTCGTGGGCATTATTGAACAATGCCACGATAGGTACAATTGAGTTAGTGGAAGCTTTTGAGGAAGCCCTACCGTAAAAACCTATCTCTTCCGTCAAAATTGACCAAATCAAATCGGATTTTTTATATGTTGTACTTATGGACATTACGCACAGCTTCTAGGAAATGAAATTGCGAGAAAAAAATCCAGGAAAAAAATAAAAATAAATAAAAAGTTCAAGTGGGCGTGGCTCCGCCCACAAAGGGGCGTGGGACGCCCCTCATACAAAAAGACACAACTAGACCATGATATCTAGCTTGTGTCCACGTTTCATCAAGATCGCATCAAACGTCACGGAGCTATGCTCTGGGGAGAGTCACAGACAGACAGATAGACAGACACATAGATACAACGAAAGTAGTGGTCACTGCTGGCTCCCGCGAACCAACTAAATCGGTGCTTGAACAAATTAGACCACCATGTACATTAGAAGCACTGATGCGAAAACAGAAACTGTCATTCTTTGGTTAGACACATCATGGGTGCAGAAAACGAAAGTTTGGAGAAGTCAACCATGTTGGGTACAGTTGACGGAAGAAGAGGAAGAGGCAGAACGCATCCTGTGCGTGATGGACGGAGTAAAGGATGCAACCAAGCCATCTCTGTCAGAGCTTTGGAAAGCAGTGCAGGAGAGGAATGTTTGGAGAAATCTGATCATGATTTCACCAGAAGTCGGCAGCGACTTGATGGAATTGGATAACTGGTGAGAATTTATTTTTTTTTTTTTACTTCCGGTAGGTGTGTGGACCAGAAACTCTCAGCATACGTGCTGCCCATGTGTAAGTGTGTCCAATATTCTCCAAATTTCCTTCAGGTGAGTATTAAAAAATGCTAGTGACTATTAGAAATGGAGTTATGAATCAAATGAAAGTCAAAATTGGGTCGTAAGGGTGTCGGAGGCAACATCGCACGTCGCACTGGAAGCTATGGCTGGGAGAAATCGCATACGACGTCCCAATATACAAGTTATAAATAATAATCTGATGATAACCACAGATAATCTGATGGCTGTAAAAATAGGACAGGCAATGGGATACATCATTCGTGTGTAAAGACTCATTTCAGCACCTTGATTTGCTAAAGATCATTGCAGCCGAGCTAGGAGCCTACCTAGAGGTCTAGCGAGTCGAGACGGCTCATATTCCGGAAGTCTGTGGGGACTGTGATGAGCATAGAATGCCTTAAGAATGTCAGGTTTCCTCCAAATTTCTTTCAGTTTGGTGTGAAACAACAGTAGTGAACGTTTAAAAATGTAATCATACGTTGGACAGAATTGAGTGAATAATCTGTGGTTATAATAACTTTTACTTCCTGTAGGTGTGCCTCACAAAACAAACGAAAAGCTATTTTATACATGTAACCCACAGTCCAAGGTTGAAAACCCCTTTTGGGAGGAGGGGGTGGGGTTGAGGATGCTTCAACCTCCATCGTGTAACCCACAGTCCCCCTGGCAGGTTTGGTTGAGATTGGATAAGTAACAACCGAATGCACCACGGTCAGACAGACAGACAGACAGGCAGACGTACACCAAATTGCATATTGCAATATGATAGAGCATGGACAAACAATCATCATTTGGCAATAATAATAATGCAGGCTTCGATTGGGTCCAATGGCCTTATCCTGTGTCGAAGTTCTTCAGACGGGAACTCGTATTTATAACTACAAGGGCACTCGGTAGAGAGCATACCTCTACCAGGCTCATTAGTTTACGTTTTGTATCGCACTGATCGGCTGGATCTGGATTTAGACCTGAACAAAAACTTAGTCGGCTTGTTCTTGTCACCTAATGGTTATATTATAACCACAAATAATCCTCCAATACATGTGCTTATCCGATGATATCCAAAGATGTCCATTATACATTGTTATAATGCATACTGGTTTATCATTTGCACACACTTTTTGGATGGCAAAAGCATTTGCATCGTGTCTTGATTCTACAGTATGTTGAAAAATTGGAAGTTTTTAAAGTGTGTGTGTGTGTGTGTGTGTGTGTGTGTGTGTGTGTGTGTGTGTGTTTGTTATATGATTGGGGAGGTTGGGATTATGCATTTAAAAATAAAATAAAAAGGCACTTCCGATTAAAGAAGTAAACTAGATCTATTCTGCTAATTTATGTAAAAAGCAACGGCAGACCTGATCACGGGCGATGTTTCATCTGCTTCCCAGCGAGCTTCCTCAGGCCAATAGACCCCGCATCTTGGCACGTGTTTGCATTTATTCCCAAGGCGACCATTTCTGGTCACGTCATCACGTCCAACCCAGATGTGAACCCAGCTATGTTCATGCCCCGGAAACACAAAGAAACCAACAAGCACGCACATCCACTCAACCCCACACATACTGCACAACACCAGGTCACAAGTAAATAATAAATAGACCATAGATGATGCGATTTGACGTTTCTTGCTCAAGGTTTGGCAAAATATAAAAAGTCCTCATTTGACATTGCATACTGTCACGTGACTCGAAATGAATGGTCACCTTGGGGGTGGACAAGTGTCAAAACTCGGGGTCCATTGG
>CM068952.1:26191865-26210921 GCA_035128595.1 Eptatretus atami | reverse complement strand
TTTGCGTTTTTGACCACCCAAATATATATATATATCATATATAATATATATATATATATATATATATATCACATATATTGCGAATACCCGTGCACATGCACGGGTAGCAGTAACAACATAGCTGTACAGACGACAGACCGTACACGGGGAATGACAAAATTACCATTGTGACAAAATGCACGTAGGGTTACTATGGAACGCCAAGACTCCAAACTGTCGGCATGTCCGCTAAGTGCCACAGCAATTTCATAGATCGTCTGTGACGCGGCCGATGCTTTTTAGTGTGCAACGCTTGGTATTTAATAGACATATATATATACTATATATAAATATATCATAATAATATTAAATATATATATTATACACACACACACATATTTATAGACACACCACAACATCTATATAATATAATATATATATTATGTGTGTGTGTGATGTAGTGATTAATATATATACATACCCACACAACCAACACACACACACATATATAGTGTTACGCTGTGGAAATTCGCAACCAACCAATTCAGTCACCGTAGTGAACGTATTTCGTAGACAGTACATGTTGTAGTCTTAGCCCCAAACCCTTGTTAAGGAATTATGTATTCATCGGCTGTACGCTTGACGTCAGTCGTTTTTCTTTCTTTCTTATTTTAACCCAACCACGTCTCAACCAAAACCACGCCTCCCACCAACACAGCGCCACCGCGGCTGCCTGGCCGACGCCACTCGCGCCACATCATCTTCGCCCCCGCCATCTTTCCCCGCGCGAGGAGTGTGACAGAAGGCGGGTGGGGCAGCTGGCGCGATTGGTGATGCGCTTGTACCGGCCAGGGAGGAGGAATGCCCCTCCTTCGAGGACCTTTCTAACGCCCGAAGGGGGCAGCAAGAAACCGGAGGCGAGCAACAGCGGAGCTCCTGTGTATAAAAGAGATACGGTGAAGCAGTTTTGGGTTTTATTATATTACACACACACACACCACACATACTAATTAATGTATGTGCTGTGTGTGTGTTGTATATATATACCGGGCAGTTAGTGCGTGCGCTTGTAATCCGGCTTACTCAGAGGCTTTGGGTGGAGGATTGCTTGATACGGATAGTCTGCCTGGGCCGCGCTATGAGAGGGTTGTCAGGCAGCCCGGAATCATGGCGAAACCCATCCTTCCCTCTGTCGTAAGAGGCGACCAGCGTGTAGCGTCAGAAGGGCACTCCGGCAGTAAAACCTATGCCAAATCATATGCGATCGAACGTGGTAGATCCGCTCGTGGCGACCCCTCACGGGAGAGCCGAAGACGACAACTATTATATATATATATATATATATGGTGGTGTGTGTGTCCAATATATTATATATGTATGATAAACGGTTAGTCCAAAAGTAGCGCCCGATTTCTGTTTTTTCGGCTGTCATGATTCTTGTCTGGGAACATTTGGTTTATAATTGTCTTGCGATTAATTAATTTTCGTAATTTATTTATTTTTGATTGTTTTGCAAGGTTATTGCTGGAGTTGGAAAGTTACTGAATTGCCACCAAATTGAAACCATGAATTACCTATTCCAATGAACAACCGGCAGCATTAAACTTTACTGCAATATTGTATGAACAACCACGATCGCGCACGCCGATTTGACATAGGCAATTCAGATTATTAACCCACTCAGGGAAGAAACATAACGAATTGATTGTCGAGAAATTTGGAAGCACAGGGTCGGTTGCCCACTGCAAAAAAAGTTCCGGTCTCCGAAAACGGCAATGAATTAGCTCAGGCTGAAGAGACCATCAGAGACTGAACAAAAGTCCGCAAAAGTCAACTCGCCTTTACTTGCGAGTTGGAATGAGCCAATCAAGTGTTATCCGTATCCTCACCAGACAAAAATGGAAACCTTAATTCCACGCTTACTGGCATCCTTCATGATGGATGACACCGCCATCCTTCAATTTCGGATTCTTAGCTAAACTTCACGAAGAGGACACAATGCTAGAAACATCTGGTGGTAGATCAGCATGTTATTAAGCTAAATGCACAATTAACAAACACAATGTTGTCTACTGGGCTCCAATATTAATCCCAAGAGTGACAGTTGAGAAGCAGGTTAATTTACCTGAGTGAACAGTTTGGCAGCCATATCTCCCATCGCGGTAATTGGACCTTTTTCTTTGAGGGCATCTTCACTGCAAATTTACTGGATATGCTGCAACCTTCTTTTGGCCCAGCGTACACAAGATCAGGATGTTAATTTCCAGCATTATTGGAGCTCACCTCATTAATGACGTATGTTCGTCAGTGGCTTGATGAAAACTTTTCCCAGAATGCGATCGCCCCGCGGTTCCGATCAGTGGCCGAGAACTGCTCCCCAGACCTTACACCCAGATTTCTTTTCATTTGGGGCTCAGAAAGACCTTGTTATCGTGAAAAGCCTCGTACCATTCCAGAATTAGAAGCTCAAATCTCTGCAAGTTTCAGAAATTTTATATCGAACTTTGCGACGTGTGTGCGGTTGCGCCTCTCGCTGCAATTGCTGCATCGATTACGAGGGAGGCACTTTGAAAATTGCAAGTAAAACAGCTGCTGCAGTTCCGTAATAATTTTTTCTTGATTAACTGCTTACATTAAACATGTCATTCATTTTATTTTCTACCAGTATTATACACGTAATTCAATAGCAACCAAACAATATCAACTGGAAAATCGGCAACTAGTTTCTACTCATCCTATATATACTGTATATTTATATATGTATGTTTATATAATTTATAGTATATATTTAATATATATAATTAATATATATAATATAATTGTTACGGCTGTGAAATTCGCAAACACATCATTCAGCCGTAGTGAGATATTTTTTAAGATACATGTATATAGTAGCCCAAACCCATTGTTGAGGGAATTAATTGATCATCGGCTGCGACACTTTAGTAGTCGTTTTTTGTTCTTTCATTATTTCGACCAACCACATTCTCAACCTCAACCACGCCACCACTTCAAACAACCGCCCACCACCGCCATCACACGACAACCGCCACAACTACGCCACAATCAACCGTTGCTTCCAACCCTCACAACAACCCCACCATCTTCCACACTACCCCCGCGGAACGCCATCCTCGACGGTCCACACTACGACGGTTTCGCTGTTGGAAACGTCGAACGCGAAGGGAAGAAGAATACCACCAACGATGGCGCACGGGTTATTCCCGCCTGTTTCTCTCCCGCTCTGCAGAACAACAACAACCCTTCTGCCTCCGGAGTTCGCGCGCGGCTTCATGTGGGAGGGTGAACCCCCACCACCGATGCGCTGGCAGCGGCACGTGGGGACGGGTCGAGCCACGCCAAAAGCGCATAAAAAAGAATCTAGGTCTTGGTCGTCGTCTCGTCGTCTGTCTCTCGTCGTCGTCGTCTTCCTCCTCCGCTCACAAATCGAGCCGCTGAGAGACACCATCACCCCCCCCCCGCAAGAGAACCGCAAGTCGCTCGCCGGTGCGTCGCGTCCGCTCGCCGGTCGCGGTTCGGCTCGCCCTACTCGCTTGTCCCGAGTGTCGACGTCGAAGACCACAACGAGGTGGACAGTCCAATAAAGACCCTGGTCTTCAGCCCGATTGCCTCCGGGCTGGACAGTCGAATAAAGACCATTCGTTCCGATCATATTGGTGTGCGGTGTGTTGTTTCCGTGGCCCGTCTATTTAAGTAGTGAACTGTATAAGTGCTTTGTTGTACAACCTTGCATACCTCCATTTATTAATATTCGGTTTTAACTCTGCCCTTATTGTCTCCCTCCATTTCCCCTATTGTTAAATAAATACCCCGATGTTCAATGTTTCAGCTCGTTCGTGCTTTCCTTCATTGACTTAGGCGTGCCTGCGTTTGGAAAAATTGCCACGGCCTTGCCGTTGTAACGGGATATTCTTGGGACACGTGATTCGGGCGATCAACCCTTGGAATCACACACGAAACGAGTACGCTAAGCGGCTCGTTCGTATGAGCCGTCGAGGGTGAATTTTCCCGGTAGGTTGGACCACGTGGGTATTTAGTAAATGAAATTGGCACGACCCTACCCTACGTGTCGTCTATTGGCGACTTCGTCCAAAAAGGGACCTTACGTTTCGGAGTTTTCCGGAGAAGTAGATCTAAATTCCGGCCGATCGGTCGAGGCGACTCTATGCTCCTCTGTGGTTCGTCGCCTGCGGTGACGTCTGCGCTCCGCAACAACTATGTATATATATATATATAATATATATAATAATTATATTATATATATATTATATATATATTATATACAGTCAACCCCCGCTCATCGCGGTCACCTTATCGCGCCCCGGCTCATGCGTTTTTCCTTGGAACCGTAACTATTTTTTCTGCCGGATTCCCCGCGTACATCCGGTAATAATATACAATATAAATTATTTAAAGCAATAAATTATAACGTTTGTGGCGCTCGAAGTATCTCATATAAAACAACAAAAAAAATTTGTTATGTTTTCGACACAACCCACGAACCAAAGGGACAGAGAGCGCGCTATTCATTCTCCTTGGCGCTGATTGCTTGCCCCGAAGCGCACTCTCTATGTCTTGTTGTTTGCTTGTGAACGACACGATATTTCTACGTTTTTTCTCAAGCCTACGTATTCCGCCCAAACGCCCGGCACCTTCTAAGCTTTGGCAAGAACCACGCCAGAGAAGCCTGACGCTCCAGGGAGAAAGTTGGAGTGCTCGATATTCCTTCGAAAGAGAAAACGTTTTGCGCGGTTGGCGCCATACGTTGAATGAATCGACATACGCTAATCAAGGAAGGACGAGCCAAAGCATCAGGAGTACCGTAGCAGTCAACTACTGCCAAGCGCAAAAGTGGTTAACTGCACGCAACAAGAACATCGTCAATGGATGGAATCAGCATCTGGCCTTTGGCATCACCAATTGTTGCAGCGAGAACAAACATCCCATTGGACCACCAACCACCACCAGGGAGAAGGCCAGTAAACTTTATCGGCATTCGCTGATTTAGAGGTACCGAAGAAACGACGAAGATGACCCCGACGACCCCAACCAGGACCATCGACAGCATCCCGAAACCACAGCAGACCCATTGAATTTCAGCCAGCAAGGACTGGTTTGACGATTTCAAAAAAGATTCCAACTGAGGGCTGTTATCGCTGCATGGAGCAAGCCGCATTGCAGACAAAAGAGCCGCCAGGAAGTACCCGGAGACATTCAAGCGATCCATGAGCGAGAAGGGGTACAGCCAGAACAAGTTTCACATGGACGAGAACTGCGGCTTGTTCTACGGAAAAATTGCCATCCAGATACTTTTCATGATGGAGGAAGGCCAAGCCCCTGGATTCAAAGCTCAGTAAGGACCGATTAACCCTGTTATGTTGTGCAATGCTGCTGGGTTCTGTGAAGAAGGGCTAAATTTACAAGTCTGCGAACCCGAGGGCCATGAAAAACAAAATAAAAAACCTGCTCCAGTCCACTGAGGCATAAACCCAAGCCTGGATACGAAACTCCTTTACATCTGAATTGGTTCCCCAGTGCTTCTCCCCACAAATGTACCTCGGACCTCGGAATGGAGTTTAAGTGTGCTGCTGGGATTGACACGCTGAGGCCACCCACGGATGTTATCCTACGAGGGAGTGTCAGATTCGAGTTCCTCCCGCAAACAAACATCCCTCAATCCAACCCTATGGATCAAGGCCTGATCCTCGCCTTCAAAGCGCTTACATTCGCAACGCCCTTGCGCACCTCGTGGAGCCAATGGATCACGACATTTTTCTCTTGAGGCGTATTGGGCTTGATTTCACGAGTAGTAACGTGTCTCAAATATTCAGAAGGCTCTTACAAGAAATGAAAAAAAGAAACCTTAACGACCTGTTGGAAGAAGTTGTGCCAGAATGCCGTCCACAACACAAGGCCTTTTCTCCGACCGAAAATTTCACCATTCGGCAATCGTAAGGCGGTTCAGCTTGGCGAGATTCTAGGAGGGAAGATTCAACGACATGACGCACGAGAAGTGAATGACCTCATCGAAACCAACTCTGACCATTAACGGACGGGATTGGGCGAGCTTACGAAGTCTGCATGCGAGGAGGAGAGGAACAATCTGACTATCGCAGGAGCACGACGACGAAGGCCTATCATTGAAACGCTCTAGCAACAATGCGGAAACGGCCAAGAATTGCAGAGGATGGCTGGAAGCATGGATCCTCTTATGGTGGCGTTGCAATTTCAAAGAACGCTTTGATGGGCGCAATGGAAACCTATAAACTTCCTCACCACCATGAAGAAAACAACGCCAGCAACTGCCCATCACAATGTTTGCCAGTACTGGTTGACAGTAAGCATTTTTATGCTTCAAATTTGTTCAAATGTGTTTAATTGAGATTAAAGTGTTTTGTGAGAGGCCGACACGCGATTTTCACTTTACCCGGGAGGTCTTGAACGTAACCCCGCCGAGAGAAACGGGGATTACTGATATATTATATATATGTGTGTGGTGTGTGTGTGTGATTATTATATTATATATAATTATATATATATATATAATATAATATATATGATATGTGTGTGTGTGTGATATTAATATTATATTAATATATTATATATAATATAATATATATTGGTGTGTGTGTGTTTATGTGTTATATATATGTTTATTGTTTAGATATTATATTATATATATTAATTATTTATATGTGTATGTAATGTGATATATATATTATATATTGTATATTGTAGATATGTATATATGTTGTTGTTGGTCTTTCGGCTCTCCCTTAGGGTTTCGCCACAGCAAGATCATCCGTATGATCGCATACTGATTTGGCATAGGTTACGCCGGTTGCCCTTCCTGACGGCAACCCTCGTCGCCCTTCTACGACACAGGGATAAGGATTGGGTTCGCCGATGATTCCGCGGTGCCCTTAACACCCTCTCATAGCCGTGCCCAGCCGCAGAGCACCCGTCTGCAAGCGTCCTCAACCCAAGCCTACGGATAGCCGGATTACAGGCGCGCACGCCACTCACGCCCGGTTTGTATATTATTATTATATATATATATATATATATATATATATATATATATAATATAGTTTTACGGTTTGGAAATTCACGAACACCATTCAGGTTCCCTTGAACATTAGTTAGGTCGATAAGTATGTGTCTCAGATTAGATTTCCCCACCGATGTCTTAAACGAGGAATTTATTCGTGAGCCGCGGCTGTGCATCTTGAGTTACGTATTTCTTTTGCTATCTTTACTTTAAATAAAACATTCTCCTCACCACCTTCGCCACACCGCCCAACATCTCCTCACCACCTTCGCCACAAACCGCCAAAATTTCCTCACCACCTCGCCACAACTTCTAACATTCTCCTCGCTTCTCCACAATCAACGCCATCTTTCCCCCAACAACAACATCAACAAACGAACAACATCTCCTCACCTTCATCTCCACAAACCGCACCATCTTTCGTCGCGGCAACGGCGTCCACCGACGAAACGGCATCTCATGCCGACAACAGAGAACAAGCTCTGGAGTTCAGAGTTGGTTCAGTACGGAGTTTGGAGCTGGGTCCAGTCAAAGCGCGCAGTTCCGTGCAGAGTCGTGGGCGGTGAGCAGCGAGAGAAGTCGCCAGCCAGCAACTATACGGTCCGAGTGATCGGGCCCCGGGGCGATCGAGCGGCGCTGAGGAGTGAGCGGGCTCTTAATGACGAGCATCAACTCTAAAAGAGCTAAGGCCTGTTCGCTTCCTCTGAGGCAGTCGTCGGCGGGCCCGATGACCAGGCCATACAGCTAGCGCCTGACCAGACCGAATCGCCCATCTACACCAGCTGCCGTGTTGACGGACGAATGGACTCGAGGGTCGCCAGCGAGCCACCATGAGGGTGGCAGGTACACCGCACTGCTCCTGCGGGCCCTTCAGTCTTCACGCTCCGCGGACATTAAAGCCTACGGGCCCTGTTCTCTCTTTTTCTTTTCCTGGGTTTTGCATGGAGTCTGTGACGCCTGTCCGCCTAAGTAGATTGTTATATGTACAAATAATAGACAACGGCTGTAAGGTTTTCTCTTGCGTATCTTGTCCCTTTACCCCCGATTCATTGATCGTGCCTGCATTATAAATAAATGTCACTGTTTGAATATTCACCTGGTCTCATAGTGCGTCCCTTCTCTCCATTGAGCTGCCGTAATTGTCGGAATAATAGCGGGTTTTTAACACCGATAAGCTAATCGCTCCAAGGGCTGGGTCGAAATCACACCGCTCGGCAATCCCAAATGGAGCGACTGCTGAAGCGGCTCGTTTCCGAGCAAGTTCCGTTGAGGTTACAACCTTCTCGGTTCTGTCCGCGGCGAATAATTAGGTAATCGACAATTCGGCGATCTCGACCTAGTTGCGTGAGCAGAGCATGACCCAAGGTTGCTGTGTTGGTTAAAACACCCCGCGCTGGATTTCGGCGTTCATCCGAAAGCTACGACTGATGTCACACGTCGGTGAGCGCGCGGGCCGAAATTAGCTACAAGGTCGTCTTGCACGCCTGGCAGGTGATGAGAACCAACAACAATTATTACTGTATAATGAGTATATATAATTATGTATTATATACAGTATATTATAATATTATATACCGCGTGGCCCGTAGTTCGCGTCGCCTGTAATCGGCTACTAGAGGCTTGGTCGGAAGTTCGCATTGAGGACGGGACTCTGCGCTTGGGCGGGCGGCTATGGAGGGTATGTAGGGCAGCCCAGATATCATAGAACCCCCAATCCTTATCCATGTTGGCTCCGCTAAGAGGTGACCAGGTTGTTCAGGAAGGCACCGGCTTAAGCCTGTATCCAAAATCAGTATGCGGATCATACGCGATGATCCGCTGTGGCGACCCCCCGCTGTGGCGAATATAAAGTGGCGAACGGGAGCAGCGAAAGAGAAAGAACAACATATATATATATATATATATATAATATATATATTGTAATATATGTATATATATATATGTATATATCATGTATATATATATATTATATATATATATATTATATATGAGGCCCGGCGAGGATGGAGTGATGTAAGTAATTTTTAAAAGATACTGAATGATGAATAGGCTCGGATGAATAGGGGAAGGGTTAAAATGTTTGCTAATATTGGCATTAACTCCAAACATGGCCATGTGGCCTCTACACACTCTTCTCACGGCGCCTCATATATATGGCTGCTCTAGTAGAGCACCATATTCTTGGACCATTCCATCTGTGTCGGTCTGTCCGCGAACTTGGTCAGCCTAGGGCTAAAGTCCACTCAAACCGATTCCCAATGAAAATTGGTTGGTAGACCAATATTCTCGGCATCGTGTGCTTTCGAATATGGGACCCGGGCCCTCGCCAACGGCATAGCAACGCCTTAAAATGTCAAAAAATCGAAAAAATCAAAGAAAGATATATATCGAAAAATCGAAGTCTTAAGAGTTCGTGTACGCAAGATCTTCGACTCCATTCCATGCCAATTTACACGCTCTAACAAAAAATATTTGTGGAGGAGATAGTTTTGGCGAGTACATGTCGAACATTTCAGAAGGTTTAATTGCTAATATTTCTCTAAAGAAAGTTCTGATTTTGATTGCAACTTGGCGTGAAATGTGTACAATGGCTAGCATGTACACAAAAATGAATGTGTTGCTATGCGAGCACCTCCGTTGCCTTAAGGCCAGTCTCACACCATGACGTTTTAGCACGTTGGCAACGTATTAAAATGTATGTAGAGACGCGCTTACGTTGAACTTTGATGTTTTTTTTTAAAAGATGTCGGAGTATTCATAACGACTTGGTCTTATGTATACGATTAGTAACGGACACAGAAGCTTTTCGTTGGTTATAGCAACTGTAACCAAACGAAGCTGAAACCTGTTGTCGGCCTAAACAACCTATGCCCACGATAGTCTAACTTATGCAGTAGCGCGCTGCACGTATCCAGACGAATGACGTGAGCGAGGACCTATTAAAGGTGCGCACAACGATTCAAATTCATAACCGCCCGCAGAAATGGAAGTGTGCAAACATCGCATCACACGCTTGGCGATGCTTGCTAGTCGGTTATGCCGACCTAAGAAAATTGTGTCTTAAAACAGCTGGCGGCCACGTCGAAATCGGTATGGGTAACAGTTTGAGTATTACGTGAAAGTAGAACGCAAAGTACGCTTCCATACGTCGTCAGTAGGTGAGTACGTCAAAGTAATTTTTAAACATGCTTCAAAATTTTACGACGTACACTGGCGTAATTGACAGCACGCTCCGCATGGCGATGGGAATAAGTTGTTACAACGATATCGACGCTTACACACTGTCGACAGAGGCTTACTTGTAAGTACTCATAAGTCCGAAACAGTCCGGGTAATGTCTTTTTACGCGGAAACTTATTCACTTATGTTTGACGTTGCTTTGAACCAATTCTTTACGTAGTCCCACGCACATTGACGTATGTAGATGTATTCCCTTGACGTTTGTCCGTCGCAAAATAAAACTAGATGAACGTGTTTCTAACTACAACTGCCATATAATGACGTGTCCCAGCTTTTTAGGGAATTGGTATATAAAACATGGTCTTCACAAAGAGGGAACCCATCAGTTTTCGACTCGCTTTTTGATCGAATGTCCATTGTCAGCGAGTAACAGTATTCAGTATCAGTATTAGTAGGTGTTTGCATGTTGGCGTATAGGTGAGTGTGATGGGAGGGCTGTGGTGATGATGGTTATCCTTCCTTGCTCCGCGTGCACGGGTTAGGAGACATCTTTGCACCATTGTTCGAAGTCTTCGCGGCTACATTTTTTGGGGTTTTTTTTTCAACAATGAGCGGATGATGCTTGTTTTTACGTTTCTAGGTGCCTATTCATAACGAGTTGGGACAAATGCTCAGACGTACCTAATTAATGTACATAGAGCGCTTCGATACGCTATAGATACGGTATACCAACGAATAATTATCGTGGTAGCTCTGGCGTTACAACTGCCCAACCGAGATAGCCTAAACTTATCCATATCGTGCGGGCGTTATCTTGCCGGTGACGTGGAGTTTGCCTATTCATCAGGCTGCCACTCAAACATTTAAATGGCTGCAACTCCACTATGAAAGTAGGACGTTTGCGCTCTCAACAATTGGATTTTTTTACACCAATGACTTTTAAACGTGCAGCACCAACTATTTTAAATTGTTTACAATGAACATTTAAATTGCTGTCATCGCCTTTTTTTTTTGACGCTGGCGCTACGGAAATTTGAAGCGTTCGATTCAACTGCAACATCGGTCAAAGCCACTACAGTAAGTCTCCGATATAAATCCGACGGTATAATAAATACAGCCCGTATTAAATCCGAACGCCAGGGTAACGGATATCCTACATATAGATTTCCGCTGTAATAATCCCATCCGCGGTTAATAAGCCAACTTCATCGGCGCGTGCCGTGTTTTTTCCCCGGAAGAGATCACGCGATTTTTAGCATCAGTCGAAACGGTTAGCGGAACTGGTCGTAATACAAACCTCGCTTGTTGTCTCAAAAGCTTTACAGTGTTTCTGTTGTGCCTTGTTGAGCCGTTGCTGTTCCATTTTTCATTCAGTGTCCGAAGTGATCTGATCGTGTTGACGTTAATTGTGTGTCTAAATTAAAGACATTGTCTTTTCACAATCCCCAGATTTTATCAAACATATCTTGTTGTGATGCCGAAGCGGAAAAGAGGCAACCGACGACGCGTCCAGGATCTGACTTTTGACCGAGAAGTTAGGAAAGTGAAAGCATATGTGAACTGAAAGGCCAACTCAGTTCAACGTGATGTGCAGACCAGCTTGGCATTTCCCTGGATGTCTCCAAATCTTGAGCATAAACAAAGATTCCGGGACCGAAGCAAGAAGATCCGCACATATACGAACGAGAGTCGCAGGTTCCCACCTGGAAAGATGCGGGCCTTGGAAGCACCCTTTATAAGTGCTTTGTTTCAGCAAAGACGCTGGAACCTCCAGTCAATGCCGATCTGATGCACAAGCAATCGTGGCGAAAGAAGCAGGACATGACGATCTGTGCCGCAAGACGGTTGGTTTTACGCTGGAAAAAGAAAATGGAGTGGTGGTTCACCCATTTTTGAAGGGTGAGCAGGCCGGAAACGGACGCTTCAAGGGCAAAGAGTTCCTCGACACAGAATGGCCAGAGCTCGAGAAAACAATCAGCAGAGACATTTCAATGCTGACGAAACAAGGGCTTATTATCGCCCTCCCAACTCGACTTACGTCGACAAAAAGACAGGAACAGGCGACGGGGTCTCAAGACGGCAAGGACCGTGTGGACAGTCTTGGTTTGACCATGGCAGCATGGATAGGAGAAAAAATGAAGAGCTGATTGCATTCGGCAAGTCCAAAAAAACCGCATGCTTTAAAGAGTTAAGAACCTTCCATTCACGTATGAAAACTCCATCAACGCCTGGATGACTGGGACGATTTGGGAACGATATCTTCGCCACTTGGATCTGAAAAATGGGTAGAACAAGGACGCAAATTTTGCTCCTGGTAGACAACTGCTCTGCACACAAAGAAGTTGAAGGCCTCAAAAACATCACGCGATCCGATTTCTGCCACCCAACACGACCGCTCATCTCCAGCCCTGCGACCCAGCATCATGTCGGACCTTGAAGGCTTATTTTCGACATGAATTACGCCAGAAGCTGATCGATGAATGACAATGCCCCTGAAGACGAGACTTTGACAGTGAACAACCTCGTCAAGAAAAATTTCCATCTTTGAAGCGATGGAAATGCTGCTCAGCGTGCAGAAGGTGAAACAGCGAATACCATCGTGAACTGTTGGAAGAAGCAGCCTTTTATGGCAAAGAGCCGCGCCAAGGTGACGCAGAACACGTCGAAGTCCCACTTCCCCCACCTCCGCCAGGTCTTTCTGATGAGGAATTCAACCACTGGGTCGACATTGACGAAGACCTCGAGGTCGCCAATGAAACACCGAGGGGGAACTCTCGCAAAACCTTGTCGAGTTCATTACAGGCGACAGACCAGCAACAAGATGAACCAGAAGACCACGACGAAGATGACGATGAACAAATGAGGAAGAGCCTGTCGTAGTGGAGCTGATGTCAGGAAAGCTATTGCAAGTCCTAGAACGGGCAAGACGACAACATGATATATCCATTCCTGACTTCAGAGCTCAGGATTCCGTTCGAAGGCATTTCCTCTCAAACAAAGGACGTTAGCCAACTGGCTGACGAAGGAGATGTGTAGCCTAATTTGCATTCTGTTGTTTCTTTCCTGTTTTTTATCAATAAACCTTTTTAATATAATCAAACTGTTTTTGCTACTGCTGCGACAAAAGGATGCACGATCACAGTAATTTCAGGTCCGAAGTTGGGGTCACCGGATAATAAATCCGCCGATATTAATCCAGAAACGCTCCGCCGAGGTGGATTTAATATCCGGAGACTACTGTATGAAAATAGACGCTGCGCCAAACAATCGCAATGTTTACACTTAACGTGTTCTTATCGGTGCAAATCAACTGGTGTCTTATCGGTGCAAATCTTATCGTGCAAATCTTATCGATGCAAATCAAATCCCGATCCATGGTGTCACCCCGACCTTCTCCTCCGTTCACGTCTTCTTTCTCTCGTTCTATTGCACGCAACTGTGCAGTGCCAAATCGATGAGGGTATGCTGATGTTGGAGGACAGTAGATATTGTAGTGTCATCGTTGCCGATTACTCCATCTCTCGTAATGTCATGGACATGTACTCGCTATGTTAGTCTGCAACACTGACGGGTTCCTCCTGTGAAACCCCTTTTTATTTTACCAATTCCCCTAATCGCTGCCATTACATCATTATCTGGTATCTGTTAGGTTGGGAACTCGTCCGTTAAGTTCTGTAGTCGTCCGGTAAACGTCAAATACGTCTACAACGCCAGTATGCCGGCGGAGGCGTTACACACAGTCCAAAGCACGTCACTCATAGGTTAGATAAAAGCCTCTTTGCCCTAAACAATAACTCGGCGTGATTCGACGTATAAGTAACTTTCAAGCAAGGAGTGTCGAAGTGTGTCAACGATCGCGTAGCGTGTTAGCAACATGTCACTGATAGGTTATAAATAAATTTCAGGCACGCTAAGCATTATACCGACGTCTTTCAGCCTATGATAACTTAAAAGTAACGTGTGTCGACGTGTGTCAACGATCGCATAACGTGCCTACAACTTATGGCCAGCGTAGTGGAACGTGTGAGTCATACGCCGCATACGTCGTGAAATTCAAGCATGCAAAAATTTGAGGACAACCGAAAAGTACAACGTTTAAAGCCAGCGTGCAACGACGTATGGCAGTTGTTTTCCAGCGTGCTCTCAATGTTATCAAAACTTACCCATAACGTATTCAACGTGTGCCAGCGTTTTAGACAAATTTTTCAAAAATCAGCATACGTTGGCTAAAAACGTCAAGGGTGACTGGCCTTTAGAACAGCTAAAATAACTTTATCGTACATCGTACACTTATTGTGGACTGTACAAAAAAATCAATACCTCCGAAACTGGACCTCCGAGGACCTGTTTTTGTGCCCCAAGGAGAATGTCTTACAGCATCATATAAAAAAACTAAAATCTTTAGCGAATAGATAAATGGAATACCAGGGCTGCCATTTGTTAGAGTCTCTTTGGAAACATGCCTGAAATTTCACAAGGTGGGTTTCTGGGCACAAAACTTAGAGGGCTGTATATCATATTTATTGTGCTAAATTGATTGATAGCATGTACATGAATATCGGCTCGTCGCCGTCGGCCAGCTTTCCATCTAGAGCGAGCAGCCTGTCGCCTACCAGCTTGTAATATATATATATATATATATATATGTGTGTGTGTGTGTGTGTGTGTTGTGTGTGTGTTGTGTGTGTTTGTTTGTATATATATTATATATATATATATATATATATATATATATGTGTGTGTGTGTGTGTGTGTGTGTGTGTGTTGTGTTATATATATATATATATATATAATAGATATATGTGTGTGTGTGTGTGTGTGTGTGTGTTGTTAATATATATATGTGTGTTGTTATATATATTAATATATATGTGTGTGTGTGTGTGTGGTGTGTGTGTGTGTGTGTATATTATATATATGTGTGTGTATATATAAATTCATATAATATATATATATATATATATAATATATATATATATATATAATGTGTGTATATATATATATATTATATATGTGTGTGTGTTGTGTGTGTGTGTGTGTGTATATATGTATATATATATATATACCACACACACACACACACACACACACACATAATATATATAATATATATAATAATATATACACACACACACACACACACACACCACACACATCACACACCACACATATATATAATATATATATGTGTGCTGTGTGTGTGTGCTGTATATATATATAATACATATATATGTGCATATATATATTATTATATTATATATATATATATATATTTTATATATATGTCTATATATATATATATATATAAATATATATATTTCTTCAAAAAAGGACTTTCTTTGAAACCTTGGTATCCGATATTGACACTTTCCGACAACACAATGGAAATGTTATTTTGGAATGGAACTCTTAAAATGTACAAGATTCTCCATGAGCCTAAGCTACGGTTAATAAAAGAAAAATCTTTTTATATTTTTTTGCTTCTATGCGTGACTGACTGTTACACTGTTTTAGCAGCTACATCCTGGTGTAGAAGCAGCAGCTGAAGTGGAACAGGGAGGAGGACGGGATTCCAAGCGGCGCAGGTTGGCTGCAGATGATGGGGAGACAGGCGAGAACTGCATTCGTGTGAACAACTCTGGCTCGGTCCCTTGTGCTGTCAAGTCATTACGAGAGCTTGCATGGAGCGAGAGCAGCGAGGAGTTTGAAGAAGATAGTGGAGGTGAAGAATACGAGGAAGGACAGAATAGAGTGGTTACAAAAGTAGTTGGTACAGCGCCACCAACCAAACATAAAGAAAAGTTGGGTTTATTGGGGGAGCAGAAGGGGAAGAGAAGCTTAGAGCATGATGTTTTTGTGCGGAGATTGGAAGAAGAGAAGAAAGACAAGTTACCTGATGCAAGTGAGGAAAAGAACGAGGAGGAACAAGAGAATAATTGGAAGATAACAGATGGAGAGGAAAATGCAAGGAACGATGAGAATGATGAAAAAGATGAAAGGAGGGATGTTAAGCAAGAAGAAGAAGAAAAAGAGGAGGAGAATAATGGTGAGTTGATGAGCCAAACACCTATTTCTGAGAAGCCAGAAGGTATCGTGGAACCAATGGGACATTCAAGACAACACGTGGATGTTGAGGTTGAGGCAGGAGATAAAAAGGAAATGAAGCATGAAGCAGAGGCAGTGACAGAAAATACTAAAACAGAGAGATTGATTGACATTGGGCCACACATGGTGGTTGAGAATGGTGAAGAAGCTGGCATAGAAAACAAGGAAGAGGTGGATGTGGATGTGAATGATGAAGAAAGCAAGGAATACAACAATGATGACTCGAGGGATGCTATTAATGAGGAAGAAGATGAAATGTACATTGAGAAAGATGATATGAATGAGGAGTATCGAGAGATGAAAAACGAGGAGATGAAAAATGAAGATTATGAAGAGACGAAGGATGCGGAAGAAGTAGAGAAGGAAAATAGTGATGGGGAGATGGTAACGGGGAATAGCAAAGAGGTGAAAATGAAGAATGAGGAAGATATGGAAACTGAGGAAGAGGTAATGGTTGACCCAGGATCTGCAGATGATGTAGAGGCAGAAATGAAACTCGAGAGAGAATCTGCTGGCTCCCTTCAATGCTGTATCGTGTGCTCGCGACCTTCAGCCCCTCAGGGCAATGAAGACTCTGGGGCATTTATCACATGCATAGCCTGTGGATCTCCAGGTAAGGATATCAGTTTCGGTTTTCAAGTTTTGTGAGCAACTTGAGATAAAAGTTATAATTGTTATTTTGTGTTATTATTGATGATGTGTCTACATTGTTAACTATATTATAACGTATGGAAACTTAGCGGGTGGAAGAACAAGGTAGAATGAACAGTGGATTCAACATCAAGGGAATGAACGAACAGGAAAAGAGGAGATGGAAGTGGGGAGGAAACACCAAAAGCTAGAAAGTAAAATGGTTTGGGTTTGAAAAGGCTAATGGGGGTAATAAATATCATGGGTCAGAATTGGGGATGATAGGAGATGGTGGTGCAATACTTGCTTGAGGTCCTGGATGGAAGAGTGAGACGGAACATGCATACATACGTACATCCATACATACATACATACATACATACATACATGTGGAGCATGCACCACAGCGCATTGCTGCGTCCACTTTCCGCCAGTATTCCAGGGGCCTCCATCTGGCCATCCCCCAGACAGATTCCCGGCCCATCCCCATCTCTTAGGGATAGAACATTCCAGGCATCCACCCGAAGGGACCGCCTCAGGTTAACCCAAGGAGATCACCGTTTGGTGGACGACACCTCAGTACCACCCCACCACACACACTTAGTGTGTTTATGTGGAGTGAAGTGTTTTTGCGGTGGCCAGAGTGCAAATCCTGTCACCAACCACTTTGGAAAGGTAACCCACTGTAGTAGGATGTCTGCAGATGCAGTTTGGCACGAGATGTGGATGGCTGTTTGCGCACAACGAGCTCCTCTGCCTTTTGACAGGTTTTTATTTTGGTCTTGCTGGGTGTCCATATCCATACACACTCCTAACCAGGAGGACCTGGTGGGGGGGGAGCCGGTTTAGTCATCGACACTCGACCATGAACAAGTTTGTACAGGTTTTACATGATACCTGTACAAAGCCACAGATCTGATCTGGCGTGACCTGACAATCTGGGTTGAGTGCCACCGCATCGGCCGGGCTGCTCTGTACTTGCACAACACTGTGCAGAGCTCCCATCCTCAAGCGATTTAACCCCCCTATCCCCCCCCTCCCGCAAGCCTCCAAGTCGCCGGATTACAGGCGCATCCCACTCCACCCAGCATAAGCTATGACACAGAAACTACGAGACAACAGCCTCTAGAAGGTGGTTCCAAGGATGGGATAAGTGAGGAATAAAACAGTTGAGGTGTGCAGTCGGCCTGAATTTTGGAAATTTAACCAGATGGGGGTTACCTGAAGAACATGTACATCCTGGAGTTGCTGGGGAGGGTTGGAGAACTGAGAGAGCAGAGGAAACAATGTTGGAGAATATAAAGTGGACTTGCTTGCCTTTCCTCCACATTTCCATTTTCTCTCACCCCCTTACCCCTCAATTTCTCCTCTTCAGTCCCCTCATTCCCTTTGTTCATATAAGTGATGTGTAAGTTAAATATTGGTGTTCCGAGCTCCCGACACAAAGATTGGCATGACAGGAAGCTTTGTGACCAATTGGAAGGGTGTTCTAAGAGGGAAAACTTTAACCTTATCATACAAATACTGGGTTGAAATGTGAACATAATATACTGTAATCACTTATAAAGTTACACCTACTGTATATCGAAATATTTTATGGAAATATATCTGTCACTAAAAATAAGGGAAGGGAAAGGAATGAGCAGAGAGAGTCTAAGGGGGCTTTGAGGACCAATAAGGCTTAAAGGCAGTACGTTTGGAAGGGTTAGGAGGAAAGGGAAGGGGGTACTGAAGAAAGGGGGATGTATCCGGTGTACAAGGAAGATGTCAAACATTTTCTCGTTTTGCACATCTCAGATGTAGACGGTCATGGGTGAAGGTAAATGAGACATCTCTTTTGAAAGATAGACTTTTACCAGATTTTAATTGGTCGTGTTTCGTCAATTTGCAATTTTGGATGGTAAAATGAAAGGGAATTTGTGATCTGCAATACACTTTTTTGTGGAGGTTATGAAACCCCAGTTTTGATCCAACTAAGGGGATCACCTATTGATTAATTATTGGCAATTTGGTCAGGATACCGGCACATAGTACAATGGAATTTCACTCTCTTTCTTGTACATACCATGTACATCTCAGCCTGACTACCC
>CM068952.1:26181441-26191852 GCA_035128595.1 Eptatretus atami | reverse complement strand
ACCCCTCCTCTATCCCCTACCCCTTCTCTCCAAAGATTTTACTTCCTATTAAAAAGTTCCTGTGTTAAACTGCCACCCAAAGCAGTGTCAACAGACTCGCTACCTTGATTCAGTTGTGGACATCAGAGATCTCGCAGTCCCTTTTTAATGTGGTAGACTATCGTGTGCCTGTATTATGACAAAATTGCCAATTAATGGAATGGATAATTGCTGGAACAGGAAGAGGAAGTGGGCACTACCCGATGGTAACATCCATGGAAATGTCACAAGGAAAAGGCCATTGTGATGCCTAAAACACCGAGCCATGATACTTTTTCGAATGACAAGGCGAGGTATGTCAGTAAAGTGAATGCTTTTCCTCCACATATGACGAGGCAAGTTATGTTGACAAAGTCAATACTTCTATTTAAAATTTTACAGCAGCTAAGGCTAGTGGAGCTCACACACATCTCGCACACACATCGACATGCAGATGAATTCACGAGACACAACACAGGAATGTTAGATGAGACAAACACAGCTACTGAGCTTGAGGGAAGTGCCGCCACTTCCCATGGCACTCTGGGTACCAGTGACGCCACACCAACCTTTCTCACCGTACTCAGCAGGGCATTTCCCAAGGAGGAATTTCCTCCTCCCCATGGATGCCAACCTGTCGGGATTGTCCATGCTCTTATCATTTAAAATGCTGAACATCAAGCAAGGGAGCAGCACGTACCATTCTGAAAGTCTTCGGTACGGCTCTGCCAGGACTTCAACCACCGACCTCCCAGACTCGGAGTGGATGCTCTCTAACGTGGTGCCATAATGACCTAACAGTTACAGCTTGAGGCATGACGAGTTATGTTGACAAAGTCAATGCCTTTCTCTACATGTACGAGTACGGTCCAGGTAATGATAGATGAGAATTGCAGCTCAGCAGAACTTGCAAAGAATATGTCAGGAATCCTCTTACACGTCTAAGGTACAAGACCAATAAATTCAGGCGTAAGGTTTGGAAGCTGTGAATTAAAACGCTAGTTGAGGAGAGCTTGATCATCAGTTGCTGACACTGCCATCTTAACTGTTTGGGGATTTACTCCATAATAATGATGGTTTGGGAATGTTTGTTGAATATTTGGTGGGTTTATACCATGGAGTTGTTATCCGAAAGCATGTCGGAGTATCTGAAAACTTGAACCTCCAATGACCAAATAATAGTGGCTGCTAGGTTTCATGGTTTTGGAGTTATGGAGGAGGAGTGTATTTGCAAACATTGTTGTGTGGAGTTTTAACATGGTTCAACAGCGCTATTGTTTAAATTTTGTCTTTTTTTTTTTCACAAGGAGTGAAAGCGTTTGGATGACCCTCGTTTTGGGTTACACAAACTCAAACTGCACTATTTTGAACACATGCACGTAGAAACAGACCAGACATCATTCACTACGTGCTGCCACCACCAAAAAGTAATGTGGAGGGACTTTGGAATGCTTTCTTGGAAGTGGGTCTCAATGGGTCTTTCTTGTCTCAGGATTGCTGCCTGATGAATCAGTTTTATCGCTGACCCCCTTTCCCCCCCCCATGGAAGTGGGTCTCAATGGGTCTTCTTGTCTCAGGATTGCTGCCTGATGAATCACGTTTTACGCTGCACCCCTTTCACCCCCCCCCCCCCCCATGGAAGTGGGTCTTATATAATTGTTGTTGTGATTATTTTACCAACTGTGTGCAAAACATCTGACTCTCGTTCTAGCCCACGTATGCTGCGTGGCACATGGAAGCTCGGACACTTTACTGACTGCCTGGAACTGTATGACTTGCCAACCTTCTCACCCATCTGTGCCAATTTGCATTGTGTGCTCTTCGAACAAGGTTAGTCCTTCCTTGTTTAATTGACCACTTTCAGGCTCATTATCTTGATTAAATTAATATTTTGTTACGCAGCATTATACCTGGATAAGGACCACACTGCTTGGTCAAGAATGTTATTTCACTGATTATTTCATCTTTTTATGTACTTGTCCTGCATGGGGGATATACCTACCGTATGTGCAGACTTTGTTTTGTTTTGTATCTCTATTTTATTCCATTTAGAAAATTTGGGCTCCACTACTTTTGTTGTGGCAGCATTTTTGATGCCCACCCAAAGTTACCCCGTAAGGGTGTTGTGCATTAACCACAAAGTGTGGACTGGCATCATGAAGACCAGATCATTCAATTCATGCATATTACTTCTTCCTGAAGGTCTTTGTTGAGCCATGTAGGTTTTAACAAGCAATCCAATTTCAAGATTGTATTTCTCCTGCGACTCGATTGGGTTCCAGAAGCAAAGAATCCAAATCTTTAATACTGCTCCGGAATTTTAACACACATCTGGGACGTCAATCCAGCTTCCTCAACATGACGCCACGATCGTACCGATATCCAGTCAAATTTCTTTCCGAACCTTACTAATATGCAACCGCACTTTGTTGTTGTTGTAGTTGTTGGTTGTTGCTGTTATGACACTGCCTTTTTCATCTTTCCAGGGTGCTTTGTTAAACTGCGTCTCATGCGACAATGTCTATCACAAGGCGTGCCACAAGCCGCAGGTCTGCCGTGATCCCGAGGGTGAGTCTTTTACATCAAAGATTTCTATTTCAATACATCTGCTGACCAACATGTGCGGAAATGTTATCACAAACGACCACATGTTTTTGCTTTTGGCGTTTCAGCACCTTGTGGTCATCCTGCTGGAAGTCGAACATTTAGCTGACTATTCTTAATCAACATGAAATATCGATCGATCGATTGATTGATTGCAAATTCCCACCAGCCCTTTAGCCTTTTGACCGGTAATAATTTCAGCAAACAATGTGAGATTTCCACCTGCTCTTTTTTCAGGCCTCCAGGAGCCCAGGCTGATGTGTGGAAAATGATAACGAAGAAACTAGTTATGCATGCATTGTGCACATGTGCCTCTCCCTCTGCCTGCACGTTCCGTGCAACTGTATTCATTTTGATTGTGCAGTCACATCTGAAAAGATGACATATAGGGGGTAGAAGCGAAGCTCATTTGGAATTGTACTTACCTTTGAGATTTCTGGTCCTGAGTTTGTCACCAATCGGCTTTTCGTTGCCGTTTTATGCAGCGTCAGCAGAGGGCGCTGCGTTATGAGCGGACTAAAAGCCCTCTGCTCGGTCTGCATTCATATGCATCGAAAATATCCAATCGTTTCTCTCACTAAATCAGACCAGTACTGTGATCATCATCATCATTTAAATAAATTGATGCAGTAGATTTGATTTATGGGATGCATTATAGTATTTGATAAAGTCACATAAATTGGGGGATTAAGAGATGGGGGGGGGGGCAGGGGATTGGATTAATTTCCTTTATATATATATATATATATATATTATATATATATATATATAATATATATGTATTGGTTCACGAAAATATTTTCACGAAAAAAATAAGTGACCACTATATTCGTTATTGGTGTGTGTCTGTCCGTCTGTGTCTTGTCTGTTGGGTAGTCGATGTAGTCGAAAAAAATTTTTTTTTTCAAAAAAACATTTTTGGAGATTTGTTCTACCCTCATTATCGGTATTTAAAATGGCGATTTCAGTTAATACAATGGCGATTTCGATGAAACTTGGTAGTTCATACCATGACCTAGTTGTGTGCAAATGGACGGTTGCTATGGACACCACCGTTGCCTAGCAACGGGACTTTGAAATTTTAGAAAAATCATTAAAAATTAATTTTTTCGAAAATCAAAAATCGGGCCACGAGAGACTTTGGGCAGTACATTCAGCCATATTGTCAAAAATTTCCACCCGGATCCTATGAAAACTGTCGGAGAAGATAGACTTTGAATGAACCGACTGTCGACAAACAATAAAAACGAAGTTCGTATATTCCAGAGACTATAGAGTCAGACTATACAACATGACATGGTATGGTCTAGGTTCATGGTCTCGTCCTATGTTATGTGTGAGAAGAACCGTGGCTATGGACCCTCGCTTGGCCTAGCAACGGCCGAAAAACCTCTAAATGTGGGGGTATTTTAACGAAACAATCTGCAGCATTAACCCTTGAGCTAGATTATGAATTTTCTTGTGCTTATCCTCAGGTCATTCCCCATCGAACGGGCCATCGTGTCAGGTTCTATTGGGTAGTCGACTACCCATGTCCGCCTACCAGCTGTCTGTCTGTCTGTCTGTCCGAGCATACCCGTGTGTTTTGATCCGATCCTGATAAAATTTTGGTGGAGGTTTATATCATGATCTAGTTGTGTTTCCTGAGAATGGGCATGCTGCGCCATTATGGGCGGAGCCACGCCAAAACGTGTTTTTAGGGGGTAGCCGATTTCGATTTGCATCTTCTCCTAGGGGTTTGTCGAATCTGACAGGGGTTTCGGTATTTGGTTAGCCCAATGGCACCTGCATAGCCCCACGGAGCTCGATTTTTCATTTTCGTCACAAGGTCACGAACTTAGAAAATTGCGATTTTTGACATAAAAATCCATCTTCTCCAGGGGTTTGTCGAATCTGGCAGGGGTTCGGTATTTGGTTAGCCCAATGGCACCTGCATAGCCCCACGGAGCTCGATTTTTCATTTTCGTCACAAGGTCACAACTTAGAAAATTGCGAATTTTGACATAAAAATATACGACCGCCCAAACTTTGAGAGCTGGATGACAATATTTTTTATGCATAATCTTGAGGTCATTCCCCACCTAAGGTCTTGAAACCATTTTGCTCTATCTCGAACACCTTGCCCGTGCGCCCCCTTCAAGTTGTTTTTACGCTGATTTCATCAAAGTCTGGATAATCCGAGGAGTGGCGAAATGCCATATAGCCTATATGACTTATATTGTTCCTGAGATGTTCCAGAGGAAGTTTTGCACCAAAGGTCATAATCTTGATCTTTGACCTTTAAAGTTCACAAAGGTCAAATTTTCAAAGTTGTGGGAATCGACACGGGTTTCAACCTTCTTCGACGAACTAACTCCAATAAGCTATAGCACGTATCCTGTTTCCTTATTTTAATGTCCACAACATTGTTTTGTTTATGCAAAGGTTATGCAAAGGTCAAATTTTAAAGTTGTTGAACGAAACCGGGTTTTCGACATTTTGGCCACAGCTGTATATACCCCCCTGCCCCCTCTCGAACTGTTCCACATACCCTCCACCCCCCACACACCCAGTAGCCACACCACCATACATATAGTTGATCCATTTTTATAACTTGGTCAAAGAGATTATCCCAGCATTGCCTCCATCATACCTTGACTTCTGCAAACAATCTCTACACATTCATCAAATCCCACCCACGGCCTCGTGCTATTGCCGTCTCCAGACTTGTATATATATATTTCTGTCAGAGCAATTTATACTTGTCGTGTGAAAGTTTTCTTATTATCTACTATAAATTTGTTATCTCCATTGGCACATTTGAGGACATGGAACGAAATCCTCCCAGGACTCAAAGTATCCACCTTCGCTTTGGTAAGGGGTCACAGTTAATGGACCAAGCTATTCGACTTTGTTGTTCTCAGATTTTGTTCCGAGGGCTCTTGTCAGTATAGTCATCGAATGCCAGACTGCCTCCAATTATCGTTTGTTTGTTGTAATATTCCCGGGGATGGTTTTTAAAATATCAGTGAGGTTCTTCTTTATCATTCCTGTTGCTCCAATTATCACTGGTGGTGCAATATTGATGCTCTTCAGCTTCCAAGATCTCTTGATCTCATTTTTGAGGTCCTGGTGTTTTGTCATTTTCCTGATTTCTGCTTTATTTAAGCCAAAATTGCCGGGTACTGATATCTCAATCAGCAATGCTGTCTTGTCCTTTTTGTTCCTGAGAATGATGTCTGGTCGCAAGGCTTTGTTTTCTATGTTCACACTCGATGGGATCATCAGGTCATACATGAGCATGACGTCCTTATTTTCAATGATTGCCCTTGGTTTGTGTTGCCATGAGTTTTCTGGAACTGGGATGTTTAAATTTTTGCAGATTTGCCAGTGAATCACTTTGCATACTTTGTTGTGTTATTGTGTGTAAAGTTGTTATGATAATAGTTTTTTGCATCCTGAAAGCAGGTGACTTGTACTTGATGGAAAAATGGTGAATTAGGGATACTTTTTCAGGTTTGTTGTGTTCATGTTAATTTACAAATTGAATCCGATAGTCTGTTGAGTATTTTACATACTCAGCGAGTCCAACACTCGTCGCTCTGTGCACATAGTTGAGTTCCATCAGGCCGCTCCCTCCCTCTCGTCTCGGCAGGTACATTCTCAAGATGTACTGGTTTTTGTATAACATTTTGTGGTTGGTAAGGAGTTTTCTTGTTTTGATGTCTAACATTGATTTCTGATTGGGGCCAGTTTATTATTCTGCAGCTGGATTGGAACACTGGTATTGCGAGTTGGTTTATGGCTTTGATTTTGTTTCTTGGGGAGAGATACATTTTCAGGATCTGCTTCATTCTATGTAGGAATTCTTTGGCGATTGTTTTGCGCATTTGTTGAGATATTGGGTGGCCCTCTTCTACCCTGAGGTATTTGTATGATGCTTCGTTTTCTAACTGCTGTGTTGTTTCAAGGTGAATTTTTATGTTGTCCATTTTTGTTAGTTTACATTCTGCAAATGTGCACTTGGGCACACTTATCTCGTCCAAATTCCATGCGAATGTCCTCAGAAAACCGTGTTACTAGTTACTTCCGCCACCGAAGGTGAAGGAGGTTATGTTTTCACCCCTCTGTCTGTTTGTTTGTTTTTGTGTTTATTTGTTTGCGTGCAGGATATCTCAAAAAGTTGCGTATGGATCCGGAAGAAATTTTGTGGGCAGGTTGGGTGTGTGACAAAGACGAACTGATTAGATTTTGGTGAAGATCCAGATCTGGATCTGACTAAAGAATTTTGTAAGTGATTCTTCACCAATGAGAGAAGGAGGAGATTGGGACCATACTCTGTGCAGAGCATTGGTGCTGCCGAGGCAGTCTCCTTGGCTATTGGGCACAATCCTGGACGGGTCACCACTCCGACACTATACCAGCATGCTGGCACTCATTTTGCCGACCTCGGAAGGGTGACAGGTCGAGTTAACCCCACCTGGTATTAATTCAACACTGTGCGGGATTTGAACTCAGGACCTTAGGATTCAAAGCCCACCACCCTAACCATTAAGCCAAAACCAGGCATACACCAATGAGAGAGAGAGGGCTCAAAACGATATATAGCATGATATCTCAAAAAGTTGAGATACGGATTCGGACAAAACTTGGTGGACATGTTGGGTGTGTGACAAGAAAGAATTGATTCAATTTTGCTGAAGATCTGAATCTGATAATTTTTTAAGTGATCCTTCACCATTGAGAGATGGAGCTAAACTAATATATAGCATGATATCTCAAAAAGTTGTTGACGGATTCAGATGAAACTTGGTGGATATGTTGGGTGGGTGACAAGGAAGAATTGATTCACTTTTGGTGAAGATCCGAATCCGGATCCGGATCTGATAATTTTTAAAGTGATTCTTCACCGTTGAGGGATAGGGCCAAAAACGATATAGTACTGTGTAGCATGATATTTCAAAAATGTATTGGGCCAGATATGTTCTCACGGATCAGGCATTGTGCGGCGGAGGTATGCGCTCTACCGAGTGCCCTTCTAGTTTTGGCTGTTCTGTCAATTTTTAGTCATTCGGTGCAAAGAGCTTTAAATAATCTATGTGTAGTAGGTGTGTCACATTTCCTGTTTCTTTGGATGTTCTTCTATTGGATGTTGTGTCTGTGTCCTTGTTTGTTCATGAGTTTACTCAGTGGGCCCAGAGCTAAACAAAACAAGAGGGGGGAAAGACTGTCTCCTTGGAAGATCGCACGCTGCATCTTCACATATGGTATTCTGGTGTGTGTGTGTGTACGCACCACCGCCACCAATCGTTATCTTCACTCGCGAGTCTCTTCGGCTGAACAGAGTCTTCCCCGGTCCTGAATCATCCAGCTTAACCACAGCAAGGAACCACGATTCATGGACCAAGCTGTCTCCATATTTGTGGCGCCACAGAACCCTCCCTGGTACTAAAGCATCCGTATTAAGCACAGCCTCCTCCTCCTCCATATGAAGCACAAGGCTGTGGGTAGCATCATTGGCTGAGGGCGAGGTTGTGCCGCTGATGCAATGCCCCTATTACCAGTACACTGATACTCATTTTGCCGACCTCGGAAGGATGACAGGCTGAGTCCGCGGCCGACTGAGGCTGAGTTAATTCAGCGGCCAACAGGGGCTTAAACTCAGGACCCTAAGATCCCAAGACAGCCACCCTAACTGCTAAGGCGCAAAGTCACATTTGCCACGGCGGCCGTGGGTCTCCAAAATCTACAGGCCACTAGACATTATATGGCGGCCGCAGTATTTCACGGTCACACAATGTAGCAGTCACATATGTTTTTATTTTTCGGGAGCCGCACGGCGTATTTAGAATATTGTGGAGACCGAAAACGTGGGTTGCCGTACAGGTCTTTGATTTGATGTCGCACGGTGACCTTAAGGGGGCCCTGCGGCAGCTATAGAATTTCAAGGCAGACGCAAGGTAGCCTCAAGGTGCCCGCAAGGCGACCCAGGGGGCCCTAAGGCGAACGTGCGGCCAGACGGATGGTAACGAGTGGGTTCATTTTTATTTTTTTTTACCAGTTTTTTTTTTTCGGCTTGTCGAATTGCTACGGCGAACGTAGAAAATAGAAAAAAGTTATAACTCCGCGTTATAATTCCACTCGGCGACCCCTACGGCCTGTAAAGATAGCCAAATTGGCGTAGGGCCGCCCTGAGGCCACCGCAGAAACTCTGCGGCCGCCGCAACGTTTCTGTCAATTCAGAGGGCGTACGGCTGCAGTATCCTCGCCGTAGAGCAAATGTGACTTAGGCCTAAGCCAACACCAGGCTTTTAACCACAGAAAGCAAACATGATTCATGGACCAAGCCGTCTCCTTATCCGTGCTGTGCCCATCGGAGCCCTACCCGGTCTTGAAGCATCCAGTTTAACCACAGCTCGAGGACCAAGCTGTCTTCTTCTCCATGCTCCACCTCCTCCCCCACCCCTCCATCCCTTAAGTGGCGACAATGTAGATCCTCATGACCTCCCCGACGATGTTGATGTACATCGACCTCCCAATGTAGATCGCGACGATGTAGATCGACCTCCCACGTGGCCTCTGGTGTATGCCTGGTCTGGGTCTCTTCCCTTTCAGTCCCATCCTTCCCCAGTCTCACCCCTTTTTAATTGGACATAATCGGCAAAACCCATTAAGCCGCAAGGCAAGGGCACCAGACTGTGTGCTATACGTACATTGATCGACTCTTCTCCGGTCGCCCATCAAGCTGTAGGCGTGGGTGCCAGACCCTGTCCTATACGCATCAATGTTGCCATCCACGGCTTGGTTCTCACGCCATTGTATTTGGCATGGTCCTCAATACCACAAAACTCGGTCTCTCTCGTCCTCAACAGCCGGAACTTTTCAAGAGGGAGTTCACAAAAGCTTGGGTCTTCCCCTCCTGGCTGTTTGAGTGTGTGTTTGTGTGTCATGTTTTTGTGGAGTTTCACTGGAGCTTTCTGATGTGGAGTGTGATGCAACAAAATAATCGTCATGACCTCCTGAGTTGATTAGGCTAATTACCTACGAAGACTGCGGAAGACTTCCCATGTTTTAAATGCACGCCATGTTAAGGTGTATAGAGTAGCTGAATTGTCCTTCCACAGCATGGCATTCTAATTCCAAAATGAAACGAGAAAGAGCAACCAGAGTTTGCATACCCTTGCCAGAACTTTTGTGTGGTGTTCAGAATGGGATTAAAATAAATTCAAATCAAATGGAAGACCAAATTGGTGCAGTCCTGCATTGGAGGCATCAGAAGGAACCTGAACAAGCAAAAAGCAAAGATGAAATTATCAGGAGGACTCTGGACAGGATCCACATTTCAGCTGCTATTCCTCTACCCTCATACCCATCCAGGCACATCCAAGTGAGCCTTTTTCAAAAAATAGAAAGAAAATAAAATAAAAAATAAAACAGATCAAAACAATTAAATAACTCTGGCTGCCAGACCATGTGCCCGATGAAGTTGAAAATTAAAACATGTATTCCCCCATCACTACTAGATTATAATTGTGAAGTTTCATGTTGATTGATTAATCGGTTCCAAGTAAAACATTATTTAATATTTTCTTCAATCCATGATGGCTGCCAAACCACATGACCTATCAATGATTCCTTTACAAACTTGTACACCCAAGGCTTGGGGAACATTTTTGTGAAGTTTCCCATCGATCTGTCCAGCTGTTCTGGAGAAGAAGATTGCTGTAGGTTTTATGGTAAATCCAATATGCCTGCCAAACCATGTGACCTATGATGTCAAATGTAAGAACCTTTTGTTCCTCATGGGTAG
>CM068952.1:26157707-26180094 GCA_035128595.1 Eptatretus atami | reverse complement strand
TTTTACAGGATATCGCTTTATTTAACCTTCAGTGCGATCTCCTAATATAATCTACCCCTCACTTCGACATCGATACATATATAAAATCAATAAGAGGTCCATCCCACCACGTGTTTGTTGTGAAGACGTGGAGCAGATATCGACATTTTGTGTTCTGGTCCTTGATATATTTATCAATTGAATTTTGTTCGTTTCCCACTTGAATTCCTCTTTCAAAGAACTCTGTTTAAAGGTAAATCTTTGTGTTTGTCGTTTTTAATGTATTTTATGCGTGTGTACGTATATTAAACTGTATGTGTGGTGCCGGGTTCGGTGGCGAGGACGCCGCCAGACGGAGCAGTGGCCGTCTCCCACCGAACACCGGAATTGGAAGGTCGTCACCCCGGATAACTCCAGAGTCGACGGGTCGCTTAAAGGACGGTGGTCGCCAATATTTTGACGGCGTGAGGTAGGGTCCACTTGTCTATTCCAATTTACCTAAGTACTCACGCCATCTAACTACCGGGAAGCCACACCCTTGGCCGGCTTTGTCCGAACCGAGTCGCTGTTACCGACTCGGATCCGGCGTAACCGACTGGGAGTTACCAAAGCCGCGCCGCCAAATAACAACTTACGGCACAAACGGCTTCACTATCTCTCAAACCCGCACCGTGCTGGGTCAATGATAGAAACGACAGGCAACGAGCTGGTACATTTAACAGGGGTTTATTTATAATAGGGAGGGAGACACAGAGCAGACTTAATCACGAATATGCAGGAAAATGTACAATGAGCAATCAACACTTATACAATTCTTACTTATAGACGGCGCCACCACAGACAACACACACACACACACACCAAAGAAAATGGACCCGGATTGGTCTTTATTTCGACCCTCGCAGCCAAGGGGATAGACAGGCTGGAGGTCAGAGTTCTGCTGTACCTGGTCGCGTTCGCACGGTTTGCCGACCTGCCCTTGTGGAGCTCGGGATTCTTGTGGAAGGGCTTGGGAAGATCAGTCGCTCCAACCACCATGGTGGGACTCGAACCCACATGGACAACCTCGCACCAAGCCCAAGGAACCAAGACGAAGCGGCAGACGCCAGCCAGCACCAAGACGGAAGATTCCAGCAGACCAGACCAGACGAGACGACCCAGACGGATTGCACCGACAATTATTCAACCCTCCTGCGAGGTGGGAGGGATCTGTCCTGAGGTAACTCTGCCTCCATGGATGGGTGGCGTGTCGGTGGCCCGCTCCCCGAAGAGAGGCTCTGTAGTTGTTTCTGGCCTTCTGGCTTCCCATTGGCTGGAGCGCCTCGGCTTTGCTCGCTCTTCGTCCATTGGCTGGAGGAAACACTCCCTGCCCTTCTTCGAGCGGAGCCTCGATCTGAGGCGATGGAGGCTCCGCCCACGCCTTCAGCCAAAAAACGTGGATAATGGAGTTGGTGTGCAAAGTTTGTGGGTGGTTGAACGAAGCAGGATGTTGTGTGTTGGAGAATATAAAAAAAACTAACTACAAAACAACTCGCAGCGCACACATGAAATTCCCGTTAGACACAGGGGATGGATTCTAACTATACACATATACTTAACGAAATAACTAAACTTTGGGACTGCTGACTGTCTGTGTGCAAGAGGCTTCCAAATCCGTAACAGTATTACCATAACAGAAGTGTGTGCACGTGCAAGTTGCTGCTGTTGCCTGCTCTCTCCACATGTGAGTGGGTTTCAGGAGGGATAACATAGACCTGCCAGGTCTGTGTGTGTGTGGTGTGTGTGTGTGTGTGTGTGTGTGTGTGTGTGTGTGTGTGTGTGTGTCGTTGATTGGTATCTTCCTATGTGAGTTTCAGAATGTGAAATGGAGCCTCCCAGGGTGGGCTCAAAGTACCTCCTTCATTTCGGAAAGAGTCATGATTCACGCACCAAGCTGTGAAGGTTTCTGTTTTCAAAGTTTTGTGCTGAGGCCTCTCTTCAGGATCGTTACTGAGCCATGACAGCTCAAATGTAGTTTCATTTGTAGTGATATTCCAGGGATGGTTTTTAGCTCGCCTGTTCGAAGAACAGAGAGCTATAGCGATACCCCCGGCGTGAGCGTAGCGTCAGCGTCAGCGTGAGCGTGAAAATGTTTAAGTTTTTGGTGCAAGTTATTTTTTCCTTTCTTATGTTTTTATCTACCACACTATTTTTTATATGCCGATATATAATATTAATATATTATATATATATATATATATATATATATATATATATATATATATCGGGGTGTATAATGTGATACCTGTCGTCCGTCGTCCCTCCATCCGTTCTGTCCGCACTGTAACTCCCAAATTTTCAACTTTCACGTTTCATATTTGGTACATAGGTACAGACTGTGGAGACGGTGTGTCGCGACATACGTTTGTCATCTAAAGTGGTTGCCATGGCAACCAGGATGCTATTTTCCATGTAGTAGCACAATTCTTGTATATACCTTCTTGCCGAGCGTATATTGTGCACATCTCTCTTGTTACTGATTACAATATACAACTACATATATTGCTTTAAAATTATTTGGATCAGACTTCACTGCAATGCTTTATAAAAAATATTAATTATTAGACGAGTCTTTTAAAAACGATAAATGTATAAACAGTGCGAGCATTTGGTGGCTTTGACACAACTCTCTGGTTAATATCTTTGTGAGGTTCTTTGTCATCACTGGAACGACTTTGGCATTCTTCAGCTTCAAGATGTTTTCACTTCATGTTGAGGTCTTGGTATTTCGTCATTTTCTTCATTTCTGCATCGTTTTCCAAAATCACCGATATTAACACCTCAATTAGCAATGTCTTCTTCTCTTTGTTTTTTTTGCACCTAAGTATGATATCTGGTCGCAATGCTTTGTTTTCTATGTTCACGCCGATGTGGATCATAAGGTCGTACGTGGCGTACTTCTCTGTTTCAGTGATTGCTTTTGTTCATTTTCCACAAATTTTCTGGAACTGGAATATCAAAGTTTTTTTTTTTGCAGATGTGCCAGCAGATTACTTTACAAACTCTGTGTGTTGTTTGTGTGTACAGCTGTTCTGACAGGTTTTTTTTCGTGTCCTATCATTAAGCATCACATATCATTCTCTTTGATAACCCACCTCCGCCCCTCACCTGTCTTCTTTTTTTTTTCCCCTCCTCTCCCCACCCTTTTCTCTCACTCTGTCTCCTCCTCGCTCTCCCTACTCATAAAATGCAGCACTGTCCTCCAACACCTCTGTCGCTCTCTCGCTGGGGTGTCGCTTCCCCACCTCCCTCCTAACTCCACTTTCTTCATCCCTCTGCTCTCCTTCCCTCTTCACTCTACACCTGCTTCCTCTCTCCCTCTTCACCCCCCCCCCCCACTATAATTGACCCATCAGCGAAGCAACGGGTTGTATTTGCTCGTTAATACCAATAATATTAACAACAATAATTACAAGAGTGAGAATTGCTCTGCAATACATGTCCCCTTCCAGTCCCAATGAATGTTCGGGAGATAAATATTTGTTTGCGTTTTACGCATGCTCAAGCCGATACAAGAACCAAAATGAAGAAGAAACCCTATATCCCACTGTGTTTGGGTCTGTTCAGCAAAATAAAGGGAAAAGCAGCGATATCTTTTGTAGACTAGAAAACAAAATACAACTGGGATAACAAACCGGAGATAAAAAAAAATTAGTTTGCTTAAACGTACACTCAAGCCGATACCAGAACCAAAATGAAGAAGAAGCACATCTCTCACCCAGCGTGTTCCGTCCGTTTCTGGACTTTGCCTATTTCATGTTAACAATAACGCGTTGTACATACATGAAGCAAAAACATGCGTACGGCTTATGTGCATGTATAACGCATCGTGATTATATTCTTGTGAGCACGCCGATTGCACCCATGGACGAACACCCAGGCCTTAGGCCTGATGCCTGCCGATCTGTGCCGCTTCATCCAGTGGTGGCAGATGCTTTTATTGGGGTGGAGTCAGGCTAGCTGTCCAGCCAATGTGTGTAACTCAGTGGAGTGGAGTCAGGACACCTGAACACTGACCCATGTATAATATGATATTTTATAAGTTTAAAAAGGGCATACCTCTGAAAAATTGATGAAATGCCTTGAAACTTGATCTTGTTCTGTAACTTATAATAAAGTCACGTACCATGTTTCAGTTGAATATGTTAAAGGGTATGGGGAAGAAAGTCTGATAAACCACAGGTGGGATGGACGGACGGACGGACAGATGGAGAGCAAGCCAAAGCCAATCGTCCCTTCCGGTGAAACCGGTAGGAGACTAATAATAGTAGTATCATTTGGCAATAATAATAACAAATGTATAATCCCTGCCCATGGCCCATGAACGTCTGCGCTTGATGAAAGGCAAGCTAATGCTCAAGCAGTGCAGCAGGCTGGTATGCTGCAAGGCCGTGAAAACGAATGAAAATTTGGTCCAATGGATCAGTGGGCCAACTAGTTTATTATAAACTAGCAGAGTTCCTGCCCGACGGGCGATCTTGTTCCGAGCATGCAACACATTCTTCTGACGCATACCTTTATATGGGCAGTGTGAAGGCAACTGACAGCTGCCTCAATCTCTCCTTCGAAAATAAAAAAAATAAATAACCCAGGTTGCATGCATGAAGCGAAAACATACCACCTGCTTATAATTCACACCTCGCTGCACTGGAAAACGTGGGGACAGGAATACTGTCCTGTAAATGGTGGAGACTTGTAATACTCTCCCCCACCTGGAGCGGCGCTATGCGATATACATTTACATAAAGCATTTGCATGCCCCCTTCCCCCCCCCCCAAGACCACCGGCAAAGATAGAGGCGCCCCTATACACAATTGGGGTCATGCTGATCCTATATAGCAAGTCTGGATGTAATTGGCCCAGAACTGGAGTGGTGTGACAAACAAACGCACAAGTAAACTCATTAACACAGGTCCATGAATTGTAGTGAGGATGCCGCAATGTTAGCACTTCATGTGCCTCGCCCCGAAGGGGTTGTGAAACACTTGTAGCACCTGTGTCTGTCTGTCTATGTATCTGTGTGTGTCCACATCGATATATTTTTGGTTTAATTTTTTTTTCTCTGCAACCTCTTGTCCAATCAATGTGAAACTTTAAACAAAGGAGGGGCTCCCCATGGAGAATATTTCATTGATAACTCTGATGTCTTAGGTCACATCGTATGGCAGCCATATTGATTTAAAGGGAAAAAAATAAGACATCTCTGAAAGCGCTCAACGAAAAAAATTTAAACGTGGAACATGCCATCAACTCCCTATAAGGTATATTGGGTGATAACGATGACATCATCGGTGAAGTGGTATTCAAGCCATAATTGGTTGAATTCAAATTCTTATCCCAAAAAATCAGAAACTTCGTATATCTAATCTACGACCTGATACGAGTGAAGAATTAAATGTATGACGTTATCCCTCCTAACCTCACCTCCTAACTGCTGATCGGCAGGGCAGAGATAATGTGTCCGTGTGGCAGACAACACTCATTGCTAACAGGTCGTATAGCATTTGCTGTTATGGGACTCGACCTGTGCCTTGCTTTGTTCTTTCCGTGCATTCTTGAAAAGATCTTTCTGAGCATCCCCGGTATGCTCCTTCCATGAATGCTCGATTTTTTTTTCTTTATGTGGATCCCTGATGCGCTTTTTAGTGAATCCCCACAATGCGTTTTCGTGGATACCTGGCCGCTATTCCAAGGATCTCTGTCACTTTGTTTCTCCTGGATCTCTGGCACTTTGTTTCTGTGGATCTCTAGCACTTTGTTTTTTGTGGATCTCTGGCACTTTGTTTTTGTGGATCTCTGGCACTTTGTTTCTGTGGATCTCTGGCACTTTTTTTTTGTGGATCTCTAGCATTTTGTTTTTTGTGGATCTCTGGCACTTTGTTTTTGTGGACTCTTGGCACTTTGTTTTGTGGATTCTGACTTGTTTTTGGTGGACTCTGGCATTTGTTTTTGTGATCTCTGTGCAGCTTTGTTCTGTGGATCTCTGGCACTTTGTTTTTGTGGACTCTGGCACTTTGTTTTGTGGATCTCTGGCACTTTGTTTTTTTGTGGATCTCTGTCACTTTGTTTTTGTGGATCTGTGGCACTTTTGTTTTTGTGGACTCTGGCACTTTGTTTTTTTGTGGATCTCGGCACTTGGTTTTTGTTGGATCTCTGGCCATTTGTTTTTGTGGATCGGGCACTTTGTTTTTTGTGGATCTGGCACTTTGTTTTTTGGGATCTCTGGCACTTTGTTTTTGTGGACCTCTGGCACTTTGTTTTTTGTGGATTCTGGCACTTTGTTTTTGTGAATCTCTGGCACTTTGTTTTTTGTGGATCTCTGGCACTTTGTTTTTGTGGATCTCTGGCACTTTGTTTTGTGGATCTCTGGCACTTGTTTTTTGTGGACCCTGGCACTTTGTTTTTGTGGATCTCGCACTTTGTTTTTGTGGATCTCTGGGCACTTTGTTTCTTGTGGATCTCTGGCACTTGTTTTTTGTGGACCTCTGGCACTTTGTTTTTGTGGATCTTGGCACTTTGTTTTTGTGGTTCTGCACTTTGTTTCTGTGGATCTCTGGCACTTTGTTTTTGTGGATCTCTGGCACTTTGTTTTTGGATCTCTGGCACTTTGTTTTGTGATCTCTGGCACTTTGTTTTTGTGGATCTCTGCACTTTGTTTTTGTGGATCTCTGGCACTTTTTTGTGACTCTGCACTTTGTTTTGTGGATCTCTGGCCTTTGTTTGTGGATTTGGGCACTTTTTTTTGTGGATCTCTGGCACTTTGTTTTTGTGGTACTCTGGCATTTGTTTTTTGTGGACTCTGGCACTTTGTTTTGTGGATCTCTGGCACTTTGTTTCTTGGTAGATCTGGCACTTTTTTGTGGATCTGTGGCGCTTTGTTTTGTGACTCTGGCATCTCTGTTTGTATTCGTGGCACTTGTTTGTGGATCTCTGGCACTTTGTTTTTGTGAATCTCTGGTCATTTGTTTTTTTGTGGATCTTGCACCTTTGTTTTTGTGAATCTCGTGGCTACTTTTGTTTTTGTGGATCTCTGGCACTTTGTTTTTGTGGACCTCTGGCACTTTGTTTTGTGGATCTCTGGCACTTTGTTTTGTGGATCTGTGCACTTTGTTTTTGTGGATCTGGCCTTTGTTTTTGTGGATCTGTGGCCCTGTTGTTTTTGTGGATCTCTGGCACTTGTTGTGATCTGTGGCACTTTGTTTTTTGTGGATCTGTCTTTGTTTTTGTGGACTCTGCACTTTGTTTTTTTGTGGATCTGTGGCGCTTTGTTTTTGTGGATCTCTGTCACTTTGTTTTTGTGGATCTCTGGCACTTTGTTTTTGTGGATCTCTAGCACTTTGATTTTTGTGGATCCGTGGCACTTTGTTTTGTGGTTGTATGTCTCTGGTACTTTGTTTTTGTGGATCCTAGCACTTTTGATTTTTGGATCCGTGGCACTTTTTGTTTTGTGGATCTCTGGTACTTTGTTTTTGGATCTTTGTCCTTTGTTTTTGTGGATCTCTGTCACTTTGTTTTTGTGGATCTCTGGCACTGATTTTTGTGGATCCGTGGCACTTTGTTTTTGTGGATCTCTGGTACTTTGTTTTTGTGGATTCTGGTACTTTGTTTTTGTGGATCCGTGGCCTTTGTTTTGTGGATCTCTGGTACTTGTTTTTTGTGGATCTTTGTCACTTTTTGTTTTTGTGGATCCGTGGCGCTTTGTTTTTGTGGATCTCTGGTACTTTGTTTTTGTGGATCTTTGCCACGTTCTTTCTGTGGACCCCTGACACCTTCTTTCTGTGGATCCCTGACACGTTCTTTCCATACATTTCCTGCATGTTCATTTCATGTGAAACTCAGCACACCCTTTCCTTGGATTCCCAGCATGTTCTTTGCTTCGACCCTGGTGCATTATTTTCATGGAAGTCCTGGCACATTCCATGCGACCCCCGGCTTGTTCTTTCCATTCTACCCCCAACGTATTCATTTCATGCAAGCACCGGTGCGCTCTTTCTGTGCGACCCACTGCGTTCCCTTTCCATGCAATCCCTGGCATGCTCTTTAAGTGTATCCCCAGCACATTCTTTCTGAGGATCCTTGACACGCTCCTTCCGTGTGATCCTGGTGCCCTCTTTTCGTGCGATCCTGGTGCCCTCTTTCCGTGCGATCCTGGTGCTCTCTTTCCGTGCGATCCTGGTGCCCTCTTTCGTGCGATCCTGGTGCCCTCTTTTCGTGCGATCTTGGTGCTCTTCTTTCCGTGCTTCCTGGTGCCCTTCCGTTGCGGTCCTGGTGCCCTCTTTCCGTTGCGGTCCTGGTGCCCTCTTTCCGTGCGATCCTGGTGCCCCTCTTTCCATGCGACTACAGTGCCCTCTTTCCGTGCGGTCCTGGTGCCCTCTTTTCCGTGTGCGGTCCTGGTGCCCTCTTTCCGTGCGGTCCTGGTGCCCTCTTTCCGTGCGATCCTGGTGCCCTCTTTCCGTGCGGTCCTGGTGCCCTCTTTCCATGCGACTACAGTGCCCTCTTTCCGTGCGGTCCTGGTGCCCTCTTTCCGTGCGGTCCTCGGTGCCCTCCTTTCATGGTGACTACAGTGCCCTCTTTCCGTGCGATTCCGGTGCACGTCTTCCATCCCTCAGTACATGTTCCCAATTACCTCTATCCTTGCGTTTCACACGTGGCCCTGCGACACGCCTACGCTTGCTCTGGCCCCGCCTTTTTCCCCAGTGCTCCGCCTTCTCTGTTGGGTTTCTTTGAGCATTGCTTCCCGTATCGTGCTTTCCCTCTCCGTTCACTCTGTGCTGCGCTGTTTATTCCCTTCTTCATCTGTTCGTGTGTGATCCACACTGGCTGTCCTTGCACCCCGGGCTGTCTTCCCAATCAAACAACCCAGCAACCCGATCGGTAATCCAGTAGCTCACATGATTTGCAATAACCTGGCAGGCCTAGTTATCGCTGGAGCGTCAACGCTTCGTGGAGCGTGACATGACTTGAGCCAGAGATCCGTCTTCAATGGTTAGAAGATGTTTACCAGGTTCTGTCCGGTGTACTCATGTTTGCATTCTGTGCTTGCATGCCACTCTGATGCATTCAAGCTTATAATGCCTGTGTTGTTCCCAGGATTCTGGCAGTGCCAGGTGTGTGCAAGAGATCCAGGCGGAGAAGAACGACTCATGATGCTCACAGGAAAATCACCCTCACCCCGAGGCTCTCCAACTTCGCGGAAACCTGACGAGAGATCAGTAGAACTGTCTGCGGCAGGTACATGAACATTGACTTGTGCATGCCCATCTCCATGAATTGAATTGTGGACAAGGGCACAGTATTGTTGAAAAGTTATTATTATTATTTTTTGCATGAGCAACCAGTATCTTGCAAAAAGAGTCTCATGCATGTCTCAAGCCATTTCACCAGGAATGTGTTATTTCTTCAAATTTGCCATATTCAATGTTAATCCACAAAATGGAGTAATAAAGGGATTGCAAAATATATAACACTTGCTGCCATCATATGATTTTTGTTTTGATAACATCCATTTTGATTTGCCTTTGTTCATGGCCATTGGCTCCATTGTCAATTTCATTGTCTTTGATTGTTATTTGACTTTTCATTGGTTTGTGTTGTCATACTTTTCTCACACAAATAGTTGTCACATCTCGTTTTAAGAAATCAGAAATGATACGACGTTGGGACAACGGATTGATACGGGCGTAAGACATTTCTATGAAGTCAACATTTTTGACATTTTGTAGCTTTGTTACCTCCACCACCGAAGGTGAATGAGGTTGTGTTTTCACCCCTTTCTGTCTGCTTGTTTGTCTGTGTGCAGGATATCTCAAAAAGTTGTGGGTGGATTCGGATTAAATTTTGTGGGCAGGTTGAGTGTGTGAAAAGGATGAACTGATTAGATTTTGGTGAAGAGCTGGATCTGGATCCTAGAATTTTTTAAGTGATTCTTCACCATTGAGAGATAGGGCCAAAAACGATCTATAGCACGATATCTCAAAAAGTTGTGGACTGATTCGGATGAAACTTGGTGGACATGTTGGGTGTCTTTTCCGTGCGGAAGAATTGACAAGGAAGAATTGATCCAATTTTGGTGAAGATCTGAATTCCGGATCCGGATATGAGAATTATTTAATTTAAAAAGTGATTCTTCACCATTGAGAGATAGGGCCAAAAACGATACATAGCATGATGTTTCAAAAATGTAGTGGGCCAGATATGTTCTCGTCGATCAGGCGTTGCGTTGCGGAGGTATGCGCTCCACAGAGTGCCCTTTTAGTTGGGCATGGAAATGTTTAAACTTGTTGCCCTGCTATATGTCACTGTCTTTATCTTGCTCTGCTGCTTACGTCTTGTATAAAGTTGGAAAATATTGTTGCAATTACTCGTAGTCCAGTCTGATCTCAAATATTTTGTTGTAGTGCCTGAGGTGCGTGGAGCGTCTTGCCTACCAACACCATCGGCTTCACCCTCACCAGGTTGTCGTGACGAGGAGGGAGGCAGCCCGGCAACAGAACCACGGTCAGCAGTTTGCTTTGATATCCATTTATTGAGTTTGTGGAAGAATTAGATAGTGGAGGGTGTAGTTTACTCATTGATAAACAGGCTTGCAAAGAAAATAAATGACTTTTTTTGGATGTAAAATTTTTGATCACTGCTTTTTCGTATTTATGTGATGAATGATGGGGACGCTGATGCAGTTGATAATCATATTCATTAGGATCCTGAGGGTGGTATTGATGTGCCATTCATGTGCCATTAATTTGCCCGTTATAATTAACATTTGAAAGACTTGCACAAAAGCTTGTGTTTTGTCCCAGAGGCAAAGAAACAAAGGTGGACTCCATAGGGATCTTTCTTGGACACCTTGATGATCAGATCTCCATCTCGGTGACCTTATTTTGGTGAACTAGAATCATGCATCCTTCTTCATCACCTAAATGCCATTCTGCACAAATTGTGTTAAGTTTTTTCAAATGTATTAATAACTTACAAGACACTATCCACTACTTTGTGTAGTATATCCCAGGTGGTATGACCATTGTGATTTTATGTGCAGGTCCTAATCGATTGGCAAGGTATTGTGTGTGTGTGTGTTTTTAAACAAACAATTTGGTGGGAGCATCAACAGTAACTTATGTATTGGTTCATTTTGTCATTGAGAATGGAATTTGACTGGTTTATAATTTTCTTTTATGCCTACGCTGACGAAGTCGCTGGTGGCATTATGTTTTCTGGTTATCCGTACGTATGTACTTACGTCCGTCGATGCGAATTTTCTGTTTTCTCCACAACCGCTTATATCCGATTGACATAAAATTTACACCATAGGTGCAACTACTCATGTAGAATTTTTTATGATAATTATGATGTCATAGGTCATGTGGTGTGGCAGCCATGTCGGAAAAAAGGGAAAAAATTGGACTTCTGTATCGCTGAAACTGTACCACGGAAAAAAATTTAAACTTGGCGCATGGCAAGTACTCCGTATGGGGAATAAGTGTAATTTTTTTTTCATGATGTCATAGGTAACTTTGTTTTGACGTCATGATTGCATACGTCGAACTCTTTATCCATGAGGAACAAAAGGTTCACACATACGGCATCATAGGTCACATGGTTTGGCAGCCATATTGGATTTACCCACAAATCTTTAAAAATATTCTTCTCCAGAACAGCTTGACAGATCGAGGGGAAACTTCACCCACATGTTCCCCAAGCCTTGGGGATACCAGTGTGTTCACGGATAATTAATAGGTCACATGGTCTGGCAGCAAAAATCTTTTAAAAATTGTTTCTCCTGAACCGCTTCTTCATCAATCGAAGTGAAACATCGCAGTTATGATCTAGTCGTTATAGGGCAGGGGTTCCCAAACCCAGGGTCGTGACCCAAACTTGAACCCCCCCCCCCCTTCAAAATCTCAGTTTTTGAGGGGGGGTTTCATGTCAAAAGCATTTTCTCTGACAATTTTTATCAGAGGTACACTAGGTACCAGTATCATTTGGGTTGCGAGGCAAATGTGATTTCAAATTTTGGGTCATGGACAAAAAAGTTTGGGAACCACTGTCATAGGGAATATACATTTTAAATTTCAACCTGATCAGATGCATGGTTTGGCAGCCAGAATTATTTAATATTTTGAATCTGGGTTCAGGGATTTAAATCAAACTTGGTACAAGTATGTATAATGATGTAATCATGTGGGCAGAGGCATATCTGGTGACGTCGCAACGTCGAAGAGTGCCCTTCTAGTTATCCATAATCTTAGAAAGCATACGACATGAAAAGTTCCATCAGACTTGTCATTACTCAAAGGTGCATATTTTTATCTTTGAAGTTCTGATGAAACAGAAATGACTCTCTCTAAAAATGAATGGGAAGAGGACTGTCGTGGTCTTATGTTGGAAATAATTAAGTCATATTTGAAGTGTGGAGATGAAATGGTTTTGATTCACTTTCTGACAGTTTTCATCTCTTTAATATACACACACGTTTTCTTGATGTATTTATGAATGCCGTATCAATTGTGGGGCATGATTGTGGCAGGTTAGGAAATCCTCGTGACATTACATTGTGGGAAATGTTAAAACAATCCCTTGAGGTGATGGTGTTGGTGGCTTTGTTTCAGGTTGGGTGGAGGTGAAGTTGGTGTACGTCCCGAGCTTCCTAGCTGGTCGGCTGGGGATGTTGCTGGTTATCTGCGCACCGCTGGCTTTGAAGAGGAAGCACTTGCTTTCCTAGAACAGGTAATCACATTTTGCAGGAGTATGTTTTGCATTGACTACTGACAATGCACATCCAACCTATATATTCACATGGGTTATTTTTGTACTTGACACAAAATTAACCCATTTGTGTTGTATCTTATAAGTACGACTCAAAGGTTTGTAAAACATATTTCCTGATGAGTCAAATTCTTTCCTATTGCTAGTTTTATCTCTTGATACTATTCCTTGATTATAAATACATATACCATTTTTTTTTAATGCCAGAACATTGAATGTAAATCTAGATGAGGTACCTGAGCCATACATTATTGGCATACCTGAGCTATCCTCAGTCATTTAATTTTCAGGATACATTTGTGTTTATCCTTGGAATTGATCAAGAGTGAATCGTCGCTCGGTGAGACTTGCGTTGTCGCAGGAATGGTCCAAATGTTTTTGACCAGAACTAAAATCACCACCTGCACAATGAGTGTTTTTCACTGAGCATTGTCGTATTAAAATAACTAGAAGCACCCGCTCCCTACGGGAGCCGTCAAGGGGGTCATGTTATTATATTTATGCCTATTTTACTCCAAGGGGTCCCAGGATTACACACCCAAAAAATGGTTGCGATCGGTTCAGCCGTTTTTGCGGTACCTGGAACAGACAGACAGACGGTGAATTATAGTAAAGATTTTGGCTCGACACATTATAATTATTTACCAGGTTTCACACTCGTTAGATTTATTATTTAACAGTACTTGTTTCCTCATGTCCTACTACTACTACTACTACTACTACTGCAATTACTTACTACCTATCTGTCAATCTATGTGAAGGCTCCAATGATTCACACCTTTTTGTGTGGTCGGCTGGGTCGAATGTCTTTAGTCTAAATCTTACACAAACCAACTGACCAGGTCTGGCATTCGACGAAAGGTTACAGGAACTTGTAATTTTGCCAGGGTACTGGTGATAACTTGCCTTCTCTTCATGAAACGCACAGTGAGATCTTTAACGTCCTGCATGGGCATCAAGCGCTACTTAAAAGTGGGTGGGGGGGGGGGACATTGCAATTGCAAATCGCGGAGTCATTCGGGATGACCAGGCAAATCTCGCCCCTGCAATAGATGCTCTTTGCTGTACTGTGCATTCTGAGCATTTAATCCGACCATCTTTGCCACGCTTTTTTGAAATAATGTAATTAATAAAAGGGGCATTTTTTTAATTTCGAGCTTTTTCTCGGTGTAAAAGTTTATTATTGCGCTCAAACACCAGATGTAAACGTGCATTTTATACTTTTACTTTTACTTCCACTTTTCATCATTGTTCTTCAAGATCTACAAACAGACAAATCACCGCCCTCCACCGTACGTCGGAAATTACCCCCCACCCCCAAAAAAAAATGCCTCTACCCCCACTCCCTCCCCTGACCCCAAAATGCACAGTGGTTTCATTCCATAGATATGCTTGCCAGAGGACTCCTTATGATTCCCAATTTCTTGATCTTCCTTAACCTGTTCCTCGTGCTCTGTAGCCGCCGCCGCTAACTCAATATATTCGTTTAGGGAAGTTGTCACACGAGGATCGGGTAAAACTGAAAACAACGACCTAGACAGCATTTGCTAGAGTACTATGATAGCATTTTTTACATGGAGACCACCATGTTGTGAAGCAGTGCCAAGCACTCCGTTCCGTCGGAGTGCTTGTTTGAGTGTTTTGAATCCAGCAAGCCGCTTTGCAAGTGATAGCAAGCTGCTTGCTAACGGAACACACCCCTGGTGTTGGAATAGTGCACGCATGATTTAGATTTATAAATGTAAATCTAAATGGCCTCCTCCTGTGTCGGAGTTCCTTGTTAAATAAATCTAAATCTAAACGTCAATCACCTCCTGCATTAATCCCTTCTGGCATTTATCATTTATTAAGTTGGTCGAATGGATAAACACCAGAGGCTCACGGTCCGGACTGATGATGCTTTTGCGGTCCAGATGTGGACCGCAGTCCGTCTTTTGAGGACCCGAGGCACTCTAATTAGATATTCATCTCAATGCAACAATGATTATATAAACTTTTCTTTCCTGAAAATTCCACTATGGGCAATCAAAGAGGCTCCTTTAGAAGAGAACTTGAAGCAACACAGCACTGCAGTAGAAGTGTCTATCCGTATCCGGTACTCTCGCACAAGTGATACATTTTCACCGTATGCGCACCATGCAAACGTGCTTTCTCCATCGAATGAAATCCAGCACGTGCACTGGCCAATTCTAGTCTCTTATTAAATACTGCCAACCAGCACAGTATTTATTTGAGACATGACAACTTATCTGGGGAAAGTTAATATTGATTTATGCAAAATCAGTTGATGCATTTGGGGGACATCCCACATCTGGGTTGTGTGGATTGCACAGAGAAACACATTTTATGTTGTACTCAAGAAATGGTACCCGGCGTTTCTGGACAATGCCGGGTCCCTCCTCCCCACCCTTCCCCTGCCTCCACCCACCTCACCCCTTCCTTCTCTCACCCCACCCCTCCCTCCAGACTCCCACCCCACCCACCCCTTCCCCTGCGTCCTCCACACCTTTTCCCCTCTCTCCATCCTTTCTTCCCTCTGCCCACCCCACCCCTCCCTCCAGACTTCCACCCCACCAAAACCCTCCTCTCCCTCCTCCTACCCCAGCCTTTCTCCTCTCTACTCTCACCTCCACCCTTTCCCTCCCTCCTCACTCCAGGCTCCCATTCCACCCATTCCGCTCCCTCTCCCACCTCCACCCTTCCCCTCCCTTCTCCCACAAAGGTACCCGGCGTTTCCGGGCAATGTCGGATCCCTCCTCCCTCCTCCCCCCCTTCCCTTGCGTCCTCCACCCCACTCCCTCCTTCGAACTCCCACCACACCCATTCTCTCACTCCTCACACCTCCACCCTTCGCTCCTTCCTCCCACAAAGCTACCCAGCATTGTCCATGATCTAACGTACATCATTGAACTACCACGATTAAGCACATATTTAGAGACAAACATTTTATTTTATCAGGCTGCAAAATATTGAACACAAACATCAACAAAATTTAATATATTATTGTAATGCTTTTGGGTAGACAATATTGAATGTTTTTCCATCAAGGGCAGGAACGTGTAAATTATTTGGTGTTCCAACTCTGGAGCAGCCCACATATCGTCGACCATGTGAAAAAGATATTCGAAATCTGTTTTGTTGTCAGACAATTGGAACGCACTCTCTAAACAACTATCGAGGTATACGGATCAAAATCGCTTGTTTTTAAATTTTCGCAATTGAGGGAAATTTTTCAGAGTAAATTGATTAAAATATTTTTACAATAAAATACTTTACACAGGAACCTGGTTGGCTTCTCTTTTTCCTGTGCAGCACAAGGCTGCGAGTAGCATCATTGACTGAGGGTGTGGTGGCAGTGCTCCTGATGCAATGCTCCTGGAGGTTAGAGTAGGAATTTGGAATTTGCCCAGGATGCTGTGGATAGCTCCCCTACTCTTCGTAAAGGACGCCGCAAAGGCATTTTTAATGTCCACCAACAAATTCTGGCAGATGTGATGCCCAGCTTTAAGGTCCATCTGAGAGACTGCACACACATTGATTAATAACCCTACCTGTGAAACGTCGGGATGACAGTTTATAGCTGGGTTGAGTTTCAAACCCAGGCTGGACAGTTTAGAGCGAGTGTGCGTAACTCTCGGCCATCCTGTCGTGGAGTGGGGATGCATTGCCTTGTAGCCGCTGAAAACATTTTGCAATTCTCTCTTGAACTCCTAGTTCACTTTACTCATTTTAACTTTACTCATCTGGTCCAGTAGAAAATTTGGATTAAAATTGTTCTTGCAGGAGACCATTTTCTCTACTCTTTAGATAAGCCTGTAGCCTGAGTAACCAAACTTGGTTCTGTAACAAGCTACAGGACAATTTATTGCTGGCCTAAAGTGAAACATGTATGGAATAAAAAAAACTGTAAATTACTCGATCTGATTATAATGTATGTCTGCATGCAGAAACAGACCATCAACTAGAAGAGCACTCAGTAGAGTGCATACCTCCGCCACATAATGAACATATCGGGCCCAATTCCTTTTTGAAATATCAATATCATCCACCAAGCTTCGTCCAAAACCGTCCACAACTTTTTTGCGATATCATGCTATATATTACTTTAGGATTATCCCCATCTCTTATTGGTGAAGAATGACTTAAAAAATTATAGTAGCCGGATCTGGATCCAGATCTTCACCAAAATCTAATCAGTTCATCCTTGTAACACACCCAACATGTCCACAAAATTTCATCCGGACTTGTCCTCACTTTTTGAGATATTCTGCACACAAACAAACAAGAAAAGGATGTCGTGCAGAGCAGCATGACACTTGCAAAATCCATAAAACAAATTTAACCTCAAAAATATTTGGTGGTTGAATTCAATGACCAAATATGCAACTCCTCTTCAACATTCAAGTCAATCGGATGAAAATTGACAATTTTAGAAATTCGGCCTATGTTGACCTTTTGTTCTACGTTGTCCTCAAAAATAATTGGCTTGTTGAATTCAGTGACCTGAAATATAAATCCTCTTCAAATTTCAAGTCAATGGGATGAAAGTTGAGGATTTTAGAAGTACCACCTTAGTTGTTGACCTTGGGCCTATGTTGACCTTTTGGTCGATGTTGACCTCCAACACAATTGGCTGGTTGAATTCAGTGACCTGAAATGAAAATCTTCATCAAATTTCAAGTCGATCGGATGAAAATTGAGGATTTTAGAAATTCGGACAATGACCTTTTGGCCGATTTTGACCTCAAAAATAATTGGCTGGTTGAATTCAGTGACCTGAAATATAAATGCTCTTCAAATTTCAACTCAATTGGATGAAAGTTGAGGATTTTAGAAATACAAACTTAGTTGTTGACCTTTGACATTTTAAACTTTTCACCTCAAAAACAATAGGCTTCTTATTTTTGACAAACTACCATGTGGTGAAGTTTCATGAAGATCGGTTTTAAATTGTGACCTGTAGGTGACAAACAGACAGATAAACAGACAGACAGACAGAATAACAAAATCGACTAACCAATATACTTGAAAAATCTTCGATTTTGCAAGTCCCATAACAAACAAACAAGCAGTCATAGACTGGTACTTACGAAATCGTCAACTTGACCTCTGACCTTGTCTAATAAAAGCTGTCTCGAGGAAGGTAGCGACGCAAACCAGAAGTTTCTACGATGATTCTGTACCAAACCATCAAAAATCGTAACGTCGACCGAAGCAAAAATCTCCATTTCTCCACGCAATTATTTAATATTATTTTATTCAAAGTCACAAACCGTAATATTCGGCCATCCACCAACAATCTTTACATAATCCGACGGCTTAGCGAGTCAGGCATGCGACGATAACCTTTATTGGGATAAAAATGACTTTTAAACACCATCTTTATCGAAACCACCGTCAGCGGCACACGCAAAACTCTTTACGTGACTCAACGACGCGTCTGCTCGAGCGCGCTGCACCACGTGACGAGCCGTGACGCGGTGAGTGAAATATTTTTTATACAATCTTAAAACGTCTCCAAAACATCCGATTTTTACCAGAATTTCGACAACCGAGTGTTAAGTGTCCTAAGCGATCGCAAAAACCGAAGACAAATTAAAATCGAAGTTAAAACGAACTCGTAACGTCGACCGAAGCAAAAATCTCCATATGAATTTACGGAATTATGTTTGACCTCACTGTGACCTTGACCTTTGACCGATTTTGACCAAAATCTAATCAGCGCTAGCCATCACCCTCCTGAATCACGTGGTGTAATTTGACATTGGTAGCTTCTTCCGTTCTCGAGTTACCGTGCCTACAAACACACACACACACAAACAAACACACAAACAGAGGACGGAAGTCATCATATACTTACGAAATCTTTAGATTTCGTAAGTAACAAACCCAAATACAATACTCTTCATTCGGCAAAGGTAAAAATCAGGAGTATACTCTGCTGAACACGCATCCTATTGGGCGCAGACATACTCAATATGACGTAGGTCAAGTTATGAGGTCACATAATGAGGCCACACTCCTTGAACAAGTTTCTGTTGTCTTGAACTAGTTTCACATCTTGATGTTATGCTTGGCCATCTTGGAATAAAATACATGCCTTGAATAAAAACAATTGTCTTGCCTGTATAGCATGTGCATTGTGCAATCACATCTCAAACATTTTGAAGCTAAAGTCTTTTGGCTTGAACGAAGAATGAAGAAATATTATATCTCTTGAAGCTTAATTACAGTTTTGAATCATTTTCCAATGACATTCCACAGGATTTGGGAAAAATATTTTCACTTTGAGTGAGACGTGCTGTATTTCCAGTATTCTCTCTCTCTCTCTCTCCTCTTCTCTCTCTCTCTCTCTCTCTCTCTCTCTCTCTCTCTCTCTCTCTCTCCTCTCTCTCTCTCTGCTGGTTGCAATCATGTGGGAGCGGCTATGCGCTGATGCAGTGTCCCCCTTACCAGTGCACTGGTACTTCATTTTGCCGACCACGGAAGGATGATGCGGAGTCAACCTCCTGGTGATTAATTCAGCGCCCAACGGGGCTTGAACTCAGGACCCGAGGATCCCAAGCCGCCACCCTAACCACTAAGTCAACATCAGGCTGCTATTTCCAGCACTAGAAAAAGGATAACTAGAAGGGCACTCGGTGGAGCGTGCCCTGCAGTCTCGCCTCACTCGCTCAATCTGAGCAAAAATACCATCGTGAACTGAACACGTTACTCTTGTGGCCCACTGCTATGATTGTCCATATACCCATGTCATTCATGCACCGAATTAGTCGCATGCAGGACATTGCCATCATCCTTAACTATATTGATTATATCGATTGATTATTAGGATATTTGAAACCACTTTGGTGCAGTCATTTTCCTCTCTGACAAGATGCTAAATTGCATCAATGAATGCATATGAAAAAAAATTCGAACTGTATTCCCCATGGCTAAACGATCAATATATATATATATATATATATTTATATATATAATATATTATATATTATATGTATGTATGTATGAGTTTCGCATCAGTTGGACAAGAGGTTGCAGAAAAAAAAAATTTAACGAAAATATATAGACGTGAGTGTACGGACACGGGCGCTTGCACGCACGCACACCCTGCAATAGTCTTGCCATCCCTTTGGGGCGAGACTAATAAAATTTCCTCCAACGACAAATACAACTGCAGTGAATACAAGTTGAAACTATGCAGGCATTCTCTTTCATGACACCATGAGGATCGAGTTTCACGATCAAACTTCCGATACATACTCGGGTGAATGACTGAAAGTTCCTGGATAGCTATAACATCATCCAATTCCCTAACCCTGGGAATAAAGACTCAAAGAATGGTACCTCGATTCAATTTAATGGTCTAATCATCATGAATTACAGGCTTTGTAAACCTTTCAGGCAAACATAAAACGTGATTAATGAGCAAGTAAATTAAACAACTAAAGTGTGAGCTGAGCATGTAATCGTGCTGAGGAAACAGGAAACATCACACAACCAACCACAGCCAAGATTTAGTGGCATCCACAAAAACAAATCTGTAAAATTCACGTAAGTTCTATTTACTTATTACCTCCGCCACCGAAGGTGAAGGAGGTTATGTTTTCACCCCTTTCTGGCTGTTTATTACTTGCAAAATCAAAGATTTTTCAAGTATATTGGTTAGTCGATTTTGTTATTCTGTCTCTGTCTGTCTGTCTGTCTGTCTGTCTGTCTGTCTGTCTAGTCAGCTGTTCTTCGCTGTCTGGAGCTAGTCACAATTTTAAACCGGATCTCATGAAATTCAACGCACATGGTAGTTTGCCAGAAGGAAGAAGCCTATTGTTTTTGAGGTCAAAAGGTCAAAAGATCAACATCGGCCAAAAGGTCAACAACTTCAGGTGGATGTCTAATCCTCAATGTTCATCCGATAAATTTGAAGAGGATTTATATTTCAGGTCACTGAATTCAACCACCAATTACTTTTGAGGTCAACAGAGACGAAAAGGTCCACATAGGCCGAATTTCTAAGATTGTCAATTTTCATCCGATTGACTTGAAATTTGAAGAGGATTTGCATATTTGGCCATTTAATTCAACCACCAATTATTTTTGAGGTCAAATTTGCTTTATTGATTTTGCAAGTATCGTGCTCTGCACGACATCTTTTTCTTGTTTGTTTGTCTGTCAATTGCCTACAGGTCATAATTTTAAACCAATCTTCACGAAACTTCACCACATGGTAGAGTTTGTCATAAGAAAGAACCTTATTATTTTTGAGGTCAACAACTAAGGTAGTATTTCTAAAATCCTCAATTTTCATCCCATTGACTTGAAATTTGAAGAAGATTTATATTTCAGGTCAATGAATTCAACCACCAATTATCTTGATGGTCATCTAGGAATAAAATGGTCCACAAAAAATTTTTTGATGACGTCATCAGTCACGTGATGTAGCAGCCATATATACATATATATATATATATATATATATATATATATTGTTGTAGATTTCCGCCCGCCGGCGTGCGGACGACCGCTTCTAGCCAATGGCGGCCGCTCTCGCCCACCGAACGGACAATCTAGTTGCAGCTTTCCGGATCAAACGCCGAAATCCCGCTACGGGTGTGTTTTTAAGCACACCACATTCTAGTCAACATTCTACCCGCGCTACAGGGTCAATCGCCGAATTGTCGATATACCTAATTAATCGCGTGGGCAGACTACCGAGCGACTGTACCTCAACGGGGCCACTTGGAAACGAGCCGCTTAAGCAGCTCGCTTCGTTTTGGGATAACCGAGCGGGGTATTATCGCGAGGCCCCGTTGGACCCGATTCTATTATCGGTTACTTAAAAACCAACTATATTCCGAACGCAGAACGGTAGCTCAATTAAGGGAAGAGGAGGCAACGAACGGGTCAACATTCAAACAAGCACATTTATTGACAATGGCACGTATGCAGGCATGCACGTATGCGATCAGCAATCCACGTATGCAGGCATGCACTTATGCGATCAAGCAAGGCAAAACAAAAGCACGCATGCAAAAGAGCTACCACCGTCTAGGCGGCGGGCCGCGCGGCGGAGCCAGATGCAATGAGGCTATGAAAAAGGGAAGAAAAGGCCGATCGAAGATAAAAACGCCTTCTTCTGGAAGTTTCCTGTGCGTGCTGGAAGAAGGGGCGGGAAGCGAGGGCGGGGCGCCTGGGCTATAAAGGGCGCGTGGAAACGTCGAAGTGGAGTTGTGGAGGTCTGGGAGCAGGAGTCGAGCTACAGTCTGGGAGTTGCGGTCTGGGAGTGGCAGGTGGAGTCTGTCAGCCTTCGTTGGTGCGGAGGGGGTGTGGAGTTGGAGAGAGCGGAGCGCAGCGGGCCAGGCGCACGGCCTTGCCGTGACCGTGCTTACGGGGTCGCTGACAAGGGGGCGTCGAGGGTCCGCCCGTAGCGAGTCACCGAGGTGAAGGTAACAGCTGGCTCGGAGCCTTTCGGCTAAGGCCCGTGTTATAAGACCCCAAGGGTCAGTCTACCCTTGTCTTGATGGGGTTTTCCGTTTGTTTCTTTGGCTGAACGTTGTGCGCCATGTCCGTAAGTAAAACCTGTTGTTAAGTGTGTGTGTACATAAACATC
>CM068952.1:26135760-26150333 GCA_035128595.1 Eptatretus atami | reverse complement strand
AAGGGGACTGTTAAGGGCGGACAATTTAGTTTTTAATTAAACCAGCTTTCTCGGAGTGTAGCATGTACGAATCAGATTCGGAGTGAGCCGGCCAGCAGGTATAAACTTCAAACTACTTTCAAAATACCAGACTCAGTGGCATAATGGTGAGACCATCTGCTCTGAGTCTGGAAGATTTGTGGTTCAAACCTCAGCTGAGTCATATCAAAGACTTTATTTAAAAAATGGAACGTGCTGCTTTCTTGCTTGACACTCGGCATTAAAAAGGATAGAGCATTGACAAACAACGTTGGGATGGCAATGAAAAACCATCGATCTTGTTATAATCTGCACTGGTCTGTATGTCCATCCGTTTAGTGGGGGGGGGCTTCCCATATTCAGGGAGGGGCTTCAAAATCAAATCGACGCCATTTTGTTTGCTCCGGATAGAGCCTCTTTTGTAAGGCTCGCACTTTCTTGCACTCGCACGGCTTTGTCTTTACTCTAATTCAACATCTGATTTCATTTTTTTTTGTAGTTGCTGAGATGGTGAAAGTTTTTTATGCAAAAAAAGGGAAGAAAATTTGAATTTTTCGATAAAAATGCATTCATTTTAAATGAAATTAAGGCTTGCAATATAAAGTCCATTCAGACTCCCTCACGGCTATATCGTCACTCTAATTCACCTCCTGATTTCATTTTTTTTGAGGTCGTTAAGATGGTTCAAGCTTCAGTGTCAGCAAAAGATGAGAAAATAGGATGAACATTGGTGTTTGTAACGTAACCCGGGTTATTTTTGTTTTCCGGAGCGATTGAGGCAGCTGTCAGTTGTCTTGAATAAAGGTATGTGTCAGAGGGAACATGTTGATGGCTTGGACCAAAATCGTCAGTAGGACGGGTACTCCGCTATTTAATTGAATGACTAAATATTAATTCACACGAGGAACATGGGACATTAGAAACATCACACAACCAACGGTGGACCTGAGATGAAGGGACATGGGTACCTGAGAAACATCACACCCAATCGAAAATGAAACATGGACGGACATTGAAATGTGAGAAATGTTACACAGCTAATAGTAGGTGAGTGTTGGTGGGGCGTTAGAAATGTCAAACAGCCAATAATGGAACAAAGATAGTGGCACCTGCAAATAAAGCAGGAACATTCACTGAGGCTGCAATTAATTTCACTGCTATATTTTGGCACATATGTCGGTAAAGTGAATATAAAGTTGATAATGACCAGATATAGTAATTTGATTTCTTGAAATTTCATGCATGTTTCACTTTTAAGGCACACTTTAAACATGACCTGTTAAGTAATCCACAATCATTTTGATTGTGCATCACAACCTCGTGTGGTAGCATGCGCTCCTGTCCACATTCTGCAGTGTTCACTTTCTGCAAGGTTGCATCGAAAGAAACAATTTTGTAGTCTAGGGCCAAGAGGAAGTACTGCATCCTGGAGTGCGCCGTGTTAAGCCGGCTGTCAACATTCGCGTTCACTTGTTTGGGGACCTTGAAGATCCCACATTTTATTTTTTAACCCTTTGAACCCAAGCGGCCGGTATAACGGCCGCTATACAAGCCTCCATACACCCGAGCGGCTGGTTTACCAACCACTATTCAAACCTCCATAAACTCGAGCGGCTGGTTTACCGGCCACTATTCAAACCTCCATAAACTGAGCGGCTTGTTTACCAACCACTATTCAAACCTCCATAAACTCGAGCGCCGTTTACCAGCCACTATTCAAACCTCCATATACTTGATTGGGGTTTACCGGCCACTATTCAAACCTACATAACCTTGTGGGTAGTTTAACAACCACTATTCAAACCTCCATAACTTGAGCGGGGTGTTTACCGCCACTATTCAAACCTCCATAAACCTTGGGTGTGTTACCAACCATATTCAAACCTCCATAATAAGCGGCTGGTTTACGCCACTATTCAAACCTCCAATAACCTTGGTGGTGTTTACCAACCATATTCAAACCTCCATAAATCGAGCGGCTGGTTTACCGGCCACATTTCAACCTCCCATAAACTCGACGGCTGTTTACCAACCACTATTCAAACCTCCATATACTCAGCGCGTTTACGGCCACATTCAAACCTCCATTACTTATTGGCGTTTACCGGCACTATTCAAACCTACATATACCTGTGTGAGTTTACCAACCACTATTCAAACCTCCATATACTCGAGCGGCCGGTTACCAACCACTATTCAAACCTCCATAAACTCGAGCGGCTGGTTTACCGGCCACTATTCAAACCTACAATACCTTGTCGCGCGGTTTGCCAACCAGTATTCAAACCTCCATATACTCGAGCGGCCGTTACCGGCCACTATTCAAACTCCATAACCTCGACGGCCGTTACCGGCCACTATTCAAACCTTCAAAACTCGAGCGGCTTACGGCCACTATTCAAACCTCCATAAACTCGAGCGCCGGTTTACCGGCCACTATTCAAACCTCCATAAACTCGAGCGGCCGGTTTACCGCCACTATTCAAACCTCCATAACTCGAGCGGGCGGTTACCGGCCACTATTCAAACCTCCATAAACTCGAGCGGCCGGTTTACCGGCCACCTTTCAAACCTTACATATACCTTGTCGGCCGGTTTGCCAACACTATTCAAACCTCCATAACTCGACGGCGGTTTACCGGCCACTATTCAAACCTCCATAAACTCGAGCGGCTGGTATATCGGCCACTATTCAAACCTTACATATACCTTGTCGGCCGGTTTGCCAACACTATTCAAACCTCCATATACTCGAGCGGCGGTTTACCGCCACTATTCAAACCTCCATAAACTCGATCGCCGGTTTACGGCTTATTCAAACCTCCATAAACTCGAGCGGCCGGTTTACCAGCCACTATTCAAACCTCCTAAACCGAGCGGTGTTTACCGGCCACTATTCAAACCTACATACCTTGCGGCCGGTTTGCCAACCACTATTCAAGCCCCAAAACCAAGCAGCCAGTTTACCAGCTGCTATTCAAACTCCATATACCCACCAGGTGCCAGTTTACCAACCACTATTTAAACCTCCATATACCTGGTGGCCGGTCTACCAGCTGCTACTCAAAACCCATACACCCGAGTGGGCGGGTTACCAACCACTATTCAAACCTCCATATACCTTGTCAGCCGGTTTACCAGCTACTATTCAAACCTCCATATACCCGAGCGGCTGGTTTACCAACCACTATTTAAACCTCCATATACCCGTGGCCGGTTTACCACCACTATTTGAACCTCATATACCTGGGTGGCCGTCTACCAGCTGCTATCAACTCCATACACTCGAGCGGCCGGTTTACCGCCACTATTCAAACCTCCATAAACTCGAGCGGCTGGTTTACCGCCACTATTCAAACCTCCATAAATCGAGCGCCGTTTACCAGCCACTATTCAAACCTCCATACATCGAGCGCCGGTTACCGGCCATATTCAAACCTCCATAAACCTAGCGGCCGGTTTACCAACCACTATTCAAACCTCCATAACTCGAGCGGCCGTTTACCGGCCACTATTCAAACCTCCATAACTCGAGCCGTGTTACCGGCCACTATTCAAACCCCATAACTCGAGCGCCGGTTTACAGCCACTATTTAAACCTCCATAAACTCGAGTGGCGGTTTACCAGCCACTATTCAAACCCATTAACTCAGCGCAGTTACCGCCACTATCTAACCTCCATAAACTCGACGGCGGTTTACCGGCCACTATTCAACCTCCATAAACTCGAGCGGCTGGTATACCGGCCACTATTCAACCTACATATACCTTGTCGGCCGGTTTGCCAACCACATTCAACCGTCCATAATACTCGACGGCGGTTTACGCACTATTCAACCTCATAAACCGATCGCCGGTTACCGGCCATTATTCAAACTCCATAAACTCGAGCGGCCGGTTTACCAGCCACTATTCAAACCTCCATAAACCAGAGCGGCTGGTTTACCGGCCACTATTCAAACCTACATATACCTTGTCGGCCGGTTTGCCAACCACTATTCAAGCCTCCATAAAACCAAGCAGCCAGTTTACCAGCTGCTATTCAAACCTCCATATACCCACCCAGGTGGCCAGTTTACCAACCACTATTTAAACCTCCATATACCTGGGTGGCCGGTCTACCAGCTACTACTCAAAACTCCATACACCCGAGTGGCCGGTTTACCAACCACTATTCAAACCTCCATATACCTTGTCAGCCGGTTTACCAGCTACTATTCAAACCTCCATATACCCGAGCGGCTGGTTTACCAACCACTATTTAAACCTCCATATACCCGAGTGGCCGGTTTACCAACACTTTTTGAACTCCTATACCTGTGGGCCGGTACCACGCTGTACTATTCAACTCTCATACCGAGCGGCTGGTTTACCAACCACTATTTAAACCTCTATACCGAGTGGCCGGTTACCAACCCACTTTTGAACTCCCTATACCTGGGTGGCCGGTCTACCAGCTGCTATTCAAACTCCATATACCGAGCGGCGGTTTACCAACCACTATGTAAACCTCCTATACCCGAGTGGCCGGTTTACCGCCACTATTCAAACCTCCACATACCTTGTCGCCGGTTTACCGCCACTATTCAAACCTCCAACAACCGCAGCCGTTTACCAGGCAATTCAAACCTCCATACTCTGGTGGCCGGTTACCAACCCTATTCAACCTCCATATACCTGGTGTGGCTGGTTTACCAGCGCTATTCAAACTTATATACCGGCGTTGGTCCGTATCATACACTGAGCGGCGTTTCAGCCACTATTCAAACCTCCATATCCCACGGTGGCCGGTTTACCAGCCTATTCACCTCCATTACCTGCGGCCGGTTTACCAGCCACTATTCAAACCTCCATATACTTGCTGCCGGTTTACCAGCGTATTCAAACCTCCATATACCTGTTGCGGCCGGTTTACCAGCGCTATTCAAACCTCCATATCCCGGGCCGGTTTACCAACCACTATTCAAACCTCCATATACCCGAGCGGCGGTTTACGCCACTATTCAAACCTCAATACCGGGGCCGGTTTACCAACCATATTCAAACCTCCATATACTCAGCGGGGTTTACCGCCACTATTCAAACCTCCATATACCCGACGGCGCTGGTTTACGCCACTATTCAAACCTCCATATACCGACGGCGTTTACGCCACTATTCAACCTCCAATACCGAGGGGTTCTACCACACTATTCAAACCTCCATATACCCGAGCGGCTGGTTTACCGCCACATTCAAACTCATATACCGAGTGGCTGGTTTCTGCCACTTTTCAACCTCCATATACCCGAGCTGGCTGGTTTACCGGCCACTATCAACCTCCTATACCTATGTCGGCCGTTCCACCACTATTCAAGCTCCATAAACAGAGCGCGGTTTACCAGCGTATATTCAAACCTCCATATACCCAGGTGGCCGGTTTACCAACACGATTCAAACCCCATATACCTGCGGGGCTGGTTACCAGCTCAATTCAAACCTCATACACCGAGGGCCGGTTACCGCCACACTCAAACTCCATATATGTCGGCCGGTTTACCAGTGCTATTTCAAACCTCCATATACCTTGTCGGCGGTTTACCGCGCTATTCAACCTCCATATACCCAGTGGCCGGTTTCCAGCTGCTATTCAAACCTCACATATCCGTGGCCGGTTTATAACCACTATTCAACCTCCATATACCGAGCGCGCTGGTTTACCACACTATTCAACCTCCATAAACCCGAGTGGCTGGTTTACCGGCCACTATTCAACCTCCATATACCCGAGCGGCTTGGTTTTACCGCCACTACTTCAAACCTCCGTATACCTTGTCGGCCGGTTTGCCAACCACTATTCAAGCCTCCATACAACCAAGCAGCGAGTTTACCAGCTACTATTCAAACCTCCATATACCCAGGTGGCCGGTTTACCAACCACGATTCAAACCGCCATATACCTGGGTGGCTGGTCTACCAGCTGCAATTCAAACCTCCATATACCCGGGTGGTCGGTTTACCAGCCTCTATTCAAGCCTCCATACACCCGAGCGGCCGGTTAACCGGCCACTACTCAAACCTCCATATACCTCGTCGGCCGGTTTACCAGCTGCTATTCAAACCTCCATATACCTGGGCGGCCGGTTCACAGCCACTATTCAAACCTCCATATACCTGGCGGCCGGTTACCAGCCACATTCAAACCTCCATATACCTTGACGGCGTTTAACAGTCACTATTGAAACCTCCATATACCTGGCGGCCGTTACCAGCCACTATTAAACCTCCATATCCTGGCGGCCGTTTACCAGCCGCTATTCAAACCTTATATACCTGGGCGGCCGTTTACCAGCCACTATTGAAACCTCCATATACCTGGGCGGCCGGTTCACCAGCCACTATGAAACCCCCCATATACCTGGACGGCCGGTACACAGCCACTATTAAACCTCCATATACCTGGACGGCCGTTACCAGCCACTATTCAAACCTCCATATACCTGGACGGCCGGTTACCAGCCACATTGAAACCCCATATACTGGACGGCGGTTACCAACCACTATTAAACCTCCATATACCTGAGCCGGTTCACCAGCCACTATTCAAACCTCCATATACCTGGCCGGTTACCAGCACGAATCAAACCTCCATATACCTTGGCGGCCGTGTCACCAGCCACTATTCAAACCTCCATTATCCTGGACGGCCGGTCACCTGAGCCACATTTCAACCATATTACCTTGCGCGATCACCAGCCACTATTCAAAACCTCCATATACCTGGAGGCGGTTCACTCAGCCACTATTTCAAACCTTCATATACTACTGCCGGTCGTTCACCAGCCATCTATTCAAACCTCCATAAACCTGGACGGCCGGTTCACCAGCCACTATTCAACCTGCAGTATACCTGGACGCTGGTACACCAGCACTATTCAAACCTCCATATACTCGAGTGGCTGGTTTAACAGCCACTATTCAAACCTCCATATACCTTGGTGGGTGGTTTACCGGCCACCATTCAAGCCACCATATACCCGAGCGGCCGGTTTACCAGCCTCTATTCAAACCTTCATATACCCAGGTGGGTGGTTTACCGGCCACTATTCAAGCCACCATATACCCGAGCGGCCGGTTTACCAGAGAGAGAGATAGGAACATTTCACTGAGGCTGCAATTAATTCACTGCTATATTTGGGCACATATGTCGGTAAGTGAATATAAAGTTGATAATGACCAGATATAGTAATTTGATTTCTTGAAATTTCATGCATGTTTCACTTTTAAGGCACACTTTAAAACATGACCTGTTAAGTAATCCACAATCATTTTGATTGTGCATCAACAACCTCCGTGTGGTAGCATGCGCTCCTGTCCACATTCTGCAGTGTTCCACTTTCTGCAAGGTTGCATCGAAAGAAACAATTTTGTAGTCTAGGGCCAAGAGGAAGTACTGCATCCTGGAGTGCGCCGTGTTAAGCCGGCTGTCAACATTCACGTCATTGTTTTGGGGACCTTGAAGATCCCACATTTTATTTTTTAACCCTTTGACCCAAGCGGGTCACGGCCGCTATACATCCATACACCGAGCGGCTCGTTTACCACCACTATTCAAACTCCATAAACTCGAGCGGCTGGTTAACCGGCCACTATTCAACCTCCATAAACGAGCGGCGTTACCAACCATACTCCATAACTCGAGCGGCCGGTTTACCAGCCACTATTCAAACCTCCATATACTTGATTGGCCGGTTTACCGGCCACTATTCAAACCTACATATACCTTGGTGGTAGTTTAACAACCACTATTCAAACCTCCATAAATTGCGGGCTGGTTTACCTGCCACTATTCAAACCTCCATAAACCTTGTGGGTGGTTTACCAACCATTATTCAACTCCATAAAATCGAGCGGCTGGTTTACCGGCCACTATTCAAACCTCCCATAAACCTTGGGTGGGTGGTTTACCAACCATTATTCAAACCTCCATAAAATCGAGCGGCTGGTTTACCGGCCACATTTCAAACCTCCATAAAATCGAGCGGCTGGTTTTACCAACCACTATCAAACCTCCATATACTCGAGCGGGGCCGTTTTACCGCGCATATTCACTTATCCATATACTTGATTGGCTGGTTTACCGGTCATATTCAAACCTACATATACCTTGGTGGGTGTTTACCAACCACTATTCAAACCTCCATATACTCGAGCGGCCGGTTTACCAAACCACTATTCATCCATAAACTCGAGCGGCTGGTTTACCGGCCACTATTCAAACCTACATATACCTTGTCGGCCGGTTTGCCAACCAGTATTCAAACCTCCATATACTCGAGCGGCCGGTTTACCGGCCACTATTCAAACTTCCATAACCTCGAGCGGCCGGTTTACCGGCCACTATTCAAACCTCCATAAACTCGGCGCGCCGGTTTACCGGCCACTATTCAAACCTCCATAAATCGCGGCGGTTACCGGCCACTTTTCATCTCGGCGGCCGGTTTACCGGCCACTATTCAAACCTCCATAACTCGACGGGGTTTACCGGCCACTATTCAAACCTCCATAAACTCGAGCGGCCGGTTTCCCGGCACTATTCAAACCTTACATATACCTTGTCGGCCGGTTTGCCCACTATTCAACCTCCATAAACTCGAGCGGCTGGTTTACCGCCACTATTCAACCTCCATAAACTCGAGCGGCTGGTATATCCGGCCATATTCAAACCTACATATACCTTGTCGGCCGGTTTGCCAACCACTATTCAACCTCCATATACTCGAGCGGCGGTTCGTTTTACCGCTCGCCTTCTTTTCAAACCTCCATAAACTCGAGCGGCCGTTTACCAGCCACTATTCAAACCTCCATAAACTCGAGCGGCTGGTTTACCGGCCACTATTCAAACCCTACATATACCTTGTCGGCCGGTTTGCCAACCACTATTCAAGCTCTCATACCAAGCAGCCAGTTTAACCAGCTGCTATTCAAACCTCCATATACCCACCAGGTGGCCAGTTTACCACACTATTTAAACCTCCATATACCTGGGTGGCGGTCTACCAGCTGCTACTCAAACTCATACACCCGAGTGGCCGGTTTACCAACCACTATTCAAACCTCCATATACCTTGTCAGCCGGTTTACCAGCTACTATTCAAACCTCCATATACCCGACCGGCTGGTTTACCAACCACTATTTAAACCTCCATATACCCGAGTGGCCGGTTTACCAACCACTATTTGAACCTCCATATACCTGGGTGGGCGTCTACCAGCTGCTATTCAAACCTCCATACACTCGAGCGGCCGGTTTACCGGCCACTATTCAAACCTCCATAAACTCGAGCGCGCTGGTTACGGCCACTATTCAAACCTCCATAAACTCGAGCGGCCGTTTTACCAGCCACTATTCAAACCTCCATACACTCGAGCGGGCCGGTTTACGCGCCACTATTCAACCTCCATAAACTCGAGCGGCCGGTTTACCAACCACTATAAAACCTCCATACACTCGAGCGGCCGGTTTACCGGCCACTATTCAAACCTCCATAAATCGAGCGGCTGGTTTCAGGCCACTATTCAACCTCCATAAACCTCGAGCGGGGTTTACCGGCCACTATTCAAACCTCCATACCGAGCGGTCCGGTTTCCACCACTATTCAAACCTCCACTCGAGCGGCCAGTTTACCGGCCACTATTCACCTCCATAAACTCGAGCGGCTGGTTTACCGCCACTATTCAACCTCCATAAACTCGAGCGGCTGGTATACGGCCACTATTCAAACCTTACATAACCTTGTCGCCGGTTTGCCAACCACTATTCAAACCTCCATATACTCGAGCGGCCGGTTTACCGGCCACTATTCAAACCTCCATAACTCGATCGGCCGGTTTACCGCCATTATTCAAACCTCCATAAACTCGAGCGGCCGGTTTACCAGCCACTATCAAACCTCCATAACTCGAGCGCTGGTTTACCGGCCACTATTCAAACCTACATATACCTTGTCGGCCGGTTTGCCAACCACTATTCAAGCCTCCATAAACCAAGCAGCCAGTTTACCAGCTGCTTCAAACCTCCATATACCCACCCAGGTGGCCAGTTTACAACCACTATTTAAACTCCATATACCTGGGTGGCCGGTCTACCAGCTGCACTCAAAACTCCATACACCCGAGTGGCCGGTTTACCAACCACTATTCAAACCTCCATATACCTTGTCAGCCGGTTTACCAGCTACTATTCAAACCTCCATATACCCGAGCGGCTGGTTTACCAACACTATTAAACCTCCATATACCCGAGTGGCCGGTTTACCAACCACTATTTGAACCTCCATATACCTGGGTGGCCGGTCTACCAGCTGCTATTCAAACCTCCATACACCGAGCGGCTGGTTTACCACCACTATTTAAACCTCTATATACCGCGAGTGGCCGTTTACCAACCACATATTTGAACCTCCATATACCTGGGTGGCCGGTCTACAGCTCTATTCAAACCTCCATATACCCGAGCGGCTGGTTTACCAACCACTATGTAAACCTCCATATACCCGAGTGGCCGGTTTACCGGCCACTATTCAAACCTCCACATACCTTGTCGGCGCGGTTTACCGCCACTATTCAAACTCCATACAACCAAGCAGCCAGTTTACCAGCTGCTATTCAAACCTCCATCTACCTGGGTGGCCGGTTTACCAACCACTATTCAAACCTCCATATACCTGGGTGGCTGGTCTACCAGCTGCTATTCAAACCTCTATATACCGGGGTGGTTGGTTTACCAGCCTCTATTCAACCTCCATACACCTGAGCGGCTGATTTACCAGCCACTATTCAAACCTCCATATACCCAGGTGGCCGGTTTACCAGCTGCTATTCAAACCTCCATAATACCTGTCGGCCGTTTACCAGCCACTATTCAAACCTCCATATACCTTGTCTGCCGGTTTACCCAGCTGCTATTCAAACCTCCATATACCTTGTCGGCCGGTTTACCAGCCTGCTATTCAAACCTCCATATACCCAGGTGGCCGGTTTACCAACCACTATTCAAACCTCCATATACCCGAGCGGCTGGTTTACCGCCACTATTCAACCTCCATATACCCAGGTGGCCGGTTTACCAACCACTATTCAAACCTCCATATACCCGAGCGGCTGGTTTACCGGCCACTATTCAAACCTCCATATCCCGAGTGGCTGTTACTGCCACTATTCAAACCTCCATATACCCGAGCGGCTGGTTTACCGGCCACTATTCAAACCTCCATATACCGAGTGGCTGGTTTACCAACCACTATTCAAACCTCCATATACCCGAGCGGCTGGTTTACCTGCCACTATTCAAACCTCCATATACCCGAGTGGCTGGTTTACTGGCCACTATTCAAACCTCCATATACCCGAGCGGCTGGTTTACCGGCCACTACTCAAACCTCCGTATACCTTGTCGGCCGGTTTGCAACCACTATTCAAGCCTCCATACAACCAGGCAGCGAGTTTACCAGCTAACTATTCAAACTCCATATACCCAGGTGGCCGGTTTACCAACCACGATTCAAACCGCCATATACCTGGGTGGCTGGTCTACCAGCTGCAATTCAAACCTCCATACACCGCGAGCGGCCGGTTAACACGGCCACGACTCAACCTCCATATACCTCGTCGGCCGGTTTACAGCTGCTTATCAACCTCCATATACCTTGTCGGCCGGTTTACCAGCTGCTATTCAAACCTCCATATACCCAGGTGGCCGGTTTTCCAGCTGCTATTCAAACCTCCATATACCCAGGTGGCCGGTTTATCAACCACTATTCAAACCTCCATATACCCGAGCGGCTGGTTTACCACCACTATTCAAACCTCCATAAACCCGAGTGGCTGGTTTACCGCCACTATTCAAACCTCCATATACCCGAGCGGCTGGTTTACCGGCCACTACTCAACCTCCGTATACCTGTCGGCCGGTTTGCCAACCACTATTCAAGCCTCCATACAACCAAGCAGCGAGTTTACCAGCTACTATTCAAACCTCCATATACCCAGGTGGCCGTTTACCAACCACGATTCAAACCGCCAAATACCTGGGTGGCTGGTCTACCAGCTGCAATTCAAACCTCCATATACCCGGTGGTCGTTTACCAGCCTCTATCAAGCCTCCATACACCCGAGCGGCCGGTTAACCGGCCACTACTCAAACCTCCATATACCTCGTCGGCCGGTTTACCAGCTGCTATTCAAACCTCCATATACCTTGTCGGCCGGTTTACCAGCTGCTATTCAAAGCTCCATATACCCAGGTGGCCGGTTTTCCAGCTGCTATTCAAACCTCTATACCTTGTCGGCCAGTTTACCACCACGATTTAAACCTCCATATCTGGGTGGCCGGTTTACCAACCACGATTGAAACTTCCATATACCTGGGTGGCCGGTTTACCACCACGATTTAAACCTCCATATACCTTGTCGGCCGGTTTACCAACCACAATTTAAACCTCCATATACCTTGTCGCCGGTTTACCAACCAGATTTAAACCTCCATATACCTTGTCGGCCGGTTTACCAACCACGATTGAAACTCCATTTACCTGGGTGGCCGGTTTACCAACACAACTTAAACCTCCATATACCTTGTCGGCCGATTTACCAGCTGCTATTCAAACCTCCATATACCAGAGCGGCCGGTTTACCAACCACTATTTAAACCTCCATATACCTTGTCGGCCGGTTTACCAGCTGCTATTCAAACCTCCATATACCCAGGTGGCCGTTTTCCAGCTGCTATTCAAACCTCTATATACCTTGTCGGCCGGTTTTCCAGCCTCTATTCAAACCTCCATATACTCGAGTGGCTGGTTTAACAGCCACTATTCAAACTCCATATACCTTGGTGGGTGGTTTACGGCACCATTCAAGCCACCATATACCCGAGCGGCGGTTTACCAGCCTCTATTCAAACCTTCATATACCCAGGTGGGTGGTTTACCGGCCACTATTCAAGCCACCATATACCCGAGCGGCCGGTTTACCAGCCTCTATTCAAACCTCCATATACCCAGGTGGGTGGTTACCGGCCACTATTCAAGCCAGCATATACCCGAGCGGCCGGTTTACCAGCCTCTATTCAAACCACCATATACCCGAGCGGCCGGTTTACCAGCCTCTATTCAAACCTCCATATACCCAGGTGGGTGGTTTACGGCCACTATTCAAGCCAGCATATACCCGAGTGGCCGGTTTACCAGCCTCTATTCAAACCTTCATATACCCAGGTGGGTGGTTTACCGGCCACTATTCAAGCCACCATATACCCGAGCGGCCGGTTTACCCCTCTATTCAAACCTCCATATACCCAGGTGGGTGGTTTACCGGCCACTATTCAAGCCACCATATACCCGAGCGCCGGTTTACCAGCCTCTATTCAAACCTCCATATACCCAGGTGGGTGGTTTACCGGCCACTATTCACGCCACCATATACCCGAGCGGCTGGTTTACCGGCCACTATTCAAACCTCCATATACTCGAGTGGCTGATTTACCGGCTACTATTCAAACCTCCATATACCTTGTCGGCCGGTTTGCCAACCATATTCAAGCCTCATACAACCAAGCAGCTAGTTTACCGGCCACTATTCAAGCCACCATATACCTTGTCGGCCGGTTTACCAGCTGCTATTCAAACTTCCATATAACCAGGGTGCCGGTTTACCAGCCACTATTCAAACCTCTATATACCTTGTCGGCCGGTTTACCAGCTGCTATTCAAACCTCCATATACCTTGTCGGCCGGTTTACCAACCACTATTTAAACCTCCATATACCTTGTCGGCCGGTTTGCCACACCACTATTCAAGCCTCCATGCAACCAAGCAGCCAGTTTACCAGCTGCTATTCAAACTCCATATACCTTGTCGGCCGGTTTACCAGCTGCTATTCAAACCTCCATATACCTTGTCGGCCGTTTACCAGCTTCTATTCAAACCTCCATATACCTTGTCGGCCGGTTTACCAACCACTATTTAAACCTCCATATACCTTGTCGGCCGGTTTGCCAACCACTATTCAAGCCTCCATGCAACCAAGCAGCCAGTTTACCAGCTGCTATTCAAACCTCCATATACCCAGGTGGCCGGTTTACCAACCACTATTCAAACCTCCATATACCCGAGCGGCTGGTTTACCGGCCTCTATTCAAACCTCCATACACCCGAGCGGCCGGTTTACCGGCCACTATTCAAACTTCCATGTACCTTGTCGGCCGGTTTGCCAACCACTATTCAAGCCTCCATACAACCAAGCAGCTAGTTTACCGGCCACTATTCAAGCCACCATATACCTTGTCGCGGTTTACCAGCCACTATTCAAACCTCTATATACCTTGTCGGCCGGTTTACCAGCTGCTATTCAAACCTCCATATACCTTGTCGGCCGGTTTACCAGCTTCTATTCAAACCTCCATATACCTTGTCGGCCGGTTTCCAACCACTATTTAAACCTCCATATACCTTGTCGGCCGGTTTACCAACCACTATTAAACCTCCATATACCTTGTCGGCTGGTTTACCCACCA
>CM068952.1:26124561-26135735 GCA_035128595.1 Eptatretus atami | reverse complement strand
CTATTCAAACCTCCATATACCCAGATGGCCGGATTTTTCTGCAAGGGCCCCAACGTGGGGAGCCGGAAGTCTAAGGAGCTCAGGGTTCAAAGGGTTAAATAAGACTGTTAAAATCGTCTGAATACTGCAAAAAAAACCAACCTCTTTTTTTAAAGTGCAACTTGACTGATAACTTGAGAATATACATCAAGGTGTTAAATCTACAAACTTGATCCGCCTTTCATAAATAGCTTTTCTTTTGTCTTGGAAGAAACCCGTTGGTTGACTTTAACATTGCTCGGTCATCAATGTGCAGTTATATTTGGTGATAAACTTAAATAGGCCGACAGCTCATTGGTTACTTGAAAATTCCATTCAATTTGAATGTTTTCATCATCCAAACAGTTTGTGCAACTCAGAATAAAGCAAAGTAGCTCATTAAGTCCACCCATCTTAAACTAGGGAAATGTTCCTTCATTGTTTGCATGTTTTGCTTGCCACAGCCAAGATTGTATTATTATATTCATGGCTTTTCAAATAAACCTAAACAACTGCTTGCTGCATTTCTTTCATTTCTCTCGTATATTTATCATTGTTTTCCTTGCTGTCTTTCCCGTATGCTCAGGAGATCGATGGAAAGTCTTTGCTGCTGATGAAACGGAGTGATGTTCTTACCGGCTTGCCCATCAAACTGGGCCCTGCTCTCAAGATCTACCAGCACCATGTCAAGTTTTTGCAAGATCAGCACTTTCGCAGCGACCTGTGCTGATGACCTCTGCTCGTCGTTGACTGCGCATTGACAAGCTGACACCAAGCCTATCGATGCCACTCTAACTCTTTCTCTCCCTTGAAAGTGAAACAAAGCCAAATTCTAAAAACTGAGAAGTACTCCATGTTATCCTTCTGGAATGTTTTGCTGTCCATCCTTTGAGGCATCAACTGCACTTCGTTAAATTTCCCAGTAATTTCCGCACAGAAACGTTGTCCACGATTGGCTATGATACATGAATGTTAGGCCACATACGCATTTTGGTCAATCATGGACAACACACGTCTGTTCCACAGGAATAACTGATTCAACAAGTTGCGTTTGATGCTCAGCGACGCATTGTTTTCTCCGTCGAAGGATGTCGAGCGGAAAATGAACTCGTGATTGGCGGTAATTCTCAGTTTTGGAAATTTGGATTTTGCTTGTTTTCCTCAGGAATGTGGCTTGATGCAGAAAAGAGGGAGTTGAGTTAAAAGAAATAAAGTTGGGAGTGGATAAAAACATTAAGGAACAAAAGGATGTGGCAAGAACGTTGTGCATGGATGGGGCTTGAGGTGCGGGTTGGGTGAACAGAAGGATTGAGTTTGAGAGAGGGGGTGGGAGTACAACGCAAGTGTAGACAAGGATAAGCGGGTTCTGCCATTATTCCTAAAGACAATTTCTTTTCCTTGTAGCGATGAGTATTGTGGTGGTGGTGGTGGTGGTGTGGCCCATTGACAGGCCATCAAGGTGTTCACAAGTCATGGACATTTCTGGTGTGAGGAAGCAATCCTGGACCGGTCCCCATTCAGTCACAGGTTGTGGCAATTTCTGCGAAGCAACCATGCCAATCGAACCCACATCAGGGAAGGCAATGCAATAAGGCTTTACCTACTTCACCACCAAGCCGCTCACAGTATTGTTGTTCCTGTAAATGATATATGAAATCATAAAGGGATAATTTGCAGCTGTGATGCAGGCTGTGCACACAGTCTCTCTCTCTCTCTCTCTCTCTCTCTCTCCTCTCTCTCCTCTCTCTCTCTCTCTCTCTCTCTCTCTCTCTCTCTCTCTCTCTCTCTCTCTCTCTCTCTCTCTCTCTCTCTCTCTCTCCTCTCTCTCTCCCCCCCCCACTGCAGTTTTTGCAAATAATAGGCATTAGTAAGTTTTGTACATTCATTTGCAGGTAGAGTTAAATGTTTTTTTGTACATTGAGCCATCAATAAAAGTGTTGTCTTTCAGTGTTTAACGTACCGTGCTTTATGGAGGCCCAGCATTTTCAGGCACCCGGCTGGTAGCTGGTAGTTCGATGGCTTTCAGTATGAATGGTGATAATTCTCAGCCTTGGAATCACCGTCTTGTGAATTAAATAGTTTTTTTTCGTCGTTGTTGTTAATGTTATTGTTTTGTGGTTTTTTTTTAACCAATGTTCTTTTTTTGTTATGGTGCAGGGTTTAATTAGTCTAATCTGTGTTTGCATGGATTTGTCCTTTTTGAGTAGTTTGACAACGAAAAAGGGTTGGCTGATTTGGTCAATGTATCGAATCTCTTTCATTTTTCACCCTTGCGTTTCTTTGTTTTAAATTCTTACCCGGCATGGTTTTGTGTTCTATGCAAACATGGTATATCAGCATTAAATGAGCACTTTAGGAAGTGTGCTTGCCTGGCCACTACCTTTGGGCCATGGTGCACTCTTGTAAATGCTATTTTCATTTCAATTCTCACAAGCTTGAGGATGGTAATCGAGCTAAAAATAAAATAAAAAAAGATCTGAAAAACAAGAACAAGCATTATTAATTGCACAGGCTTGCTGTCTTGAACGGTTTTGGTCAGGTTGACAGGTTTAAGGACGTTTTTGTTTCAAGTATTTATCCATTCTTTTGCTGTCATGTTGAAAGCCTGTTATGTATAGACAGTATTTTTTTATTGTTTTTTTTAATTGTTTTATTTTGTTTTATGCTCATTTGTTTTATGCCACATGTGAAAAGGGTCACCAGCATTGTTCTGTTGTTGACAACGCGATGGCGTGTACATAATTGCGATGTGACAATTCATTGTTTCAGTGTTGTGCGCGTGTTATCCGAGGTTTTTGCTGTTGTTGAAACTTGTAAACGCTCTCTGCTTCCCGTGGAAGGGCTAGCAAAGGAATTGATGTACAGAAAATAAAGTGTAATGATATTACATTGAAAGGGAGCTTTTCGTCATGCGTTGAAAGCATTTACTTGATTGAGCAGTTATATATTTATTGGATATATGGTTGACGTTCATGGAAGAGTTGTAGCAGAATGGAAAGGGGGGAAACACCAACAGCAGAGTGGAAGCGGGTGTGAGATCAAGGAGATGGGGGAGAAGGACACATCGGGGTTAAACGAGCAGCACACAAGCTGAATGAAACGCAGCAAGAAAAGGAAGGGGAAAGTGCGGATGAAATGTAAGGAACAAACTAACAAATGAAAAGAGGTGAGGGAGAGGGGTTAGAAAAAACAATCACAATAGCCTGAAAAAGAGTGCATGGGAATGGGGTCATTTGGGGTAAAAAAAATTAAAAAAAAGATCATGAGTATGGATGGAAGATGACCTGAGGTCGTGGTGAACAGCTGTCTTTGAAGTCCTGGTGGGAAGAATGGGACTGAACAGACTGGGGAAGTTTGTTTCACTGGAGAGAGAAAAGAGGAACAAATGAGTAGAGGTGAGCAGTGAGCCTGGATTTTGGGAATGTAACAAGAGAAGGATTACTGGCAGACAATATGTGCCCTGCAGAAACCTGGAAGGGACAGAGCCAAGAGAGTGCAAGACCCAAAAGGAGGTGGCAAGATGCAGAGAGGCAACACCAACTTGTTTGCATTGTGAGAGCAACAGGCCTCGACACAGCTTCGTCACGGGAAATTCCATTGATCTTTGAGGGCCTTGCTTTCCACGGCATCAAGAAGGGCAAGGTGGGAGGCAGGGGTGTCAGCCCAAAGGGGAGGACAGTACTCATCAAACTGTGATAAAGACCTTGTCGGTTGTGAAACATTCAGATTGGACAAGGAAAGACCTTGCACAACGAAGGATTCCTCGTTGGCAGCTTTTTTTGGAGGCCATTTTGGAAATATGGTCTGCCCAAGAAAAATCATGGCTGATAGTGAGGTGCAAATGTTTGTGACTTAACCTCTTCAAGTTTTCTTGAGGAAGAAGATGGGAGGGCTTGCCAAATGGTCCTTTTGGAGAGACAGGGTAAGTGTGTGGGATTTGTCAGGGTTGAAAGACATATTCCAAGTGTTGGACCAGCTCCTGATTCTATCATTGTCTGCTGAGAGGGAAGAGGCTGCTGCCCGCCTGTCTGAAAGATGAGAAATGATTCAGCAGAGGGTGGAATCATCAGCAAATTGATAAGCAGGATTTTCTCGGGAATCAGAAAGATCATTGATGAAGATGGAGAACAAGACTGGAGATGAGAAGATCCCTTTAAGTTTAAGAGCTACATGCTGATTACGGGAATGGAGGAAGTCGGTGAGCCATGAGAGATGGCCTTGCTTGCCATAAACACAGTATGGAGATCAAGGAGTGGTGCCAAACTTTATAAAAATGCTTGAGATACGTCTGGAGCAACATCCCTGATCTCATACGTGATATTGAGGGCTTCCATCCATTGTTTGGAGAGTAGAAGCAGCATGTCTAGGGTAGTCTGAAACCGAGCTGATGATCTCTGATCAGGCCATTGGAGAAAAGGAAGGAGTTGATGTCCACTGCAATGATAGATTCCAAGGCCTTGCTTATAATTGGAAGAAAGCTAAAAAGCCTGTAGTTAAGAGGATCAGTTTTTCCACCATGGTTGTGTATTGCAATAATGTTGGCTAACTTCCTGGCAGATGGAAACTGACCCAGAGCGAATGATTGGGTGAACAGAGCAGAAAGAGAATGAACAAGAGCAGCAGAGCAGCTGTTTAGGATGCATGCAGTGATACTGCCTGGGCCTGTCACAGAATGGGAGTCGAGGTTTGCCAGAAACATTTCAACCTTCGCAGGTGTGAAATACATATTATCCAGGAGCAGTTGTATACAAGTTAGTTAGGGGCACAAGATTTGGAACCAAACACAGAATTAAGCCATTCGGCAATCTCACGAGAGGAGTGGGCTATAGTGCCAGTTGAAGTGAGGGAAGGGATGGAGGGAAAGCATACACAAGGGACACTTGACAAGATGCCACCGGGTCTTTGAACAAGGAGGCAGGTTTGAGAGTTCAGCCTTGAGGTTGGCCAGATGTTTTATGGCTTTCCTGAGAGTAGACACATACTTGTTGGGGGGCTTTGTGGAGCGATATGAGGTTACCTTTGGTCGGATTTACATTCCAGGAAAAGAAAGCAAGTTGTTTTAAGACCACTGCCTCACCATAGGATTATGTGTACCAGAGGCGAGCTGATATACTGTAGATATGAAAACTGCAGATGAGATGGTATAAATCTGTACATAAGGGAAAGTAATCTTATGTGGAAGGATTATCAGGTCATATTAATATCAGGAAAGGTGGAAATGAAGGACCAGTCTTGACCTGAGAGGGAATCTTGCAGTCCTTGCCAGGCAGCTTGAATGAACTGCCAGACTGTGTAGTTACTGATGCAACACCCTGACAATAACTGGAGAGATGTTGACTCTCAAAAGTACATAATCAGATGAACCTATTGGAGCATCAGAGAAACATGAGATATTAGTCAGAATATTTGTCATTCCCGAGTCTAGAAAGGAGTACGTGCCACTGCGAGAAATCCAGGCCGCAAAGTTACTGATGGGGTGAGGCCGACGGAGTCGCAGAAGTCCTTTGCTGCAATGCCATCGTTGGTTGAAGAGCTACTAACACCCAGCCAATTGGCATGGTGACAGTTGAAATCACCACATATGAGGAAGAAAGCGTTGGGATGGGTGGTTACGAGATGGTCCATATTGGCAGAGTGAGATGTAAATGGAGTCATCTCTGTAAGGAGGACAGTGCAGCATACAGACAAACAGGTGGTTGTGGAAAGGAAAGTGCAGTCAAAAGCACTCCTGGGGGTTACTCGTAGGAGGGGGGAGGGTAGTCCATGGACAGTGGTAAATGGAGTTATTGACATGAACTGTAACTCCAGCACCGGAACGGGGTTCAGGCCTGTAGAACTGGAAAAGACAACACACAAGAAGAGACAGTGGAATTGGGGGCATCCTGTGTGAGGAAGGATTCCATTAGGCAGATAAAATCAGGTTTACCAGTGGCAGCTTGGATTGAGAGATCTGTCAAATTGGAGAGAAGACCTCAGATGTTGGAGATCCATCAAGTTTGGGATAGAGGGAGAGGCGCTGTTGATAGGGAGTGGTAAAGAGGGGAGGAGGTGGGGGGGGGTGAATATGTGGAATGAGACGTGGGATGAGCATGGAAGGGACAGGACGCTGAGGAAGCAAAGAGGGTGGCACATGGGGTGGAGGAACACGGAATTGGGGGAGGCCGAGGAGAGGTGGGGTGAGGTTGCCTGGAGCAGATGTAGGGGAACCCTAGTTGTGAAGATGATGTGGGGGAGGGTACTGACTTGAAGGAGTTTGTCACTGCAGTCCCACACAAGGAACAAAAAGGGTTGGATTTAAGGATTCCAAGGGCAGAGAGAGAAAGACAGACATCACGTTTGGATTGGCGATGATGATTAAAGCCACAAACTGGAACGGCACTCGGTAGGACGCATATCGCCACCAGGGTGACCAGTTTACGTTTTGTATCCCACAGCTAGGCCGGATCTGGATCTTGACCTGAACCAAAATTTAATCAGCTTGTTCTTGTCACCTAACCAACTCATCGCCAAAGCTTTGTGCGAATCCGTCCATAACGTTTTGAGATATCCTGTTCACAGACAAACAAACAGACAGACGGATGTGAAAACGTATACCTCCAGGTAAAATTTCACTTATCTGGCAATAAGTCAGGAAAAGCTCCAATGAAGAAGGACGTACAGTCGATGATGGTTAGTGCTCAAATTCTGGTCACTCTATCTAATGGCCTAGCTCAATTTGACGACCATCCATGTACACATGTGCCCCATTAAAATTCCTATAGAAACACAGTGGGGTTTTGGTCTTGTGAGAAATCCTCCCCTTGAGAAATGTACAAAATGAAATCCCATTCGAGGTGGGGCAGAGTGGACCTGACTTGCGCTCACCGAGGAGTCATTCTGGATACTGTACCAACTGACAATCATTCAGTGTTGTCACACATTGCTTGGAAGGGCTTATATGGTGTTCTTAAGATAAACCCAGAAAAGAGTATATTATGTCGGTGCAGTTTCCAGAATGTGGCCTCAATAGACCCAGATTCGAACTCGCTCTCACTCTTCACTGGGATCTCATTTTCTGCAACTCCCAATGCAAGGGCAGGACTCCCCACTGTGCTTAAACCCCCATTAAATTCCCATACGAATGTAGTGGGACACTTGCATACGTTTAAGCAATCAGGAGGGGAATTTCAGGGCTGATTAAAGAAATCCCAAACGAGCAATGAAAATTGGCAATTTCATTTCGAAGATGCAATGATGGGGGGGGGGAAAGGTTCAACTGAACAGCATTTGTCACACTGCGCTCACGAATAATATATTTGGTGAGTGTTTAATAATTTGGATCAAATGCTCAGTTCATAGAATAATGCTAACAACAGTGTACTCAAAATAATATGTGGGTTAAAGGTCATACACCATGCTTTTGTCCGTAATTTTGGTCGAAGCAACCATCCATTTATTATACACACAAGTTGGAGAGTATGGCATGACGTATTGATGACAAAACATCCCGCTTTGATCGGACACTTGACCCTGAACCATGACTTTTTTATTATTATTATTATTGTTCATTATTCAATTGAATTTAGAATGAGATTAAAATAAATTGAATTCAAATTAAATGGAAGACCAAATAGGTACAGTCCTGCAATGGAGTAATAATAAGGAGGAACCCAAACATGCAAAAAACAAAGATGAAGTCATCAGAAGGAACCTGGATAGGATTCACATTTCAGCTGCTACTCCTCTACCCTCAAACACATCCAGGCACAGCCAAGTGAGCCTTATTCAAAATAAATAAAAAAACCTCCCCATATCCAAAAATTACATAATTGTGGCTGCCAGACCATGCGTCCGATCAAGTTGAAATTTAAAATGTGTATTCCCCATCACTACTAAATCACAAACCTGAAGTTTCACTTCGATTGATTAAGCAGTTCCAGGGAAAACATTATTTAATATTTTCCTTCATTCCAATATGGCTGCCAAACCATGTGACCTATCAATGATTCCTTAACAAACTTGTACACCCAAAGCTTGGGGAACATTTGTTTGAATTTTCCCCCTCGATCTCTGTCCAGCCCTTCTGGAGAAGAAGAATTTTATAGGTTTTTGGGTAAATCCAATATGACTGCCAAACCATGTGAACTATGACATCATATGTGTGAACCTTTTGTTCCTCTTGGATAGGCAGTCATACGTGTAAAGTTTTGCCTCGATCTGTTCAGCCACTTCAAAGAAGATTTGTGAAGGTTTACAAAAAAACAATAACATGGCTGCCAAATCACGTGACCGTAAAAAGATCACACTTATTCCCAATGAGGAGTGCTTGCCATGTGACAAGTTTCAATTTTTTTCTTCGTGCGGTTTCAGAGACACAGAGGTCCAAATTTTTCCTGTTTTTCCAACATGCCTGCCACACCACATGACCTATGACGTCATAATTATTAAAACATTCTACATGAGTAGTTGCTCCTATGGTGAAAATTTCGTCTCAATCCGACAGGCAGTAGCGGAGGAAAACATGAAAGTTCTGTGCGGCCAAACAAACAGACAGAAAGGGGTGAAAACATAACCTCCTTCACCTTCAGTGGCGGAGATAATGATAAGAGCATAATATTAATGTTATTACAAAACAATATCAATTCTAAAAAAATTAGGACCACTGGACCTGCAGCTGATCTTGGCCCTTGCCTAATGTTGTAACCCAAATTTGGTAGCATTCTGACTGGTGTGTCTGGAGAAGAAGATTTTTAAGGAATTAATGTGATTTTCCCAAAAGTTGACTGTCAGACATTTTGATATACTTGTGGTCACGTGACCGGCATGACCTCCACAATTTAACATCCCTACCCTGGCTTGATGTTGTCACCCAAATTTGGTAGCATTCTGACTGGTGTGTCTGGAGAAGATTTTTTTTGAAGAAATTTACTAAGTCGGCCATTTTGACATACTTAAAGTCATGTGACCAGCCCAGCGGTTTGGCCGGAGAAGTCGAAAGAGGGGACAGACAGACGGACGGTGTGCGATGACAATACCTTATCTGGAATTTCAATTCCAGATAAGCTAATAATACCCCCCACCCCCCTCCTGATATCCAAGAGGTATTTCCTCCTTGGCACAAATGTGTTAATGTGTTTAAATAGCTGCCACCCCCCCCCCCCCCTCGCAGCATGTAGTCCCTATTTTCATTGTTCTGACCCAACCCCAGCACCTTACGTTTCCTTATGATGATCTGCATCTGCCAATCCTTCACCCAAAACCATTCTTCTTGTTTCGTATGCAGCACAAGGCTGCAAGTAGCATCATTGGCTGAGGGCCTGGCTGTGCTGCTGATGCAACGCCCTCTGTAGGTCAGGACAGGAATGTGGAATTAGGTCAGGATGCCCAATGATAGCTCGCCTACTCTTGGTGAAGGACACGGTGAGATCTTTAACGTCCACAAATTAATGCTGGCAGACGGGACGCCCAGTTTAACGTCCATCTGAGGGACGGCACACACATTGATGAATCACCCTGCCTGTGAGACACTAGGTGACTAGGATGACAGTTTGTAGTTGGGTCAGGATTCGAACAAACACGAGTAGGCCAGACTGTTCAATTTGTAGCCAGACTGTTGTTCGAGTAGGAGTAGGCCAGACTGGCCAGTCTGTTGTTGGAGTAGGAGTAGGCCAGATGGGCCCAGTCTGCTGTTCGAGTAGGAGTAGGCCAGACTGGCCAGACTGTTGTTCGAATATGAGTAGGCCAGACTGGCCAGTCTTTGTTCGAATAGAGTACCAGACTGTTGTTCGAGTAGGAGTAGGCCAGACTGGCCCAGTCTGTTGTTCGAGTAGGAGTAGGCCAGACTGGCCAGTCTGTTGTTCGAGTAGGAGTAGGCCAGACTGGCCAGTCTGTTTTCGAGTAGGAGTAGGCCAGACTGGCCAGTCTGTTGTCGAGTAGAGTAGCCAGACTGTTGTTCGAGTAGGAGTAGGCCAGACTGGCCAGACTGTTGTTCGAGTAGGAGTAGCCAGACGGCCAGACTGTTGTTCGAGTAGGAGTAGGCCAGACTGGCCAGACTGTTGTTCGAGTAGGAGTAGGCCAGACTGGCCAGTCTGTTTTTGAGTAGGAGTAGGCCAGACTGGCCAGGCTTGCTTTCGAGTAGGAGTAGGCCAGACTGGCCAGACTGTTGTTCGATAGGAGTAGAGGCCAGACGGGCCAGACTGTTGTTCGAGTAGGAGTAGGCCAGACTGGCCAGACTGTTGTTCGAGTAGGAGTAGGCCAGACTGGCTAGACTGTTGTTCGAGTAGGAGTAGGCCAGACTGGCCAGACTGTTGTTCGAGTAGGAGTAGGCCAATTTGTAAAAGCCTGCTGTTAACTCTACTGTTCCAACCATTACTGTAAATTATGAATAATAACGGTCCTAGAATGGATCCATGGGGTAAACCACTACACTTACATCCTCCCAGCCGGATATCCTCCCACTCGCAGCCACTCTTTGCTTCCTATCACAAATCAGTTTCCAATCCAGTTGGCTACTCGAGATAAACTACATCAACTGCACTTCCCTCATCCACACAATCAGAAACTGCCTCAAAGAACTCGAATAGATTTGTTGAACATGATCTCCCTTTCGTAAATTCATGCTGAATACCGTTAAGTAGTTTGAAATGATTCAAACGGTTCTCTATCCATTCCTTCCAACACCTTCTCCACAACTGAAACAGGTCTAGCGTTCCACAATTCTTCTCTGGATCATATTTTAAATAACGGTTACATTTGCTATTCTCAATTCTTCTGGTACCTGTCCCGACTCCAACGAGCGATTAATTACATCTGCTAACATCTCGCTGATCTGCTGTGCCACCTCCCTCAATACTCTCAGATGCATATTATATACAGTATCTGGCCCCAGGGTTTGATCACCCCTTAGTTTTCCTCGCTGTTCCTTCATTTCCGACAACTCCTGCTGGGATCTCCTATATGAAAGGCCTTGCTCACCTCTGAGATAGATGCTCTCAGCTATTGGAAGCTCCTCTGATTGTTCTTGTGTAAATGTAGAAGCAAAATAACGAGTCGGACCCCACTATTCGCATATCCCGCATATTCATGGTTGATAAAATGTGACCCGTGCTTTGCGTATTCACGTTTTTTTGCGGGTGTAGTCGCGGTTTTTCTGACCTGCCTCTACATTCGCAGCTCTA
>CM068952.1:26113401-26124536 GCA_035128595.1 Eptatretus atami | reverse complement strand
GTGAGAGGAGAAAGAAGATTGTAATTCACACACCACGATCAGGGACAGTGTTTATATTCCGCCATTCGTTATCATGCAGATCTGTGACTTTATTTCCTTTCCAATAAGACAACTGAGCCCACCATTCACTCATTATTGTGATGAGATTTTTCTTTGTCGGCTCAAGAAGACACAAATTCGAGAGTGCAAACGCAGAGTTTTTTAACACAGACAAATGACAGTGAGATGTTTATTTCTGAGTACGCACGGATAATAGGATTCTTATTATACGCAAGCTTCCCTGTCCAAATAGACAGTGAAGACTCAGGATTCAAGAGATTTCGGTTGAGTGGGTTAAGCGCATCGTGGTACGTTTTACTGTCTCCATTGTGGGCAATGCTGCAGATAACTACATCGTAAAAGTAATGTGCTTTTTTCCAAAAAGCATTCTCACACTCATTTAGTTTGTATTAATACTTGGTTTTAACCATTTATCACTTCTCATATTGTGCGAAAGCAAAACGCAGGTCGGCCGCGCGCTTCAGCGACCCCTTCCCTTAAAAACACCGTCCTACCACGCCAGTCGGTCCTTCCTCCCCCTCTAACAGGATCAACCCACGAGGCTGAAGTCTTGTGGTTTGTATTTGCACAGCGGCAAGAGTATACAGTGCAAGTACGTACTCCCTCACCCACCATCGGTGGTTTGAAAATAAGAATTTCAAAAAGGTAAACCTTGTGTTTTTGTTTAATTTAACAACTGTATTAAATTGTAGTTACATGTTTTATTTCAATGTTAACATGGCAATATTATGAAAAGAAAAATATGAGTAGATATATATAACATATGGTATATTATGTTGCGGGACCCGGGTGTCGCGGGCTACTACGAGGAGGGGGGATCCCTGGTTTCTCCCCGGACTCAACCGGGAGATCAACAGGTCCGTAGCACACGAAGAACTACATGTTCGGCGGTGTGTCGCTAAACGACCGTCGAATGCCAATAGCTTGACACGTCACTTAGAGTCCTCTGTCTGAAACCGATGTTACCTCAGAAGCACGTGATCTCCTTATCGGGGAATCCGCGCGCACGTCGGCAATGCTATTATCTATTATCAAATCGTGATTAATGCGGCTGAAGGCCTTTCCACGAGCACAATGCCGGACTGATACGAGACCCATTAGTGGGGAATTAAGTAACCTCCCCGGTTTAAATACTACGTACAAACATTGCTGGAGGGACACGATGGAAGAAAGGAACAACCACGGGTAGATTGGAAATACAACAAGAATAATATATTTACAATGAAGCTATGACAGCTCGGGAAGGAGGGAGGGAATTTAAAGAAGAGCTTTTAATGTTTGTCAAAAGGGAAACCGGGGCAGGAAAAGGGGAAATGCAATAAAAAGAGTGTAAATCAATGTGTATTTTATAAAAAAAAAAGGAAAGCTCATGTATAAGTGGCCAGCTTACCTACGCCTTACCCTACTGGCTAACAAAACAGGGTACCCATCAGAAACACACACACATGGGGAGACAAATTGTGACCTGGTACGTACGTCAACCGTCAACGCACTGCCCAACTTGGTACCGCTCTCCACACCGAGGGTCCCCAGCTCCATCGGGATCAACAAACCACCGCGTCCAGCCACCAGGGAAGAAAGAATGCGACGACCCAGATAGAGAATGAGCTCGTGCCACGGTCAGGACCCCGATAGCTCAAGGCAAAAGAAGAAAGAGCGCAAAACCCAGGACCAGGTAGTTCGGGCCTGATGACAGAGAAGAGAAGTGCGGCAAACCAAGACCAAGGTAGTTCCGGGGCCGATGACGAGAGAGCAGCGGCAACCAAGACCAAGGTAGCTCAGGGGTGATGAATTGAGAGTGAGCTTGACAACCAGAACCAAGGTAGTCTCAGGGCAATAAGAGACGTGAATCAGTGCGCCGGAGCGCAGCTTTATAAGCCCTGGGGGCAGGCGGGGCCCAAAAGAGCCCACATCAATCCAACGAGCCAGCCCCATGCCATCGCATTGGAGGGTTCCCCTAGGCAGCCTGCCATTTCTGCCGCCGGTGGCCGGATATTCATCATTTACTCCTTCCGGCTGTCGTCATGAACAGGAGCTCCTTCACTTTGAGAGAGAGGTCGGGGATCCCACGTGCTACTCCATGGAATCCTGGGACCAACCCCAAACGTCCTAACAATGTTCATGCAAAAAGCCAGGGAAATTTGGGGTATATCATCTTCAGGAAAAGCTGGGTCGTATATTGGTCTGTTTGCCCAGTGCATTTTGGGTGGAAGGGAATAAACGGGATTTGGGATAAGAAATACAGTACAAGTGGAAGACCGGCAATAAATTACAAATACAGGGTAGATTGGTAAATTAAGCCGACGAACAGACAAACAAGCCTGTTTGTTTGGGCTTTAAATAATACAGGGGAATGTGACAATTTTGGTGCAAATGCGTCTCCCAGAATGTGGTAACACGTTGAATTCGCAGGCAGTAAAAACACAACGGCCATTGATGAACGGCAGTCATGGCAAACGTCATCATGCCCGGCCGATGTCTGTTTATCTCCCCAACGGGTTGAGAAGGGGCGATCATACCAACCCATGCATTTAATTACATATAACCCCTATAGTGGAAGAACGCTATTCCTTGAGAGACAGTAGTACAGAGATACCACTATTCGTCAAAAGTGTAACGTGCTGTCTGCATTGTCAATTTCAGCATGTGGTTTATAAAACCATCCTTCAAGTATCTAAAGGGTTCGAAACAACAAATAGGCGGCTTAACCTTGCGTAGGTCTTCTTGGGTTGTTTTATGCAAGCTTTTTTTTCGTACTCGAGGAGATGGTGGGAGGGGTCAATTGTTCATATAAATTCCGAAGCCACCTGGGATTACGTCTGGTATATTTGAGTACTGATTTGGCTATTCCTGCCATTCACAGGTGAAGAGATGTGGGTGGGTCTTTCCTTATATGTTGTACGTATGTATACCTACAGTATATATATATAATTATATATACTATTATATAGTTTAAATGTTTGTTCTAATTGTATGTTTTATATTTGCTGGCACCATCGGTCTTCCTCGATATCTTCTTGAAGTCCAGGAACCGAACCTCTTCCACTTTCCCATTGGCCCTGTGGTTTCCACGATCGCATTTTTAACTATCAATGCCATTTCAGGAAATCCTAACCCCCGCGATACATTGAGGGTTGGTCCGTATGTAGATTACTATATCCATTTGCATACCTACTGGCACCAGAACCCTGAAAAATAAAAACAAATTGTAACACTCCAATGACAGTTTTGGGCTTGGCCTATAGTATTGGCGACAAAGCTGGCAATCAAATGTAATAATCTCGTTCATTTCAGATGTGAGAAATGGACTTTCATGAAAATTATTTTGTACATCTCAAACTGGGTTTCCGAAGCTGTTTGGGAATTTTTTGTTTAGAGCTCTGACTTCTCTACTTTAGCACCTTCTTTCGACTCCTCTTGAGAGCTGGATAGCTTTGAGCAGAACTGGTGGTAGAAACTTTGCAACAATGTCTGAAGTTGCTCATCAGTCTCAGCGGGGCCAAGATTGTAGAAAGAACACGTTCCAGCTGGTCCTAAACACACGACAACACATAATTTATAAAAGACATAATATTAGAATCATTTCAGTAAATGTACAAATAAAAGCTCAAAGCACAAGTTTTATTAACATTAAGTGTATAACTGCACACATTGTACAATTTCCTCAAAAGACCAGTGAATGACTCACTTCCAAAACTCGATAGAGCATTAATTTGGTTGGGTACGATGTCCCATCACCCCTTCTGATAGAAACTACCTAAACCTAAGGATCACTGCTCAACTCGTCATTTGTTCTCTTTTTCCCCACGATGGACAACCTCTTCCACATGCTCTTCCAGTCTCATTTCCTCAGGTCTTCAATACAGCTGTTTCCCACCATTTTTCAAGATCATTCCCTATCCAAAAACTGATGTTTCTACCCTCGTTAAGTCCCCATTCCACGCACCTCCAACCCTCCTCCTCTCAAACTTCTGCTTTTCCCCTCCTGGGAGTTGTCTTCTGTATCAATGTTGTCCCTTTTCCTGCCCCCCCCCAGCTCTCCTCCCCACATCCTTGTTTGCCAGCTCCCTCTATCATGGCATCACGTCTGCTGTTGGTGCTGTCCCCTTCCACCCCTTCCTCTCTGCTGCTGCTTTTGTCCTATTCGCAGTCCTCATCCGTTCAGCGTGCTGCTCTTCACGCCGCCTCGACGTGCTAAAAAACTAAATTCCGAAACAAAGAACTCAAAAATCCAAATCAATGACCATATATATAAAACATGGGATCAAATGACATTCAGAATCGTACAAATCAAAATGACAAGGCACAATCCCAAAATAATTTTTCTTCTTCTTCATCTGCCACCAACCTTCCACCCTTGTTGGTCAGTTAGGAGAAAGGTTCCTGGGTCAAGACTTCTCGGAACGCGGCTGGCAGGCCTAATTTTCGAACCGCAAGTGGCAGGAATTTAGAACTTGTCACCGTCTACTCTTCGCAAAAAGACACCTGTGGGAATCCTTGTGGTGGTCGTTGGCAGCTTATTAGCTGCAGGGTAGCTTAGCATTTCTTGAAGCGGACTGTGTCGCTGATCAAAGCCCCTCACCAGAACACACACTGGAACTGGTACTCATTTCACCGACTCGGATGGTGACAGGCGCGTCAACCCCCTGGTGTATTAATTCAGCGGCCGACGGGGCTTGAACTCAGGACCCTAGTATCCCAAGCCGCACCTAACCACCGAGCCAACACCAGCCTCGTGGGATCCTTAATGACACAGATGGGTTTGTCGAGGGCTTGACGTCCTTCCGATAGACGGCGCACACATTGATGCATCGCCCTCATGTAAGCACGGGATGGTAGTTTCTAGTTGGGTCAACATTCGAACCCAGGCGAGAGAGACCTCAAAGGTACCTGCCACCAAAATAATATCCAACGCACAAAATGGAAATCCTCCAGAGCAAACTTCTCTTAAATTAACGGCGAAACTATGGATTTGGAAATTGGATCCCAATTCTAATCCCAAAAACAAGACGGATGGAGTGGAAGTTTGTTGTCCGAGTGGAAGACAAAACTGGTTAAATCCAATGATGCAAACATCGAATACCGTACCGTCGTTGGCCTTTAGGTGTATCATGGGCATAAAGACTGCCAATGAGTGAACCAGGTATGGAGGATGAAATAAATGTCACCGTGGGACAGGGAGGCCAGGGGTGCGTTCCGTTAGCAAGCAGCTTGCAGAGCGCTCCGCCAAGCGGCTCAAGCAAGCAATCCAACGGAACGGTGTGGCTTAGCAAGCTGCTTGGTAACTGAGTACCCCCCCCTGCGGTATAATCACAACGTGCGAGGGTGATGGGTGATGACTGGTGATGACGGACAGAACAAAGACTGTGGTCATGTTAGTAATGAACAAAGGGTTATCATCATTCAAGCAACGGTGCTTGACCCCCGACGACCTGCGCCAGGGATTTAGATTGCTCGCCGCTGTGGTTGCTGATCAAATGTTGTATTGGACGTCTTGTGATATGTGTACATATGTCATTGCCGTGTACTCACCGAATTCATCTTGCGGCTGCCATGACGGACGATGTACAAAGATCACAAATTTCCCTCCTTCCTGCTTCCTCCAACACTTATTGGGAGAGTCGTTGTCGTTCTGGTTGTAGTAGTTGTAGTTGTTGTTGTTGTTAGTTTTTTTTTTTTTTGACATAATCTGAGTAAAATCTTTTTAAAGATCGTTATCGTCAGTTACGTCCTAACCTATCGTTAAATAATTATTTTTTAAACGTCGACATAAACAGTTTGTCGGTCATGATCCGGTTGTGGTTCGACTTGAAATCAAAACTTCTTTGCTCCTGTCATCGCTCTAGTAGATTTCAAACAGGATACTTTGTTAAATACAAATCGAATACAACGTCTGGCAAACTAATCAATTTTTTTTTCTTCGATTTTCACGCATCATTATTGTACTGGGTGGGAGAAACGAAAGTCGAGCTTATAAATACACCGGAAGTGCACTGGTGAAAGTTGTTCCAAGTTACAACGGCTGTTAAAAGGGGCCGGCTATTTATTACGTACGGGTGTGCGTGGGTGTCCAGAATAGAGAAAAATGGAAATTGAGGCAAGGAAGATAACGATGATAGAAGAAGGAAAGGAGGGTAGGAGACTGTGGGAAGGGAGGAGGTAGGAGACTGGAAAGGAAAGGAGGTAGGAGACTGTGGGAAGGGAAAGGAGGTAGGAGACTGTGGGAGGAAAGGAGGTAGGAGACTGTGGGAAGGGAAAGGAGGTAGGAGAACTGTGGGGGAAGGAGGTAGGAGACTGTGGGAAGGGAAGGAGTAGGAGACTGTGGGATGGGAAAGGAGGTAGGACGACTGTGGGAAGGGAAAGGAGGTAGGAGACTGTGGGAAGGGAAAGGAGGTAGGAGACTGTGGGAAAGGAGGTAGGAGACTGTGGGAAGGGAAGGAAGGAGGTAGGAGACTGTGGGAAGGGAAGGAGGTAGAGACTGTGGGAAGGGAAAGGGTAGGAGATTCTGTGGGAAGGGAAAGGAGGTAGGAGACGTGGGAAGGGAAAGGAGGTAGGAGAACTGTGGGAAGGGGTAGGAGACTGTGGGAAGGGCAAAGGAGGTAGAGATGTGGGAAGGGGGTAGAGACTGTGGGAAGGAGGTAGGAGACTGTGGGAAGGGAAAGAGGTAGGAGACTGTGGGAAGGGAAGAGGAGGTAGGAGACCTGTGGGAAGGAATTAGAGACTGTGGGAAGGGAAGGAGGAGGAACTGTGAAGGGAAAGGAGGCTGTGGGAGAGAGAGGCTGAGGAGACTGTGGGAAGGGGTAGGAGACTGTGGAAGGGAAAGGAGGTGGAGACTGTGGGAAGGAGGAGTAGGAGACTGTGGGAAGGGAAGAAGTAGGACTGTGGGAAGGGGAGGGTAGGAGACTGGTGGGAAGGGAAAGGAGTAGAACTGTGGGAGGAAGGGGTAGGAGACTGTGGGAAGGAAGGAGGTAGGAGACTGTGGAAGGGAAAGGAGGACTGTGGAAGGGGGAGGAGATGTGAGGAAGAGTAGGACTGTAGGGAAAGGATAAGAGATGGAAGGGTGAGACTGTGGAAGGGAAAGGAGGGTAGGAATAGGGAAGGAGGTAGGAGACTGTGGAAGAAAGGAGTGGAGACTGGGAAGGGAAGGAGGTAGGAGACTGTGGGAAGGGAAAGGGAGGACTGTGGGAGGGGTAGGAAAGACTGTGGGAGGGAAAAGGAGGTAGGAGACTGTGGGAAGGAGGTGTGAGACTGTTGGGAAGGGAAGGAGGTAGGAGACTGTGAAGGGAAAGGAGGTAGGAGACTGTGGGAAGGAAAGGGGTAGGACTGTGGGAAAGGGAAGGAGTAGGAGACTGTGGGAAGGGAAAGGAGGTAGGAGACTGTGGGAAGGGAAAGGGAGTAGAGACTGTGGGAAGGGGGGGTAGGAGACTGTGGGAAGGGAAAAAGATAGGAGACTTGGGAAGGGGGTAGGAGCTTGAAAGGGTAGAACTGTGGGAAGGGAAAGAGTAGGAGCTGTGGAAGGAGGGGTAGAGACTGTGGAAGGGGTGAAGGAGGTAAAGAGTGGGAAAGATGGAGACTTGGAAGGAAAGGTAAGGAGACTGTGGGAAGGATAGGAAGACTGTGGTAGGGAAAGAGGTAGGAGACTGTGGGAAGGAAAGGTAGAGACTGTGGGAAGAAAGGAGGTAGAGTGTGGAAGGAGTAGAGACTGTGGAAGAAAGGAGGTAGGAGACGTGGAGGAGGTAGGAGACTGTGGAGAGAAGGAGGTAGAGACTGGTGGGAAGGGAAAGAAATGCTGAGAAAGACAGAATAATAAAATGGAAGAGCTTGAAGCTAAAGTAGATTTGAAGGTTGCGGTGACGGAGATGTGGTTTAATGAGGAGTCGAGCTGGAGGACAGGATAAAGCTACAAGATGAGTATAGTGTGAGGAAAGGAAGGTGGAGGGAGTGTAGTTCTGGGTAAAAGAGAATATTGTGTTGAGAGTAAGGAATGGCATGAAGGAGGGGTTAATGTGGATGATTCTGTGTGGATTGAGAATGGAGATTGCAAGAATAGTAAGATACTTGTGGGATGTGTCTATCTAGTATGAGGGAGAACAGGAGATTGGGGTTCGTGAAAAACAAATCATAAAGGCCTATGGAATGGGAAGATCATCGATTTGGGGGGAGTTTAATTTGCCGGGATATATTGGTCCAGGAATGGGGAAGTGAAGAGCCGAGAAGATTTTTCCATCGAATCCAGATTGCTTATAAAGTCACTTGTAGAAAAACCCATGAGGGGAGTGTGGTGTTCGATATTTTTAGTAATAATCCCAATATATTGGGAGAGGTACGAGAACACCTGGGGATAAGTGACCATAACATAGTGTGTGCAACTCCACTGTTGAGATGTGGAGGTCAGGATAGTTTGGGTAAGACTGTTCGATTCAGGAAGGAAACTTTGAAGGTATCAGAAGAGAATCAGATGTAGATTGGGAAAGGCTAAAAAGAAAAAAAGACAGTGTTGGTCTGCATCAGAGAAATGGGCAACCTGTGTCGGGTGAAGAGTAAGTATATTCCACAATGAATAAAAGGTAGAGGTAGAAAACAGACCAGGATGGTAAGCAGTTATTAAGGATAAGCAAAAGGCTTTCAACAAGAAAAAAGAAAAAAAAAAAGGACTATCAAGTCCAACTCACACAGCAGAGGATAAATGGAAGCAAGTTCAGAAAAATAACAATCGGCAATTGTTAAGAGAATATAAAACGAGATGACCAAAAATATTTAACAATTGGCATTGTTAAGTATACTTTAGTGCTTTTTCATTTTGTACACATTTGATGAGTGGCCATTTTATTCCCATGCCATCCCTATGTATGAACTAAGGAGTGCGACCTTACTCCATGATAAGGGGTAAAACCAGAGTTGGTGTCAAAGCCACCAATGCTCGCCTGTTTTACATTTATCGTTTTTAAAAGACTGCGTCTAATAATTAATATTTTTTATAAAGCATTGCAGTGAAGTCTGATCCAAATTTTTAAAGCATATAGTGTATTTGTATATTGTAATCAGTAACAAGAGCGCAAGTGGAGCACAAATACACCCAAACAAGAAGGTATATACAGAATTGTGCTACTCATGGAAAACAGCATCCTGGTTTGCATGCAACCACTTTAGATGACGAACGTATGTCACGACACACCGTCTCCACAGTCTGTACCTATGTACCAAATATGAAACGTGAAAGTTGAAAACTTTGGAGTTAGGTGCGGACAGGAACGGATGGAAAACAGCATCCTGTTGCCATGGCAACCACTTTAGGTGACGACGTATGTCGCGACACACAGTCTCCACAGTCTGTACCTAGGTACAATATTGACGTGAAAGTTGAAAACTTTGGGAGTTAGAGTGTGGACAGGAACGGACGGACGACGGACAGACAGACAGACAGACAGACGCACGGACGGACGACACATAATACGCCCGATATATATATATATATATACTATATAATTATATATATATATATTAATTATATAATATATATATATATATATATATATCTATATATATATATATATCGGGCGTATAAAAATAGTGTGGTGGATAAAAACATTAAGAAAGGAAAAAATAACTTGCACCAAAAACTTTAACATTTTCCCGCTCACACTCACGCTGACGCTCACACCGGGGTATCGCTATAACTCTCTGTTCTTCGAACAGGTGAGCTAAAAACAGGTTAAGATAGAGTGTGGGCCCTTGAGGAATATCACAGGAATTCATGGATAATGAAGGTGAGATGGCAGATCTTATTAAATACCCCTGCTATTCGTGGGGAATATGTTTCTGGAAAATGCTGCGGAATGTCGAATCTGCAACTGTCGGAGCATTGTTTCAATGGAAAAAGGGGGAGAGATTCCTGGCGGTTCGTAGTTTTCATTGGGAAAATTTTAAAAATCCCATTAAAAAAAAACAACACGAATACGCCCACGAAACCACAAAGACACACACATACACAAAAAAAGAAACCGCGAATATGCCCGTGCAAACCCCGGAAAAGGAAGAGAAAAAACACGTAAATACGCAAGCATAGAGCCGAATGTAGAAGCATGTCAGAAAAACCGCGAATACACAAAGCATGGAGTCGCGAATGTAGAAGCAGGTCAGAAAAATCGCGAATACACAAAGCACAGGGCTGCGAATGTAGAAGCATGTCAGAAAAACCGCAACTACACCCGCAAAAAAACGTGAATACGCAAAGCATAGAGTCACGAATGTAGAAGCAGGTCAGAAAAACCGCGACTACACCCGCAAAAAAACCGCGAATACACAAAGCATGGAGTCGCGAATGTAGAAGCAGGTCAGAAAAATCGCGAATACACAAAGCACAGGCTGCGAATGTAGAAGCATGTCAGAAAACCACTTATACACCCGCAAAAAAAACCGCGAATACGCAAAGCATAGAGCTGCGAATGTAGAGCATGTCAGAAAAACCGCGACTACACCCGCAAAAAAAACGTGAATACGCAAAGCATAGAGTCACGAATGTCGAAGCAGGTCAGAAAAACCGCGAATACACAAAGCAAGAGCCAGAATGTCGAAGCAGGTCAGAAAAATCGCGAATACACAAAGCATAGAGCCGCGAATGTCGAAGCAAGTCAGAAAAATCGTGAATACACAAAGCATAGAGCTGCGAATGTAGAAGCCATGTCAGAAAAACCGCGACTACACCCGCAAAAAAAAACGTGAATACGCAAAGACATAGAGTCACGAATGTAGAAGCAGGTCAGAAAAAAGATCGCGAATACGTAAAGCATAGAGCCGACGAATGTCGAAGCAGGTCAGAAAAACCGCGAATACACAAAGTATAGTCTTTTAAAAACGATAAATGTATAAACAGGCGAGCATTGGGTGGCTTTGACACCAACTCTGGTTTACCCCCTTATCATGGAGTAAGGTCGCACTCCTTAGTTCATACATAGGGATGGCATGGGAATAAAATGGCCACTCCATCAAATGTGTACAAAATGAAAAAGCTACTAAAGTATACTTAAACAATGCCAATTGTTAAATATTTTGGTCATCTCGTTTTTATATTCTCT
>CM068952.1:26068282-26081901 GCA_035128595.1 Eptatretus atami | reverse complement strand
TTACCGATATAACTGATCTTTGGGACCTGAATGTTGAGTGCTCATGGTTTCCAAATTCGTAACAATACCACACCCTTTCTGTTCACTCGATCTGCCTACGACAGATGGGACGGCTGCATGGAAAACTGGAATATTTCCTTCACGGCACCCATCGCTTGCAATCTGCGTTTTTTAGTGCTAGTTACCTCCACCACCGAAGGTGAAGGAGGTTATGTTTTCATCTTTCTCTGTCTCTCTATCTCTCATCTCTCATCTCTCATCTCAAAAAGTTGTGGATGGATTCGGATCAAACTTGGTGGACAGGTTTGGTATGTGCCACGGACGAGTTGATTCAATTTTGGTGAAGATCCAAATCCGGATCTGGATACGAGCATTATTTAATTTTTAATAGTGATTATTCACCATTAAGCGATAGGGCCAAAAACGATGTATGGCATTACACTTCAAAAATGTAATGGGGCCCGATATGTTCTCGTGGATCAGGCATTACGTGGTGGAGGTATGTGCTCTACCGAGTGCCTTTCTAGTTTTGTATCGTTTCATCACATCCTGGAAGATGTTTTTGTCCGGTGCTGCAGTGACTGGGTAAGTTGGTGAATGTGCACAAAGAAAAAAAAAAAGAAGAGGAACATGTGGTATCATCTTTTATGACATAGAAGTTTGCTGTGAACAGTCTGGGTTTTGGTGTGCACATCGTCTCTATCGTACTTGACACTGCACCATTGTATACGTTTCCAGGATATGCTGTGACCCAACACGGTTCGTGAAACTATCTGAAAATGAGTGTTGGGGAATTCCATGGGAAAAGTTACCTGGTGGCTATTTTTGAAAGTACATTTTTCATTAAACCTTATATACCATATGGCAGATCATGAATTGAATAATTGAATTTTTGCAATATTAGCTTCATCAAGCAGTGTCTGTATACATTGTGGTAGCATCTCCGACGTTTATTAATAAACGTCCGGAGATGTTACGTCCGTTACGCTCAGTTGTTACGTCCGTTACATTACATTAGCCATGGTACTGCCTACTCCGGTATCATTAATTCCTCAAATAATACTGGGAATACAATGACGTACCTTACCAAGCTGCTATACCAGATTTAGTCTTCTGTCGTAGAACACGTCACAGAATTTGTGAGCAAAACGATCATCATGCTAAAGGGGTATTTTGACGGTTACGTCCGTTCGAAGATTCATCATACCCTAGCACTCAGGCAAAATCTTAATCTCATATAATTACCATTTCTGGCACCTTTGTGTTCACTGCATAAAATAAAACTAATACATTTGGTACGATAACCTTGTTCGTCATGAAATATTTTTGAGAACTGCCAATAAGTTCTGTCTGAATGTTACGTCTGTTTACGGCTGGAATTACCCTGTTGTCTTTATCATCAAAGTGTTCTCTTGCATTTATCCTGTATTGCCCTCACCTACCATCATGCCTTGTACTTATTATTAGCCCAAAACGTTACCTATGTGACATCTACTGACTTACTCAACATGATTAGTAGTTTAATTCATTGTTCCTGAATAATTTGTACAAAATTTCATACAATATTTGTATCTTTTTGCACTGTCGTAGAATTTCGCAATAATCTACATCAAGCTTGGATTTCCACGTCTGCCAATTGAGGAACGATGTGAGCTTGTGCCGTCACTAGTTGCTTCTCTTGCAGGAAAACCTCTCCCTCAGCAAGACAGGTAACATTCCAAACATATGGTTGCAAAATGCATGTTGGTTCTTTAAGAAATTTTATTTACAGTGACCATTATGTATTGTTGAATTATCTTATTTTAATGTTAAATTTCACTTTTCTATTGTTGTTTAGACCTGGCAGGATAACCTAGAGCTGTCTAGCCTGAGTTTTAATGAATCTTCACCTAGTTGTAAACTGATATCCGAGTGTTTTGCAGGCAGGGCGAGGCATCAATGTGTGTGTCGTCCCTCGGATGGATGTTAAACTGGGGGTTGCTTCTGCCAGCATTATTTGGTGGATGATAAAGATTCCACGGTGTCCTTCGTAAAGAGTAGGTGAGCTATCGCCGGCACCTTGGCAAGATTCCAAATTCCTGCCTGAGCCAACTGCGGGGAAGGTGATGGCAAACCGCTCAGCATAACCCATGCCAAGAAACTAGCTCTGTAAAGAGTATGGTAGATCCGATCTGATCTCATTATGATTGTTTAAAGAAATGTCCCCAAAGCTTGCCAATGTCGCGATTGAAGGTGTTGATGAACGGACGGACGGCTGACATATCCCATAAGCTCCCCAGAACTATATTCCAGGTGAGCTAAAAATGGTATCGAGCTGGAACTATTAGCTTCAATTGCTGCTGAAAGATGTTTTTATGATTCAACAGACACGACATTGTTCAACTTTGAAATTTTTGTTCCAATTAAATATATTATTAGCTTTCCAATGATAAAAAATTTTATGATCCTACTCGACGGCCCGTGAACCCGTTGGGTTCCCGTTGTGACAGCGGTTGATGAAAAAAAATAATTTCAAGAAAAAATAAAGATAGCTCCAGCGAACTATACCGCTGAGGTTGTTCGCATTGATCAAATACTCCCGAAGAGTACTTGACTGAATCGGTAATTGATTTTTAAATAATTTTTTCGTTGCCCGATTTGAACGAAACTTGATACTGCACATCGCAGGCGAATGGTGAGTAAGGTGGCACTAAAATTTTTGCGCTATCGTGTACCATTTTGGCTGTATTTCGGGAACATACATGCATACATATATATATATATATATACACATACAAGATAAGAGTTTTAGTAATATTTAGATAGATAACAGCAAGATCCGTATAGTATCGGACTAGAGAGTTCATAGAGCGGTTTACCCCACTCAGTCTTGAGAAAAAGGACATGGGAAGGGTATTTTCAACTTTCTTTGCGTTTTGCACTAAAAAAAACAGCACCGCCATATTTATCGAAATGCTGAATCTCATTCGTCTAAATTCTGAATCCATGAGACAGAGTGAATGCCGAATCTCACGGTTACTCTGCCCTCGGGGCACGAGACAGTGTAATTATTTTTCCAAGTCCTGGTAAACGAAAGCTTTTTGAAAGTGTCAAGAAGGTGATTTGTATTCTACAGTATTCAAGTATACAATTCAATTGAAACGAAATGAGTGTTAAAAGGTTGTAAGAGAAAAAACAAAACAAAAAATAAACTTAGTTCCAAAGTTTACCGCCATTGATACACCATCTTTTTACACCACCTTATTTAACACTTTGCATTAGCTCTTCGTGCCTGTTGTTTGTGTCCTTTGTGACGTCCTTAAAAACAGTAAGTTTCTTGCTTTGAATGATTTTCAATTTTCTTTGATTGCCAGACAGGCAGAGAGTAAATTTTTTATATCTGACTCCTCTCTGTGCGTGCGCGATCGGGATGAGATTCCATACAATTTGCCAAATTCAGAGCCAAAGTACTGCTAAACTGCAGGTTCATGTTCCACAGTGTTTAAAATATATAATTATATTCGATTGAAATTAAGTTATTCCTTGATCACAGACTGATGTCTGAAGACAGACAGACAAAGTGAACCAATTGTTTAACCCGCTTTTTTTTACTTCATGCATGCGGCATAATACAGGTATAAAAAAAGGGGCAACACACACACACACACACACACACACACACACACACACACACACACACCTTAGCAATGGAAGATGTATGTAGTTCACTTGATAAGACAGATTGTAAAAGAAAATTTGTTTACAATCAGAGGCGATTTATTTTGGCAGAACACTGTTGTTGACGGTGAATGATGTATCTTCTGTGAATGGATGGAAGAACAGTGAATGACTGGCTCTCGCTGCCATGTTGCGAAGGGGCGAGGGGGGGCTGGGGAACGTGACAGATGAATATTAACACCAATATTTCAGAAACATAATAACACAATACTAGAATTAAGTTTATAACATAATATTAGTTCCCTTTCAAGGAAGTTCAAATCAGGAGGACCCATTTGGTCCATCAAAGCCTGCACTATTATTACCAACCTATTGTTGCTTGTCCATGCTCTATCCTTTTAAATGTTGAGCATCAAACAAGGACGCAGCATGTCTCATTTTTAAAGTCTTTGGTGTGACTCGGCCATCTTTTTGTATTTCTTCCGGCTTAAAAAAGGGGTTTGAACTGCCGACATCCCAGACTCCCGTGCTAGTCCTCAGTTTGGGCGTGTTTCTTTTATTGAGGATTCAATCGGCGAGATTGTTGTTCAAGTATAACTTTCTTGAAACTCTTCCAAAATATATTTTTTTGAATTCATTATTATTATTTTTTAAAATAGTGGTCTGGCTGCCAGATCGACTCTGCCAGTGATGTTGAAGAAAACTTTTGAAGAAAGGCTGGAGAGACCGGCTGCAGCGGATCAATCCTCTGAATATATTGTGATTACTGAATTGATGATATGTGGTCTTGAAGAACAGTTTACAGTTGGATGAAAACATTTTTCTGCAGGTTGTAAAAATCTCAATGCTGAAAATGCACAAATGCACCAACTTTCAAAAATATGCAACAGCTTGAAAATTCAACATTTCAGTCACAAATGTTGCTGTTCCATTGCCATAAGTTTTGTTTGTTCCATTTAATTTGTGTTCTTAAGAGTGCACAGCAAATGGCACGACATTGTATTCGCATCGTTTGCGTCTATGATGCGAAACACATTTTAATATATGATGTAAAGACGTCCTTTGGTTTGATGTAGCCGTGATTCAGAATGGCGTGGAGTTTGGCAATTGCAGCTTTAGTCGACCATAATTTTTTTTTCTCTCTCTCTCAGCAATAACCATCGACATGGTTGAAAACCATAGCTTTGAGATAATCGAGGAATATCTTACATTTTCACCGTCTCTCTGGAAGGATCATCAAACCAACCCACCTACTCGTATCTATTCCCACAACCAACCGCTGGATGGAGTTCAGGCTCTCGTACCTCTGGGCCTCACAATCAGCTGCAACCTCTCCTGGGCAAACCACATGTCAAAACTATCTTCCAAAGCCAGTCACAGACTGGTCATCCTTCATCATGCTAAGTTCCTTCTTGATAAACTTAAACTTCTCTTAGCCTACAATCTCAACGGAGGTCTGGTCTCCGCTATAGGCTGGCACCTTCAATTCACACATCTCTTCTGGATGCTGTGGAACACAAAAACTCTCGACATCATTCGCATTTCCGACAAAGAAACAGAATTGTAGGGCTTGCTGCTCTCATCATCGACAAGTTGTTGGCCTCTGTTTGCTAAGTCTGTCCTCCTTCAGGTCTTGATCCATCCGTTATTCCCAAGTTCCTCCGGAGAGTATGCGTTCTTTTAGCAAACCCTTCCATTTGAAACTCCCAAAATCCAGGCTCACTGCTCACATCCACTCCTGTTTTCGTTTTCCTGTTTTCATTTTCTTTTTTTCGGTCTGTTTAATTGTACCTATCAAGATGGTAATATACCACCACAGGTTATCTTCCATCCCTATCCATAATTTTTTTTTCTCTCTTCAATAAGTCCCTCCCCGATCACACCCGCAAGTCTCCCCATATAGTTGCCGCTTGCTATGTTTCCTTCACTCTGCTTTCTCCATATTATTGTTCATTCCTTTGGTACTTCCACTTGTTGTTTCCCGACCCCACTACCAGGATTGCCAGCAAGCCCCTGCCACATTGCACTTCCACGAGCCTAGACTTTGGAGGCAAACAAAATTATAATTTCCTGCATCAATGATTACAATGGATGAGCTGAAAAACCCCACATCAGAATCCACGATGAAAACGGACTGAACTCCTCTATAACTGTGTTTATCATCGAATAGTTTAGAACGAAAATATGCTTTAAAACCTGAAAAAGCATTCTGTGTTTAATTGCTAAAAAGATCAGGTTTATACTAACTCTTCCCACCCCCAACTTTTCTTGTGTAATTGTTTCAGAGCTGTGGGATTAGGCATACCTTTTCGGAAGACATCAGGGAAACCAAAAACACTTGGCTGGATTCGATAAAGGAAATCCAGGACAACTGTCGAAAAGAGAAACCTTAGTTATGCAATTTGTTTTTTTTAACACGGTCGAAGGTTTAGGGAAGAGCTGTTGCACAAATCATGCACACATATGCAGACAGACACGACACGACACACAGTGCAAACACAGCTGGTGGGTAACCTTGGGAAAGTGATGCAACTTCTTGTGCCACTCTGGGTACCGGTGACACCATCTTGTGATGTCACTTTTCTTTCAGCAGTCAGCAGGACAGTTAAAGAGAAATCTCACCCCCGCACACCCCCATCCCGATGGGAAGCCAGCTCACAGGGGTTGTCCGTGCTCTATCCTATATATGCTGAGCGTCAAGTGTGTAAGCAGCACGTGCCATTTGTAAAGTCTTTGGAAGGACTCGGTCATGGTTGGAATCGAATCGCCGATCCCCGAGACTCAGAGCAGACACTCAAACCACAAAGCCACCAAGTCTGGTGTGAAGATGCTATTAAATGCGAAAGACAAATGAAAAACATTGGCGCCTTGATCTGCCCAAAATTGTAGCAGCACTTTCACTTACTCATGTGCAGAGGAATACTTGACTTTCTCAAGGCTGTGTCAGCAGACATCAAATAATAGGTTTCGTCAACTGCGTGTTGACGAAGTGGTGTTAACCGCCATGTGAAGGAAAGGAAAGCTGACGTTTTGCGTGTTAACTCTTTGTTCGGTTGTCATAGGCCTGTAATTGATTGTGAAAGCATGGATAACCATTCTTTTAGGTCGACACAAGCAAATGCAGGCTTTTGTCACTCTGCCCTCTTGAATGTTAAAAGGTGCAATTATACTTCTTTATTAGGTATTTTTTTATGTAGCTTTGTTGTCTACCTCCTTTCTCACCTGAGTGATGATTTTTATTGCAGCTTGATGCAACTCCTGGTACCTGTGTTGAACCACCTGAAGTTCCCTGCAGACAGCACTCGTCGAGCTGCGATGTTTGGATTGGCCGAGCGTCAAGGTTGTGCACAAATGCTTCTTGACTTCCTGCTGGACACTCTGATGATGCCATATGGGTAGGGATTAAATTGTACAGCAACAACAAAAAAAATCCAACAAATGAATAATGCTTCTTTAAAAATTGAGAAACAAATTCCCTTTGTGTTGATCCATACGAAGATGAACCACAGAAGGTTTTTTTATTTACAGTCGTGCATTGTCATCCACGGTGCCATTATCCTGAGGTGTTGCATTTATAAATCTTTATTATTTAGAGTCAATGATTTTTTTCCGTTTCAAAAAAAGCAGCTTTTCTGTTTCCAAAGAAGCTAAAATCCGTTTTCAAACAAACAAAAAAATTACATTTTGTGTTATCAATGGAAAAGGAGGAGGAGGAGGAGGAGGAGGATTGGGACCATACTCTGTGCAGAGCGTTGGTGCTGCTTAAGCAGTCTCCTTGGCTATTGCGCACAATCCTGGACGTCGGCACTCCGACACACTGTACCAGCATGCTGGCACTCATTTTGCCGACCTCGGAAGGATGACAGGCCAAGTTAACCCCACCTGGTATTAATTCAACAGCTGAGCGAGATTTGAACTCAGGACCCTCGGATCCAAAGCCCGCCACCGGAACCATTAAGCCGACACCAGGCATAATGGAAAAGGAAGCATTTTTTTGTGCATTGGAATTTATTTTTATTTCCTTAATTAAGTCTCTGCACCTAAAATCCTCCACAATGCCCCTGGGTGATGCAGGAACATGGGGAATACGAAAATGAAAATTAAAATATAAACAGCAGGTGTGAAAAATGTGGAAACCGAATCCTTGGGACATGGCTTTTTAGTCGCGTCTCGCTTGTGAGACATGGCTCTAAGGGAGCCCGGCATTGTTGTGTGTTGTTCTTCTTCTTCTTCTTCTTCTTCTTCTTGTTGTTTTTCTTCTTCTTCTTCTTGTGAAGACAAAACCTTTAGGACTCGACTCTTTTATATACAGGATCCGGATCTCCTTAAATACTAAACACTTGTACACATCCTCGCATTGAGGGTGCCTTTTGAGAGCGTCTATCATGAACTTTTAAATATATTCGGACATTTGCTTTAAAGTTTCGAAAAGTTCACGTTACTATTTAAAGATTATTCCATTTAATGTATTGTAATTTCGTAAATACACTATTTATTTCGTAAGTACACTATTTATTTCGTAAATACACTATATTTCTAAATACACTATGACGGGTCTCGCTATTGGCTTAATCAAGGCACGTGACGAAATATCGGAAGTGTTGTTGTTGTTGTTGTTTTTATTTTTTGTTTTTTCTTCTTCCTCTTCTTGTTCTTGTTGTCTTCTTCTTCTGGTGAAGACAAAACCTTTAGGACGCGGCTCTTGGACACATTTGTCCTTGTTTTAACTATACTGGAGCGAAATCGATGGTGCGTCATTGCAAATCCCCACGCTTCCCACCCAAAGCAAAGTTGAAAGACGGCAAAAGGTTCCACCAGGAATGACCCAATATCAAATTTTGAGTAAATTATTTTTTCAAGTTTGACCCATGTGACCCCCAAGTCCCTACCCCTTGGGGCATGAACCGGGCATCAAATCCAACAGAAAATTGTTACACATTTCATGCGTCCCCCAATGTTCATTGCATATGCAAAGTTTCATCAAAAATGATAAAAAATGTGCCCGTAATTGGCATTTCTTGGTATATGACCATGGGGCGAGGTCAAAAATGAAGATGCTCTTGCACCTTCTTACCATGTGGTGATCATAACTACCAAATCTGGTTAACTTCTGCACAACCGTTTAGGAGGAGATAGCGTGACGGATGGACAGACTGAGCGGATTATAATATCCCCCCGTTTTTTGTTTTTTTTTCAAAATCGTGGGGATAATTAATCTTGATTACAGTGTCCATCCATGTATGCTCATATACAAAGGAAGTACAGCAGACCCTTCCCATTCATGGGGGTTAACGTTCTCGAAAAACCCCACAAAAACAAACAAAAAAAACTCCATGGGCAACACCGCGATGCACAAAGTGAAGACCTTTTGGGAAAAATAGGGTCAGGGGAACCAACTCTAAAATGTATCAACTTTTTTTGCCTAAACTACAGTCATAAAAATGAAAAAAACACATGTAATTGTATTTTGAAGATGATTGAGGGCGTTGGAGGTTATTGAGATGACGTTGACGTCCCTAGCTTAGGGTTGTCAGGGTCATCAGACTGTGAAGAAGGGGGTGATCTTTGTCTGCTTTGCCTTGTTCTGCTTGTCCTTATAGACCTCCGTACAAGGTGTCATGACAGCGTCAACCTCGCGCTTGATATTTCAAGCACCTCTACATAAAGACGACTTCTTCTTTTGATTTTAAATGGCGTTTTCAGAGCCGTGAGGCTCTGTATACACCACGCACCTCAACACTTCGGCTGGAGCAGACAAGTATGGGGGACTTTATATTGCGAGACCCGTTTCTTTTCTAAATTTCAACAACAATTTGCAGAGTCAAGGGTGCTTCTGGCTCAATCGGCACAGTGTGTCTGGTACACCCAACCAGCCGATCTCCATCTCTCGGGCAGAGTGGAAGAGGTGTGATCTGGGTCCCCTGTACTGAGGGCATCGTGCGAAGATGTGGTCCAAATCTTCAGGAACCTTCCACCGCTCGCGGAACCCCATCGGGTGACACACTATCATATGTAAATAGGAGTTCAGAGCACAATATCAGAGTCTGAGCCTGTTGAGGATTGCCTGTGGTCTCTTCGGGAGAGTCAGGGAACTCCATGAAGACGAGTGAAAACCTCTCGAGATATGTTACTCATTCTGCTTTGTCCTAGTGTTCTCTTTCACGCTCCTCAACTTTATCTTATTCCCCTTCCTTGCTTCAGAACAAACGAACAAATATTTTCGCTCAAAAAAAATCATGAGCTCGTTCTATTTCTTCCTTGCTTCATGTCTTTATTTCTTCCTTTCTCATTACCTCCCAGTTGAACCAACATTCCTCATAATTGAATTAATTTGCTTCTCACTTTGAAAGCTTTTCATAACATTTTTTTGTTTCATTTGCCTTATTTCACAACCCTGCATGTTGTTGTTCTTCATAACCCCCCACATGTTTTCTTCATAAGACCCCACGTGTTCTTCTTCTTCATAATATCCCCCATGTGTTCTTCTTCATAACTATTTACTGTCACGAACACCCCGCGATGTCAAACTAACTAAATCATGCGCTATCACGTGATAACGGTCCGTGTGGCACGATATCGAGAGAGCGACTGAGTCTGTGATGGAGTGCAGTGTGGGGCTGCGAGGTATACGGGGTTGTGTATACCTCCGCACCACACCACGATAGAGCGAGGGACCCATGCCGTGATCGGCACCTGTTACCACAATAATTGAACCGCGATCTAGCGGAACCCACGGTCAGGGTGCACCTGCTGCACGCAGACGTGGTCGAATGGACATTGTACGTTGACATAAGGACACCAGGGCTTTAAAAAAAAAAGAAAAAGTTTTGGATTGTTTTGGGCAAAATCTCATCTGTATTTCGATGATTTTTCACTGTAAAAAAAAAAATAAATAAAAAGTTTCTCCAAAGTTGCACGCATCAATGATGACCGACGGTTGGTTTTTTTTTTGTGGGCGATCACATTTTCAGTGAAGATTTTCACTGGATTAATTTTCAACCAAGTGGTGTGACTTTTTAAATCGAATTTCATTTCCACTGGTCCCTCTAGAGATTGATGGATGGAATGTTATTCAGTGTTGAGATTCCCAGCAACGCTCGTCCCAAGCAGCCACGATGGCTGTACTCGCGTTCCGGGTATAGATGGTACACACGGTCGGTATTCCTTGTACATCAAATTTCGGTGTTTATTTGTGCTTTTTTTTTTGTTACCACTTTTCGGAATTACGCTGTGTGAATCAAGTCTTCGGTGATTCACACACACCATATGAGATAAGATTCAGTTTTCTATTTCAAATCTTCGAATCCAAAAATATAGAATTGTTTAAATAAAAAATACTGTATTTCAACAATCATAATTCAATGGGCGTAAGTGTGGAACTTCTAACACACTTTTCTCCGAACATATTCCGTTCATGCTGTTGTGGAGCCAAGTTTCGGTGGCGTGCACGACCGCTAGATGGAGCAGTGGAGTCGGCTCCACCGAACACCCGGAATTTATAGGTCGTCACCCCGGATAACTCCGGAGCCGATGGGTCCCTTATCGACCGAAGATCGCCAATAGGTCGACCGCGTGGGATAGGGTCGATTGCCAATTTCAATTTACCTAAATACCCACGTCGTCCAAACTACGGGGAAATTCACCCTCGGCGGAGCTCGAGCGGAACGAGCCATTAGCGTGCTTGAACCGTGCGTAACCCGAGTGGATGGTTACCGAGGTCCGTCGGTCCAAATGCACAATTTGCCGCTTCCCAATTTCCCAACATGCACCGTGCTAAACCAATGAAAGAAACACAGAAACGAGCTGAAACATTTAACAGGGGATTTATTTATAATGGGGGGGGAAAAGGGAACACACAAAGAGCAGAGTTATCACGACTAAGCAAGGCAAATAATGTGCAACAAAACTCACTTAACAATTCTACTTAACAGACGGGCCCACACACACACACAAAAGAAATGGGCCGGCCGGCCTTTATTAATGCCCCCCAGCTCAGAGGGAAGGTGAGCCGAAGGGGAGAACCTGTCTCGCACCTCCCCGCCTCGTGCGGTTTTCGATGATCCGGTTCGGCGGGACTCAAACCCGCAACACAATGCAATGATGGACTCCAGCTGGCGCGAAGGTGGATCAGACAGAACGCCGGCAGGCCAGGCGAGACGACCAGGCGACGAGGCTGACAAGGCGACCAGGCGACGCGACCTTGACTGGATCTCCGCTGGACCTCAACACAACTCTGGCCCAACAACTACGCTGGACCGATCGCAACCTCACTCGTGCACCGTCGGGTCTCGGCACTCTCTCGCTCAGTCCGATCGCGCCGAAAACCATATCCCCTTCTTGTCCAGGCGGGGGGGGGGGGGGGGGGGAGGGGACGCCTCCTCGCAACCACTCTCCCTCACTGGACGGTTTTGGCTCGCAAATGCGCTCGTCGCCTTTGTCACTGGCCAAAACAGGCGTCAAGTCCGTTGATTGGTCCGGGGGCGTGGTGACATCACGCGGACCGCCCCTCACACAGTGGAGGAGTCCCATTGGTCGAAGGATAGCAACCTTGCTCGTATCACCCCGATTGGGCGAGAGCCGCCGCGAGGTTCCGCCTTGTACTCCGCCCACCGCGGGCGCTATGGCGTCGGGTTGAGGAAGCGAGGTGAAGGTGTGTTGTTGTTATCGTTGTTGTTCAAGATGTCAGATATAAAGATTTAAAGCCTGACGATGAGATAACTTCGCAGCGCACGAACACTTAATTACCCACTAAACAAGGGACGGCACCCTAACTAGAAACACATACTTACCGATATAACTAATCTTTTGGGACTCTGGCTGTTGTGTGCAGTAAGCTTCCAGATTCGTAACAATACTTCCGAAATCTTCACATTATGTGTTCCATGTATTTACGCAGGTGAGGGCGGATTCAAAAAACCGAATATGGATAGAATTTTCAAAGAGGGAATCGATGACGTCACAATCAGCAGCGTTCGGCGGCAAACCGACGGCCGGGTCCCAGACGACGTGCTTTACTTAACTAAGTCCATGAGTTTAGGACGTTTGTTCAACTCAGCATTTACGACTTTTATCCTGCGATGTTCTTAATCTGTTGATGGAGGTAATATAGAAACGATGAAGATGTCAAATCGTTCGTGTTACTCATCTGGTACAATGTGTCAAGGCCAACAATCTAAAGTGACCGGTCTCAAACACTACCATGGGCACCCAGACACGCCACCAATATGAACTGAGCTGTTGAATGTGGCGATAAACAACCAAAGAAACGACGGTAACCGAGTATTGTGATCCGTCCTGTACCCCATACCCGTCGTAGACGAGTATCTGCTAGTATTAACAATTTATTATTACTGGAGGTTATTGTGTACTGTCATGCATCATGAAGATTTTTTTAAAGTTTGCTTGTTGATTGGAATTGCTGATGTGTTTTGGAGTTAAGACTTTGCTGTCACATCCATGGGGTAAACCTGGGATGAAGTGGAATGCCTGTGGGGGTAAAAATCCTCAAGTGAGAAATGTAGGTTCAGAGCTGATGAGGAAAGTAAGAAGCAGCTTGTTAGTTTAAGTTACAAGACAGAGCAGGAGAGATGTCAGAGGTTGTTTGGAAAGCCAGAAAAAAAAACACAATCCATCAAAGTAGAACTCTCAGGGTTTATGTTCTGCTATTATTTATTCCTTTATTTATTTTATATCATCTCAAACTCTTATAAATGTTTGTACTTCCACCTCTGACTGATGTGTTCATCGTTTTTGTATATCTGTCTTTAAGGGTTAGCCTGCAGACATGATGGAGGTGTTATCTTGTATTCAGGTGATAATCTGACATGTGACGGGGTAGAGATGCTCAGCTGTTCTTTCTTTGATGGACAAACGAGCATGAATTATATGAGCCTGAATGTCTTTTGTTTTTTGGTTTTTTTTGTACATGTAGTTTTCTTATTGAAAGGCAAGGCTCAAATATA
>CM068952.1:26052099-26068272 GCA_035128595.1 Eptatretus atami | reverse complement strand
GAGGAGAAAGGTGGACGGGTGAGGAGAAAGGAGGTGGAAAAAAAAATCAAAATGTACAAACACTTCCTGCATAAATGTCGAAATGAGAAATTGATGGCAAAATTGTAATGTTGCAAACACTGGCATTATTTATACTAGTGCGGGCCCGTAGGTGCGTGCCGCGTAGGTGCGTGCCCGTAGGTGGGTGCCAGTATGTGCAGCTTCGTTCTTCGCTCTCGTAAACGACGACTGGATTGGGGCTATTTTTTTCAATTGGATCGGACCAACCGTATCATAAATGGCCATAACTTGGGAAACCTGGGAAACATACTCAGGTTCCCAGCGTCAATTGTGACGTCATATCAAACGAAGAAGAAGAATTGTGACGCCTCCTCTCTCTCGCCCCCCTCTCTCCCCCTAGTCTCGCCCCTCCTCTCTCCCCCTTCTCTCGCTCCTGTTCTCTCGCCCCTCTCTCGCCCTCTCTCTGCCCCTCTCTCTCACTCTCTCTCTCTCCGCCCTCTCTCTCGCCCCCTCTCTCGCCCCTCTCTCTCGCCCTTCTCTCTCCCCCTCTCTCGCTCCCTCTCTCTCACCCCCACTCTCACCCCCACTCACCCCACTTCTCACACCCCTCTCCCGTCCCCTCTCTTGCCGCCTCCTCTCTCTCCCGCCTTCGTTAATTGTGACGCTCTCATCCTCTCTCCTCCCCCTCTCTCTCCCCTTCTCTCCCCCTCTCTCCCCCCTCTCTCGCCGCCCCTCTCTCGCCCCCCTCTCTCGCCCCCCTCTCGCCCTCTCTCGTCGCCCCCTCTCTCGCCCCTCTCTCGCCCCCCTCTCTCTCGCCCCCTCTCTTGCCTCCGCCCTCCGCTCTCTCCCTCTCTCTTCCTCCCCTCTCTCCGCCCCCCTCTCTCCCTCCTCTCTCCTCTCTCCCCCTCCTTCCCTCTCGCTCCTCCTCTCTCGCCCTCTGTAAATGTATTCACAAATGTCTACCAAATGTCTACCTTTCCAACACTGAAAAAGCAATAAAATGGCCGTAACTTGGGAACCGCTTGTCCGATTAATATCAAACCTTGAAAAGGCACATCCGCCCCCCCTCTCCCCCCCCCTGCCCTCTCTCCCCCCTCTCGTTACAATATACAACAAAATAAATATAGTAACACACAAAAAATAATAGTCAAGAAAATTAAACCTTGGGATTAATTAATATTTGAACAATTAATTCAAACCTTGGGAAAGAACAGCTTTCAAACTTTGGGAAACACTTGGGAAACAAAGAATAAATAAATAAATAAATAAACATTAATTGTGATGTCATTGCACCGTATCCTGTCATTGGTTGACAGACGTTATTGGTTGACAGACATTGGTCATTGTATCATGTTATTCTTTATTACTGACAATTATTGTGCTATTATTATTATTATTATTATTAATTTGGGGAAAAATGGACATATAAGGTGAACGACACTCACGCGCGATATATACACCTTTCCAACACTGAAAAAGCAATAAAATGGCCGTAACGGGAACCACTTGTCCGATTAATAAAACCTTGAAAAGGCACATCCGCGGGTCCCCAGAATATTTCCTGGCAAGTTTCGATCAATCAGACCAGTGGCGTCGAGAAACGCGTCGCAGACAGACAGACAGACAGACAGACACACAGAGATTGCTGGAATTGTAGATAGATAAACTAAGTTAACAATAGAAGGAGACTGAGGAGGGTTATTTATTTTTTCAATTCTGGTGTTCTGCGTATTCTGGTGTTTTGCGTATTCTGGTGTTTGCGTATTCTGGTGTTTGCGTATCTGGTGTTTGGCGTATTCTGGTGTTTTGCGTATTCTGGTGTCTGCCGAATCGGTGTACCTGCCTGAAGGCAGGTTCAGACTGGCGAAGCAGTTTATTGGCATGGGTTATACTGGGTGGTTTGCCATTGCCGTCCCAGCCGTAGTCAGGGCAGGAATTTGCAATTTGGTCAGGATGTTGATGCTAGCTCGCCATGACTTTGCGAAGGATACCGTGGGATCTTTGACATCCACAAACACATGTCGGCAGATGGAGCGCCAGTTTAAAGTCCATCTGAGGGACGGCACACACAATGATTAATCACCCTGACTGTGTGAAACACGAGGATGACAGTTTATAGCTGGGTCGGGATTCAAACCCAGGCGAGACAGACAGCTTAGAGGTGAGTATGGTACCTCTAAGCCATCCTGCCAGCTTTTCATCAATGATATCCTCTCGGTATGCCTGGTGTTGGCTTAATGATTCGGGTGGTGGGCTTGGGATCCGAGGGTCCTGAGTTCAATTCCCGCTTTACCATTGAATTAATACCAGGTGGGGTTGACTCAGCCTGTCATCCTTCCGAGGTCGGCAAAATGAGTCCAGCTTGCTGGGATGATTGAGCCATTTGAGTATCCTGCGTTGGAGTGTTGACCTATCCAGGATTTTGCACAATAGCCGAGGAGACTGCTACGGCAGCACCCGACGTCTCTACAGAGTATGGTCCCAATGGATGGATGGATGGATTGATCCTCCTGGTAGTATGCTTTCCTTCATTTGCACACAGTCTGTCAGTAACCCTCTTCTTGTTAAATTCCCAAAATCTTGGCTTACTACTCACCCCCACTCATTCATTCCTCTTTTCTCTCACCTGTAGCACCAACTTCCACATTTTCCTCAATCTCATTTTTCACTCCAGGTCTTCTGGGCAGCCGTTCACCACTGCTCTTCCCCCATATATACTCATGATATCTTTTACCGTAAATGAAAGGTCTAAATAAAATGGTCGAGTTGTAAATGTGTAAAGGTCAAAGATCTGAAAAGATGTAAATGTCAAATGTTCTCAAGGTCGAAAGGTCTCAAAAGGTTGAAATGTGTTTAAAGGGTTGAAATGGCCTCAAGAGTCTAAAGGGTTTTAAAAGGTCGAAGGGCTCTAAAAAGGTGTAATTTAATGTCTAAACGATTGGAATTGTCTGAAAGGGTCGAAAGGTCAAAGGGGTCTACAGGGTATTAAAAGGTCTGAAAGGTATGAAGGTCTCAAGGGTAAAAAGGAGTTGAAGGGTCTTCGGGGTTCTACAGGTCTGAGGATCTAAAGAGTCTTCGAGGTCCAAGTATTATAAAGGGTATAATGCGGTCTATAACGGGGTCTATATGGTCTTAAGGGTCTAACAGGTCTACAGGGTCTTATTGGACTTGAGGGTCTGAGGGCTCGAAAGGCTCGAGAGAGTTTTAGGCACCTTGAAGGGCCTTAGGGGTCTTATGTGTCTTCAGCTTGTAAAGGGTCTCAAGGATTTTTTTTTTCTTCTGAAAACCATTGAGAATCATTAATCACGGTCTAATTTGAAGGGAAAAATTTTAATGTCTTTTTCTTGCCAATCAGTGTCAAAAACAGCCCGAGGGTGTTGATTTTCGATTTTTCCAGTGAGGTCACATCTGGAATCCCATATTGATCCGGACGGCGGTTTGCAGAGAGAAACGGCGAATGTCAAGCTCGGGTTCCAAAACTGATTCCACCGTCATCAGCAACTCTAAAGGTTCTCGGTCTATTGAATGTGGGTCAGTGGGACTTTGAAGAAATATTTAGAGACAAAACTAGCAATGGAAACGGGTTTCGGGGGAATTGTGGAGCCGTATCATTTTGAGGTTGTGCGGGCGATTTCGAGCAAGAAGGCGGAAGTGTTCGTGAAGATGAAAATGCCTGTCTCATGATCACTTCAGCTCAGTAGGGTTTGAGTTTGTTTTTTCTTTCCGTTTAAGCCATGATTTATGAGGAGGGATTTTGCATTAATTGATGTATCACTTTATGTATTACTCAAGCAGAAATACTCTTCATCGCCCGACACCACGGCCATCGTCCAGATAGACTCGGACGCCGTGGACAAAATTGGTGACGAATGCTTTGGCTCACCCTCGCAGGCTTGCTGACCAGTTGTCTTGTATGTTGCGGAATCATCCTGTCTCGTACTTTTCCTGGATTCCATTCGTGTCCATGCCGTGGTCCTACCCCGGTAGAGGAGGGGTGGAGGGGGTGTGTGGGATGATGGTGGGTATTGGTATCGGTGATGATCGATGGTGGATAGTGGAGAGGAGTGGGGGGGTACCTTGAATGTTTTAGCATCCTCGGTCAAATCCTCTCGGAGGAGTACATGATGATATGTAACACTTTCTCCCCATTATAAATGGATGGTGGTTCATTTGATTTGGAGAAATTTGTGTTGATAATGGATAATTATTTTCGGATGCTCTTGTGGTAACTGCCGGGCAATGGCAACAGGTGTTTGATTCGCCGTTGAAATTGTCCATGTGCATGTGCTGGGAGCTGGGTGGAGATGGTGTTACAGTTTTGAGCGACGGCTGTTTCTTCCGCTTAATCATGGATGATGGACATCCTCTCTCAGTTGTGGCGGATAACCACAAGATCTATAGCAATCTCTTTTGTTTCATAACAGTGCTCTGTAACGTGTTCCGAGCACAAAAGCGAACATTTTGTAGGTCCGATCCCCACTCGGGTATTTCGGACAAACCTCGTCCAAGTTCTGGCAAACTTAGGGTGTTTCGGCCATTGTTGCAGCAGGAAACCATCTCGGTCTGTATTACTACAACCACCAAGGACGCATCGACTCAGCGTATTTGTCGAAAATCGAACTTTTTTTTTCTTTCGTCATTTGAGTTCAATCGTACCGCAATGTAACTCGTACACAGTACTGATCTGGAGGTCTACATCCAGGTGTGATGTCATGGCTAATCTGAATAAGAGGAAAGATTTTGACTTTTAATCGCAAATTTACCAACTTTATAATTCAGAAATCGGAAAAAGACATCATGATCTATTTTATAGGGTATCAATGGATAGTTTGGCGTTGAGGTGGTCTGAGCATTTGGGTTCCTCTTTGGGGGTCTTAAGGGTCTCAAAAGGGTCTTCTGGTTCCACAGTATTTAAATGGCATACACACGTTCTGTGGAGACAGACAGACAAACGAACAAATGAAAAATCACTCGTAGAGTGACACTTGGTGAAACGGAATGGCACTCCATGGAGAACGTACCTCCACCAGGCTGAATGGTTTACATTTTGAATCCCACTGATAGGTCGGATCTGAATCCGGACCTTAACCAAGATCGAATCGGCTTGTTCTTATCACCTAACTAACTCATCCACCGAGGTTTTTTTTGTCATCACTCATCCACAACTTTTTGAGATATCATGCAATATCATTTTAGCCCCGTCTCAGAATGGTGAAGAATTAGTTAAAAATTAAATAATTATCGTATCCAGATCTGTATTCGGATATTCACCAAATTTGAATCGATTCTTCCTCGTGGCACTCCCAACCTGTCCACCAAGTTTCGTTCGAATCCGTCTACAACTTTTTGAGATATCGTGCTATATATCGTTCTAGCCCTATCTCTCAATGGTGAAAAATCATTAAAAAAAATTATCAGATCCGGATCTGGATCTTCACAAAAATTAAGCGTTGCTGTCCTTGCCGGTCATCTACACACACACACACACACAACCACACACACACCCACACACCACACAACACACACACACACACCACTTCAGAATGATTGGTTGAAAACTGTGGCCAAAATCGTGAGACAGACAGACAGACAGACAAGCCGGTAGGCGGACATGGGTAGTCGATCAAGTCGAATTTAGTCGTTTTTCAGCGTTACTAGCCAACAAAAGCGTCCATAGCAACGGTTCTTTCTCGCACAATAACTAGGACATACCATGAACCTACCATACCAGTTTCATGTATATCTGACTCATAGTCTCTGAGATATAACGAACTTCGTTTTTTTTTTTTGTTTTCGACCAGGTTTCATTCAAAGTTTATCTTCTCCGACAGTTTTCATAGGATCCGCTGGAAATTTTTGACATATGGCTGAATGTACTGCCCACAGTCGCTCGTGGCCCGATTTTTGATTTTCGAAAAATAAATTTTTGAGATTTTTAAAATAAATTTCAAGGTCCTTTGCTAGGCAACGGTGGTGTCCATAGCACGGTTCTCATTTGCACACAACTAGGTCGTGGTATGAACCTACCAACAAGTTTCATCGAAATCGCCATTGTTTAACGGAGCACTGGACCGAACAGACATATACATACAACAGACAGACAGACAGACAAACATATCGACGGAAATACTGATAATTAGGGTAGACTAGATCGACTACCCAACAGACAAGGCTACAGACCAACATACTTGTCAAAAATTTTTTTTTTCGCCAAGTAACAAACAAAAACAGCCAAACGCATTTACTTCTCCTCTGGTGAGGGTAATAAATCCCATAACACTTTGAAGCTATTTCAGCCTTCTCTTTGCACTTTTTTACATTCAGGTGTGATTGAGGAGCAATTTCGAGTCATGTTAGTTGTTGCTTCAATTTTGTTCATAATCGTCATTGTGTGTGATTTCAGGTCTGGCTACCAATCAGAGAGAACTGAGGACTCTGGTTCTTCTCGCATCCCTCCAGGGATGAGTCTGCACGGAGTCAAGCGAGTATGCGGAGAGACTCCCTTGTCTGCAGAAGAGCTAGAACAGGTTTATATATGCATCCTTCCCTTTTTCTTTATTCCAATTAGGAAATATGTTCTTGTCTTTGGTTATTTTCACTTGACTTTCATGGCAGGTTCAAAATTTGATCCATTTCATTATCATCTACAATGCACGTTCGGATATAGTAATCAATTGGTGTATTGCAGTGAAAGACGGGGTGATTAATCCATGTGTTGCAGTGTAAAATAGGGGTGCTGAGGTTATTGGAGCAGGAGATCTTTCCTGACTCTGACATCATTGCTCACCTTGTGCTTGCCTCAAGCGACGGTCACCATAGTGTCGCAACTGCAGCTGAGAGAGAGCTCCGCAGGAAGCAAGGGTGAGTGGTAAAGGAGTCGAGTGAGCGAAGGAGGATGTAGCGTGCCTGCATGAACATGGACCTGTTTTACCTGTATGGACCTGTTTTACCTGTACTGTATGTCCAACACCTCCTTTCCGCTTGTTCTTATTTCCTCCCAACTCCCTTCCTTTCGTAGTCTTCACCACCATACTCTCCCATGTTCCTCGTTTTATTTTCATTTTAAAATTTTCTTTCATATTATATTCCTCGCCCCCCACCCCACCACACCCCCAATACATCCTAAAGCTTTAACCCAATCTGGATATTCGTCGAACATTATCGGTAAAAACATTATGGTAGTCCAAAAACGAACATGGGACGTTGTATTCAAGTCTTGTTTTACTTACATGGCATCAGTGAGTTGGCGGGATGACAGGATGCCGTACAGGTATGCACACTCGCATTTATGCTGTCTTGCCTGGGTTTGAATCCCGACCCAGCTATAAACTGTCATCCCAGAGTTTCACAGGCAGAGTGATTCATCAATTGTGTGCCGTCCCTCGGATGGATGTTAAATGGGCGTCCCGTGTGCCGGCATTCGTTGGTGTATATTAAAGATCTCATGGTGCCCTTCGCAAAGAGTAGGTGAGCCATCGCTGGTACCATGGCCAAATTGCTGCCCGAACCAGTATGGGGGTATTGCATCAACAACACAGCCAGACCCTCAGCCAATGATGCTGCCTTGCAGCCTTGTGCTGCATAGGAATGAAGAAGAGGAAGTGAGTTGGTGTCCCAACCAGGCTGCCAATTTGTTGAGGACAAGAAGTTTTCCATGTTTTTAACCTGCTCTGTTATTTCCTATGTGGATGTAAAGTTTATTGTAACACCTTGGTTTCTCAAATCACTCTGCGTGGTAGGTCAGCAGTGTGTTGTCATGTATTTCTCCTTCTGGACACAAGTTAATCCTTCCTCTCGACTCGAAATATTAACTTGTCTTCAATATTGCTTTTCAAACCCTTCGGTATCAATGTACGCCTGGTGTTGGCTTCGTGGTTTCGGTGGTTGGCTTGGGATCCGAGGATCCTGAGTTCAAATCCCACTGAGCTGTTGAATTAATACCAGGTGGGGTTGACTCTGCCTGTCGTCCTTCCGAGGCCGGCAAAATGAGTGCCAGCTTGCTGGTATCCTGCGTCGGATTGGCGACCCTTCCAGGATTGTTCCCAATATCCCAGGACACTGCTACGGCAGCACCAACGCTCTGTATAGAGTATGGTCCCAATGGATGGATGGATGGTATCAATGTATGCGCACACTGGGTGTCATTTAAACGATAAACACGATTTTGAGGAGGAGCTTGTCAGGCAAGGTTGTTGGTAAACAGTTGCAGGCGATTTTAGAACGTCGTGTGTGCCTACTGCATCGATGATGTTACTCAAATAGTAATTCTTTGACTTTTGAAAAAGTCAAAGTTACTATTTAAATCTCAGAGTGGAAATGAACTCCCACAGGAACCATTCCACCCCCATTCCGCTTTTCCCGTTGGCCTCAAATTGTGTAAAAACAAAATAGAGCTCGATTCGTTGGAATTTGTCGACAAAATCCTGGAATCTTCGAGAAATTAATTTTAATAGAGGCGTTGGGGTGCTTGCATTTCAATATAATTTGGTGATTGGGAGGGGTGGGGGGGGTGTTAGTCAAGGGTAGTTATGCCAATTTAAGGATGGAACACAGTATTTCTGACATCGAACCAACTTGATTTTAAATGCTTGTCCGTGTCTATTAACTAATCCTGAACGGTCATCACTCGGTAACAGTGGATGGATATTTCCACCCTGAGCAAACCCTCATTAGTGATGACGGTCATGCTTTACCCACTGCACCACCAAGCCACTCTTGTTATGTTGATCTATTAATCATGATTTTGCAAAGTACACCATATTATCCTCGACTTTGGACTGACCAACCAATCCTGTTGCATTCTGCTTTGAAATGATTTTTTCTTCATTATTTTTTACCTTCATTATGATCATTTCTTTACAATTTGTGTGCAGGAGTATTGACTGGAATAGTGTTCCTGTTGTAAATTCATTGTACCGTCTGTACTTGGGTGATGCAGCTATGAAACACAAGGTAAGGAGGCTGGACGGTGCACCATTCAGAGTATAAGAGGGCAGAGGCTGCAAGATTCGACTCGTGATGCTGTGATATCCCGCATGTTCCTTTTCAGGGCAGTCCTCAGCAAGATCTCAAGCGGGAGCCAACAAGCGCGCGAGTGAAGCTCAAGATCGTGCCGCATTTGCTGCGATCCCGCCATGCCACAGACATATTCCCTGCCTTTATCCAGGCAAGTCACGTGCTCGCAGCTCGTGTTTCCGTCCAAGTCGGGTGCGAGTGAGATGGACACTTCGTTTGTAAAAGGAAGCAATCAAGGCTAAGTGTTTAAGGTCTCAGTTTTTTTTTTTTTTTTTTTGGTGTTCAAAGGCCTAAGCGAGTTTACCTGTTTTCCAGGTCATTTTTGACGGACTCTTTGGTAATGCTTCCAGTCCAAGTTGCGACTTCTCACCCTGCAATTTTTGCATCACGTGTGCACCTCGTAAGTTAAAAAAAAGAACAAAAAACTTAAACTGTTTACACCACAAATCGCTTTGTGCAAATTTTTCTCAGTTCTAACTTTTTGAATTATTTGAAAGACATTTCATTTTTATTTTTTTTCTGGTGGCTTTGAAATAACATGCATTATCTGTTGTTGCAATAAAGAGTGCTATTGTTATGGGCCGGGGGTCGGTGGCGATAAACGACCACTAGATGGAGCAGTGGAGTCGTCTCCCACCGAATACCCGGAATTTAGGGCGTGACTCTCGGACAACTCCGAAGGTCACGGGTCCCTTCGCCGGACGCATGGTCGCCAATACTTCGACGGCATGGGTAGAGGTTAATTGCCTAATTTCAATATACCTAAGTACCCACGTCGTCCAACTACCGGGGAAAACCACACCCTCGGCCGACTCTGTCCGGACCGAGTCACAGGTACGACTCGGATCCGGCGTAACAGAGCGGAGTTACCAGAGCCGCGCCGGTCCAATGACAACTACCCGCCAAACGGCCTCGCTATTTCTCAAGTCCGAACCATGCTGGGTCAATGAAGGAAAACACGAACAACGAACTGGAACATTTAACAGGGGATTTATTTTACAATAATAATCGGGGGAGGAAGCACACAAAGAGCAGAGTTATCCGAATAAGAATGTAATGTACAAGGAACGAAAACACTTAACAGCTCTACTTAACAGACTGGGCCCACGGACACGCACACACACACCCAAAAAGAAACTGGACCCCGTGGGTCTATTTCGGTCCTCAGCCGGGCCGGGGTACCTGTCCCGCCTCGTGCGGTCTATTCGAGCTTATCCGGTGGCGGGACTCGAACCACCGCCAACAACGCCGCACCAAGCTCCGGGGACCAAGAACGGCGCCACGGACGCCGGCCAGCACGGCCGCAGACGAAACAAATCGCCACCGGACTGCAGACCCTCCGCAGTCACCACGAAGACACCGGTCTGCCGAAAAAAAACTGCTCCTCACGACCACTCTGCAGTCACCACGATCACTCTGCAGAACCCTCGTCGACCAAGCCAATCGCCCCAATGACTGCTCACCATCGACTTATCCTTCCCCTCCCCGCGAGTCAAGGGAAACGCTCTGAGGTACTCGCCTCCGGATTGGACGAGGGGGTTGTCGGGCGACTCGTGCCTGCCGTTGATTGGACGAGCTCACGGTGGGCGGAGGGAACCTCACCCCTGTACGTGACACGATGCATGTGGGGCGATGGTTGTTGTTTTGTAGTTTGGTGATGTTGAAGATGTAAAAACCTAGCTAAAAAATAACTCGTAGCGCACACATGTAATTCCCATTAGAGAGAAGGAGGGATTCTACTGTAAACACATACTTATCGAATAACCAAGCTTAGGGACTCTGGCTGTTTGTGTGCACAAGGTTTCCAAATCCGTAACACCATTACCCCATGCACGCAAAGTGAAGAGTGGGGTTAAGCATTTGGTTATGTCTGTCTTATCAGGAAGCCTGGTGTTGGTTTAACGGTTAGGGTTGCTGGCTTAAGATCTTCAGATCTTGAGTTTGAGCCTCTGTTGTCATTGAATTAAACACCAGGTGGGGTCGACTCAGCCTGCATCATTCTAAGTCGGCGAAATGAGTACCTGTGTGCTGGTAATAGAGGCGACATCACATCAGCGGCACACGCCACCCCCAGAAAATGATGCAACCAGCAGTCATAGGCTGCATACGATAGCCAGCTCTTGTCAGTTTATGATCGAGAAACAACTTATTTAAATCGAATGTTATATCTTGGAAATGAATCAGAACATGAATAGGACTCATTGGTTTGTGTTGTGTGGTTGACCCTGGGACACGGCAGCGAATGCACCGGTAATCTGGAGGGTGTCGGAGCAGAAAATAGACACCCACTGTGCCCTTTGTGGTGTTTTTTATGGTGAAACCAACATACGCGGGGAGAAAGAAGGGTAATTTTATAAGGAACAAGTCTGGAGACGGCGATGGTTCGAGCAATGTACACGGTTTCGCCTTTTTTATTTTTTGACCTTCGAGGGGATGCCACGGGCAAACTGGCGGGAATCGGGAAAAACGTAAATGATGAAGTTGTAGTACTCGAAGAGCACGACTTGCATACCAACTTTCATTCGAAACAGTTGAAAACCTAGGAGCTTGATGCCCAATTTATTGATTTTTTGACATTTTCTAAGTTCGTGACCTTGTGACCTGACCTTGGGACGAAAATAAAAATCGAGCTCCGTGGGGCTATGCAGGTGCCATTGGGCTAACCAATAAACCAACCCCTGCCAGATTCGACAAACCCCCTCGGAGAAGATGTAACTTGAAATGGCTACCCCCTAAAACACATGTTTTGGGCGTGGCTCCGCCCATAATGGGCACAGCACACAAACTTCTCAGGAAACACAACTAGATCATGATACAAACTCCACCAAATTTCATCAGGATCGGATCAAAACCCACGGAGCTATGCTCGGGACAGAGACAGACAGACAGAGACAGCAGACAGACAGACACACACCCATAACGAATATAGTGGTCACTTACTGACTCGTGAACCAATATTTTTTAATGCCCCACTGTCTACCGCAAGCACTACAATACTAATTGAATGTACCACTTAATGGCTTTCGTAAGAATCCCCAAATTAAATAAGTACAAACGTCACAGACAAAAATGCAGCTATAAGTTAACTTGTGACTCTCGATGTGGCAACTCGGCTCAAACTAACAGTCCATACAGTAACCCCAGTGGGTTATAAATGGTGAAAGGCCAGTGGTGAGCACGGTTGAAAGGATCTAGTCCGGCGGAGGGTGGCACAGGATGAAGCCGAGTGGGACAGTCACATTTTACAAGTCCTCAGAAGGTGAAATCCTCGTATCACTGAAGCATGGAGAAGAACCCAAGTCCACAAGTAAAGCTGTATCACTGATGATGAAGAATGGTACTCCAAGCTGTAAAGGATGATGTGTTACTTGAAGTACAGGAGAGGTTGCAAGGACAAATAAGCTCCGAGAGTACACACCAGTCAACCAGCTGAGTGTCTTCTCAAAAATGGTGCGTAAAACGTCCACCCCACAAAGATCATGAGGGTACACTTTGAAAATTGTCACCAAGATAGCAGCAGTGCAATGCCGACAGTAAAATTCCATGAGTAAAGGGAGTCGAGCGAGAAGAATTCCATCACAGGGTATGATATAAGAAGCAAGCGAATCTCCACAGACCCTAACTGCACAGGGGTTTGAAGTTGGTCCGTTGGTCAGGGACTAGGTGAGTCCCGAACCGTCCCAGTCAACATACAGAAAACCCGCCGATCCTCCTTCCACTGGGTAAATAATCTTAAAATGAGTTCCGCTTGAAAATAGCGTGAGACCGCCCAGGAGAATAACTCGACTCACTCACTCCTTTGTTCTTGTGACTGTCGTTTTTTTTGTTTTTTCTTCTCTGTGTGATTACTTGCACAGAAACTTAACAGCCATGATATAACCTCACCAAAGCACAATTACTGAATGAACTGGTCTGTAACATTGGCCATCTTTGATGAGCTGTCTGTACTGTATGCACAAGTCAAAAACAAGCCATGTACAGCAATTAAATAGAAAAGAAGCATGGATAAACTCCTTTAAAATGCTATCCAACTTGAATACCAGAAGTCTGAGGACATCTCAATTGAAAATGTTGTTACAAAGAACATAATGGACTTCTTCAGGTGTCTCAAAATTCCATCTTGTTTTCTGGATTCTGACTCCGAGTCATGGTTGCTCATAGAGGATTACACGGAGGCACTACAGACGGTTGAGTCATTGAATGTGGTCAATGACAATGCTGCAAGGTGTGTGGCTCTTATTGAGGAGTATAATGCCATCATAACAAAGAAAGAAACAATTTCTCCTTCAAGTTGTGCAGGACCATACACACCACCGGTCAAAAGTTTTAGAACACCCCCATTTTTACAGTTTTTACTGAAATTTAAGCAGTTTCATGTTTCAATGTACTCTGAAATTAGGAGAGGATGATCAAAACCCACGGAGCTATGCTCGGGACGAGGACAGACGAGACAGAAGACAGACAGACAGGACACACACATAACGAATATAGTGGTCACTTACTGACTCGTGAACCAATTTTTTAATCCCCACTGTTACCGCAAGCACACAATAACTAATTGAATGTACCACTTAATGGCTTTCGTAAGAATCCCCAAATTAAATAAGTAAAACGTCAGCAGACAAAAATGCAGTATAAGTTAACTTGTGACTGCTCGATGTGGCAACTCGGCTCAAACTAACAGGTTCATAAGTAACCCAGTGGGTTATAAATGGTGAAAGGCCAGTGGTGAGCACGGTTGAAAGGATCTAGTCCGGCGGAGGGTGGCACAGGATGAAGCCGAGTGGGACAGTCAATTTTACAAGTCTCAGAAGGTGAAATCCTCGTATATAGGCATGGAGAAGAACCCAAGTCCACAAGTAAAGCTGTATCACTGATGATGAAGAATGGTACTCCAAGCTGTAAAGGATGATGTGTTCTGAAGTACAAGGAGTAGGTTAAAGGACAAAATAAGCCTCCGAGGAGTACACACCAGTCAAACCAGCTGAGTGTCTTCTCCAAAAATGGTGCGTAAAGTCACTCACAATGAATGCTAGGAGGGTACACAGCTTTGAAATTGTCACCAAGATAAGCAGCAGTGCAATGTCCGACAGGTAGATTCCATGAGTAAAGGAGTCGATTAGAGAATGCATCACAGGGTATGATAAGCAGTTTGGCATTCTTTGATTGACTGCACTTTGACTGTAAGAGTCAACAGTATGGTCAGGGACTAGGTGACAATGGTGAAAGAAGGATCTCATGGATAAACTCCTTTAAAAGTGATCCGCTGAATACCAGGAAGTATGAGGACCATCTCAATTGAAAATGTTTGTTACAAAGACTAATGGGACTTCTTCAGGTGGTCTCAAAATTCCATCTTGTTTTCTTGATTCTGACTTCCGAGTCCATGGTTGCTCATAGAGGATTACACGGGAGGCACCTACAGACAGTTGAGTCATTTGATGTGTCAATGACAATGCTGCAAGGTGGGGCTCTTATGAGGAGTATAATGCCATCATAAACAAAGAAAGAAACATTTCTCCTTCAAGTTGTGCAGGACCATACACACACCGGTCAAAATTTTAGAACACCCCCATTTTACAGTTTTTACTGAAATTTAAGCAGTTTCAATGTTTCAATGTACTCTGAATTAAAGCAAGAACAAATAACAATTGCAGATAATAACGAAATCATGGAATCGTTTTGTTGAACAAAATTTAATCTAAATTTTGACTCGTCAAAGTAGCCACCTTTTGTAATATAACAGCCAACATACTCGTGGATTCTTCTACAATGGAAATCAAATATTGTTCGGAAAGTTCTTCCAACACGTTGCAGAGTTCCACAACGTGTTGCACTTGGGGTTGCTTTGCTTTCACCTTCTGTCCAGTTCATCCAAACCACTCGATGGGTTTAAGTCTGGAGACTGTGCTGCCATTCCATGATTTGAAAGCCTACTGTTGTTTCTTGTTCTTTTCTTAAGGTAGTTCTGACAAGCCTGGAGGTATGTTTTGGGTCGTTATCTTTGTAGGGATGAACCCCTGACCAACTAGTGTAGACAGAGAGGTATGCATGGCGTGCAAATGCTGTGGTCCGCAATTTTGGTTCAGGGTGCAGTCACACTGTGCAAGTCGCCGACTCTGGATCCAGCAAAGAGCCCAGCCAGCGTTCCTCCTCATGTTTTCACAGTTGGTGTCACACACTGAGGAACCATCCTTTCGCCGACTCGACGGGTACAAAAACCCTGCGTGATGAACCAAGATTTCAAATTTTGATTCATTGGTCCATAAGACCTTCTTCCAGTTTCAGTAGCCACTGGCGGTGTTTCATGGCCCAGGCAACCTCTTTATTATTTGCCATCTTCGCAATGGCTTTCTTACTGCCACTCGACCTGTCAAACCTGCAGCTCGAAGTCTTCTCTTTACAGTTGAAACGAGACTTCCTTACTTCGAGCAGTGTTAAGCTGTGCTTGAAGCTGCTGTCCTGTAGCCGCCTATCAGCAGCTGTTGACCTCAGAAACTTGTCTTCTGATGTGTTGTGGCTTTGGGTCTGCCAGACCTCTTCCTGTCAGAGTTTCCTCCAGTTTCCAAGTGCCTTTTGATGGTGTATGAAACTGTACTCACTGACACTTGGCTTCTTTGCAATTTCTCCAAAGGAAGACCTACACTTTTAACGTGTTATAATGGTCGTCTGTCTTCCTTTGTTAATTGTCTTTTCTCACCATTATGTAGCAATACTACTTCATGCAGTGCAATATTGTCAAATAATGCTTCAGAGGGTGCAGAACACAGTCTGTTCCACACTGCTTTTACACAGACAAGGGTTTGTAACTAATCAACAAAAGTGGAGCACTTGTAGGAATTTTTCATCAACTTTCAAGGCTTAATTTACTTCCATTGCTGCAGAACACTGCAGTTGCTACCCATTACTTGGTTCCTGAAAAGGCCTTTTTTAACAACTCTGAAATTTACATTATTTTTCAGTTTTGGTAACCTAAACCTTTTTTTAACCTCTGGCAGTTTACCGCTTAGCTTTGTACCATTTCAGGTTATCACTGGACTTGAACTGCCTTAAATTTCAAGTAAATCTTTAAAAGTGGGGGTGTTCTTAAAACTTTTGACCGGTAGTGGTAAGCCCACTGTTCCCAAGCAGGCAAGAGAGGAGACGAATATCAAGCGT
>CM068952.1:26037268-26052074 GCA_035128595.1 Eptatretus atami | reverse complement strand
GCCAAAGTGATGAACCACACCAATCCACCGGTACTAGGACACTGCAGTCCAGAATTTCAACCTCATTAAGAAACTTCTAAAGATTGTTGAAATTGGATGAAATTTAACATGTGATTTTATTTTTCTTCCTCTTCTTTTTTGTACAATTGAACAAAATTAGGTGGTGACAGTTTTAGAATTTTTAACTTTATATTTTACCTGCAAATAAGGACCACCCAAATGGATACAAACATTGTGTTTAGGATTTGAATCTGGGATCCCACCATCCTGAGATATCAGTTCAGAAGGGAATACCAAACTGGCCATCCCACATGCTCCACTGAACATACTGTATGTGCCAAGGATTATATATAATATCTCCAAACACTGCACAGTATTTGATTAGCAATAGCATTGAGAGTTGTGTGACTTGAAAATTTCGGATTAACAAACTCTGGTATACCTGCCTGGTACTGCTCATTGAGATGATGGAGAACATATCAGATTCACGACCTTTAGGGAGTACCTCTGCGACACTATTTGAAGCCATTACTCACATTATAATCAATTTGTTCATGTGACATATTTTTGTGATCTGCATCATACAACATTTGGATTTGGATTATCTCGCAATGCGCATTTAAGTTTGAAACTGTCACTTTGATTGAGGATAACACTTGGTAGATTTTGTGATGTAAAGATTGAGCTGATAAGTGTTTTCCAATCATTTTATGTTTGATAGTTTCAAATCAGAGAATGCCTACTGGGATTTAAACAGATCCAATTAATCAGCTTGCCATGCTCTATCTGGTAGCGTTCTTCCTGTCAAAATTATCATTAGATCGTCGTGAATCTGACTTGAGATCGCTCGTGGTCGCGTGGAGATCATGTGAAATTACTTGCTTCAATCATGCTTGTGAACGCTCTTACAAATCGTTTTCACTGCCAACTTTGTTGTTTTTCTACATTTAATTCCAAATTCCAACATAGCCACAACAAGCGTCGCATTGGACGTTGCACAAGCCATTTAAACTATGAGAGTCTTCGTGAACTTTGTATAATTTGCCAACTGAAAACCAACCTATTTCTGTGCTTGGTTGAGTTCACTTAGCCAAGTTGACTTGGTGGTTTTAGGACTCTTTGGGTGGTGCCACGTTATGCTAGCTCTGCAGTTTTAAAACTAGAACGGCACTCAATGGAGTGCTTACCTCCACCAGGCTGAACAGGTTTACGTTTGTTAGCCCACTGATAGGCCGGATCTGCATCGCGACCTTAACTAAAATCGAATCGGCTTGTTCTTGTCACCTACCCAACTCATCCACCAAGTTTGTCATAATCCGTCCACAACTTTTGAATATCATGCTATGTTCGTTTGCCCATCTCTCAACGGTGAAGGATCAGCTAAAAAAATTAACAAATACTCTATCCGGATTCAGATCTTCACCAAAATCAATAAATCCGTCCTTGTCACATCACCCAACGTGTCCACCAGTTTTGGCCCACTTTGTCCATACGTTTTGAGATATCCTGCTCAAACACAGACAAACAGACGAGGGGTGAAAACATAACTCCCTTCCAACTTCGGTGACGGAGGTAATAAAAGAGACACTTATAAAAAAAAAAAAATATATATATATATATTGATGGTGTGCTTTATCTGCCATAATCTACCATATGCTTGTTTTTTTTTTCTTCTTCTTCTCACCAGCTGTTCGGATAACAAAATGGAACATGCAGGCCCTTTGTTGCACAGCGCTCTCACAAAGATCATCAGCGACACAGAGAGGTGAGGAATGGAGAGAAAATGATGGATCAAAGGTGTGCAGTCGAATTGGAATGGGATCTTCTATCTCTATCTATAATTCTAGCAGTGTGTGTGTGTGTGTGTGTGTGTGTGGTCTGTCTGTTGACCGCTGTTTCTCGACAACCACTGGTCCAATGTAATTGAAACTTGCCAGGATATATTGCTGGGGCCCTGTGGATGTGCCTTTTCAAGGTTTGATATTAATCGGACAAGTTGTGCCCAAGTTATGGCCATTTATTTACCAAACCAATGACAGGACACGTTGCTGCGTACGCGTGGCCGTTGGGGAAGAGATCCTCAGTTATCAATGACAGGACACGTTGCTTGGCGTTTTGCACCTACAGTATCTATCTTCTATCTATAATTCCAGCAATGTCTGTTTGTTTGCCTTTTCATGGTTTGAAATTAATCGGACAAGTGGTTCCCAAGTTATGGCCAAGTTGTAACCTGTAATGGGGAACGCGCTCTTACATACGGACTTCCAGATAGTGATGACTTACTGTATTCTAAGAATTTCTCGACTTCTTATGCGCATTTATAGATAAACACAAAGCCCCAATCCAGTCGTCGTTTACGAGAGCGAAGGAACGGCCTGTGTGGTTGTTTGAAAGTTATTATTTTTTTTTTTTGCACGTACGGCCACGCACGTACGGGCACGCGAGAGCGAAGGAACGGCCTTGTGTGGTTGTTGTTTCTGGCACGTGGTTTCAAAGTTTTATTTTTATTTATTTTATTTTTTTGCACGTACGGCCACGCACGTACGGGCACACACTAGTTATATATAACTAGCCTTGCATACCTGTCACTTTGCTGACTGGTTTATTCAAAAGAGAGCATGTTGCATTTCACAAACATATTACAAGTCTCTCTTTGAGTCTCAATGAGGATGTAAAATGAAGTGAAATGTGTGAAAAATGGATCTTTCATAACATATACTTGTTATTGTTGCTATAGTTGTAAAAAAAATTAATAAAAATAATAAAGAAGTTATTTGTGTGCTCCTTCCATTTACAACACTTTATTCTAAAGGGTTCCTGTTGTCGTACCATTGGAAACACTTAATTAAAGTTCTAAGTCTTGGAAATCGGCCAACATCACTGCATTACGCAACTAGAAGGGCACTCGGTAGAGCGCACACCTCCGCCACATAGTGCCTGATCCATGAGAACATATGGGGCCCAATACATTTTTGAAATATCATGCTATACATCGTTTTTAGCACTATCTCTCAATGGTGAAGAATTACTTTGAAAATTAAATAACTCTCGGATCCAGATCTGGATTCAGATCTTCACCGAAATCAAATCGATTTGTCCTTGCCACACACCCAACCTGTCCACCAGGTTTCTTCCAAATCCGTGCACAACTTTTTGAGATATCCTGCACACAAACAAACAAACAAACAAAAAGACAGAAAAAAGGGGTGAAAACACAACCTCCTGGACCTTCGGTGGCGGAGGTAAAATGGTGCAAAAACTGATCCCCTTAACTCCAGACCTATCAGCTTACTTCCAATCATCACCAAGGTCATGGAATCCATCATCAAAGTCAATAATGCTTCCTTTTCCCCAACGGCCTCATCTCGGATCACCAATTTGGTTTCAGACCAGGTCACTCCACCTTTGACATGCTGCTTGTATTCACCCAAAAATAGATGGAGGCCCTCAATGTCAGACATGAGATCAGGGCAGTCTCTCTGGATATTTCTCATGCTTTTGATACGATCTGGTGTCCTTCCTCACTCTCCAAACTCTCTGCCTATGGCATCTAAGGCAAACTCCACACATGGCTTACTGACTTCCTCTACTCTGTTAGCCAAAATGTGGCTTTCAGCTTTCATCTCCTCTCCCTCGCAAGGCTGCAATGCCCCAAGGTAGTGTTCTGGGCCCGGTCCTATTTCTGATCATCATCAATAATCTCTCTGACTCACTGGGAAATCCCCTTTGTTTCCACCCTCTTCTGTGACATCCCTCATCCTTCAGATAGGCAGGCTCTCGCCTCTTCCCTCTCTTCAGACCCTGAGAAAATCACAAGCTGGTCAAACACTTACTATCTGTCTTTCAATCCAGACAAATCTCACACTCTCACTATCTCTCTCTCTCTCTCTCTCTCTGAAAGGACCCTCTGGCAAACCCTCCTCTCACCTTTCTTAACAATCCTCTTAAGGAAGTTTAGTCACTCAAGCTCCTGGGTCTCACGATCAGTCACCATCTTTCTTGGGCCGATCACATTTCAAAGTTGGCTTGCAAAGCCAGTGTTGCGTCCTGATGTGTTCACTGGGCATCCTCACTCATACAAAGTCTTTCCTTGGCCTGCAAGGTCTTCATCTGCAGCTTGGTGGAGTGCTGCTCTCTCCTCTGGGCTGGCTACCCTGCCTCACCTCTTTCTCAGCTTGATTCTTTGGAAACCACAGTCTTCAAGATAATTGGAATCTTCCGCACTGTGGCTGAGGCCTTTCACCTACCCATCGCAGACAGGTCACTGGTCTCTCTGCCTTCTTGCACCTCCTTTCTGTTCTTGCATCCCCTGCTGTTTCAATTCTTTGCACCTCTCTTCCCAGATTTCTGCAGAGCATGCACATGGTCCACCATCAACCCCTTCTGGTGAAACTCTAAAAATACAGGATCACTGCTCACCTCCACTCATTCATTCCGTTTTTGTTGTCTTTTGTCCACCTGTGAACCACTTCCACATGGCTCTTTGTGGCACTCTGCATTCCTTTCCTCGTTAACCAAAGACTGCACCGCCCGAGTCCTCGCCTGTCCAAATTGTCCAGTTTTTCCTTCTGTATTGCTCTCTGTCTGTGCACCCATGTGTCTTCCTCATTGCCCCCCCCAATCCATTCCTCCCCACACCCATTGTTTGTCCAAGTCTCCTCTATTTTGTCATTCAATTCCACTGTTTGGTGCCCCCCCCACCTCCCTGTTGCCTTTGTTCTGTTGCGTCCTGATGCGTTCAGTGTTCTAGCTTGCACGTATACAAAAAATAATAATTAGAAATCCTCTTCTTCCTCTTTCTCCACCAAAGTTAATAGGCATTTTTGTGATTAATTGGCACAATTTTTTGTTTTTTCAAGTTTTGATTAATTAAGCTTTCCAACAGTATATTTAATATGGAATAGGCAAAGCCTAGAAGCGAACGTAGAATTTCTTTCTTATTTTCGCTTCTTGAATATAATATTACCTCAACATTACTTCACAAAACAACTACACGCCTAGAAAGGATCTCATCTAAAAAAATAATAATAAAAAAAAATATTTACCTCAACATTACCTTCAAAAACAACTACACCGGCTAGAACAGGATCTCATCTAAAAAAATATTAAAAAAAAATATATCCTCAACATTACCTTCACAACAACAACTACACCGCCTAGAACAGGATCTCATCTGAAAAATAATATTACCTCAACATTACCTTCACAACACAACTACAACGCGCCTAGAACAGGATTCTCATCTAAAAAAAAAATATTATATAATATATATAATTACTCTCAACATTATACCTCAACATTACCTTTACAACAACAACTACACGCCTAGAACAGGATCTCATCTAAAAAAAATAATATTATATTATATAATTACTCAACATTATACTCAACATTACCTTCACAACAACACTACACCGCTAGACAGGATCCATCTAAAAAAAAATATATATAATATTTACTCAACATTATCTCAACATTCCTTCACAAACACAACTACAACCGCTAGAAAAGGATCTCATCTAAAAAAATATAATAAAAATATTACCTCAACATTACTTCACAAAAAACAACTACACCGCCTAGAACAGGATCTCATCTAAAAAAATAATAATAAAAAAATAAAATATTACCTCAAATTACTTCACAACAACAACTACACCGCGAGACAGGAAATCTCAACTGAAAATATATTACCTTTATCTCTATCTCAACTTATTTTACTCAATTACTTCAAACAACAACTACAACACGCCTAGAACAGGATCTCATCTAAAAAAAAATATATATATATATATTACCTCACATTATACCTCACATTACCTTTACAACAACTACACCACCTAGAACAGGATCTCATCTAAAAAAAAAAAAATCCTTAACATTACCTTCAACAACAACAACTACCACCTAGAACAGGATCTCATCTGAAAAATAAATATTACCTCAACATTACCTTCACAACAACAACTAACCGCCTAAAACAGGATCTCATCTAAAAATAAATATTACCCTCAACATACCTTCACAAAACATACAACCGCCTAGAAAGGATCTCATCTAAATAAAAAAAAAAATATTACCTCACATTATACCTCACATACATTCACAACAACAACACCTAGAACAGGATCTCATCTAAAAAATAAATATACCTCAACATTACCTTCACAACAACAACTACACACGCTAGAACAGGATCTCATCTAAAAAAAAAAAAATTACCTCAACATTACCTTCACAACAACAAGACACGCCTAGAACAGGATCTCATCTAAAAAAAAAATACTAGAAGCGAACGTAGAATTCTTCTTGCATTCGCTTCTGACTTTACCTATAACTTGTTCAACTGTATACGCAATTTCCGGTTACTTCGGCCTGGATTCGGATCATGATCAATAACGTAAATCACGATTAAAAATTATTTTTTGATGATGCGGGAGATATCTTTATTAAAATCAGTGGAGGAAATATACACCATGTCTGATATTTGGGTCTTTCATGTCTCCGACGATGCCTTTATCTCCAGCATGCATCATTCCCATGGCAAAAACCGGAAGCCAAAGGTCATAACCAACGACAGGATTCCAAATTGCCAGGGTATTGTGTTGTTGTTGTTGTTGTGTTTCTATTCTCTAATGTGCACGTTAAGGAATATCACAAGATAGAATAAAACCAATCGTGTTTATACAGCACAGCGTTTAAAAAAGCGGAAGCAAAGGGTCATAACCACGACAACGGATCCAATTGCCAAATAATTGTGTTGTTGTTATTGTTGTTGTTTGTTTCCTATTCTCTCATGTGCACGCGTTAAGTATGAAGCTCACTACGTTCGCTATTATTCTACAACGCAATAATCTTTCAGAATAAGTGACACGCGCACACGCACGCACGCACGCAAACACACACCTTTTAGTAATGGAACAATTGTTTTGATTTTTTTTTTCCTCCTTACTCAAAGTCCTCTTTAATATCTTGCCACATTTCAGGGCATCAATATGACTTGGTGTGTGAAAAGCGCATTTTCATTTTGTACCTTTCACCCACCTCTGGGTTCAAACCCCAGCAGAATAAATTAAGAATAAAAATGCTTTATCATCGAGAGACTTGTCCTTTAGAAAGAGCATTATACTTGTTGTTTCATCAGCAGTGATCTCATCATATTATATTATCTCTCGGCACATTTTGCAATAGTAGTCCTCCGGGCCATTACCTTGGCGCAATAGACCCTCTGTCAATGAAGCAGGATGTCGATGGTTCGTGTAATGGCTTGCGGGCTTTACAAAGGGTATTCAAAATGTTTTACAAATGAGATATTCACGATGGTCTAAGACGTGCTAAGGGTTTTTTTAATTATGTAATTGGTAAGAGACTACATGTATACATATATGTCTATGGTAAGGAGGTCATATTGATAAGGAGGTCTTTGGTAGATTGGTGTTGTTTGTGATTAGAGTGTAGAATTATAAGAGGCGGAATGGGGAGGATGAAGGGAAGAGGTTTGCCAAAAAAACTTTGCATGTATACCAAGGGAATTCCAAGGAAGTGCATGAGTGAAAATTGGGTGTTTGGGTTAATTTAAACACCCATTTTGAAGATAATTAACGGCCTTATTTAATTATCCTTCATCAAGGCGTCATCCTTGGTCAGCCCTCTTTCAGCTTGCTGGGGTCATTTTGTTTCGGCCTATTCAAACATGCCTTGATTTGGAAGCATGATCTACTCTCATGGACGAATTAAAGTATATACAGTAATCAAAATATCATACAGTATCTGATTTGAGGATTGGATCTCGTGGACTAAATAAGTGTCGAAATCCGGAGTGAAATCTGAAAATTTTCACAAATTTGCGATTTTTTTTTTATAACTAAGTGTATTTATTTCAGCAAAGCATCAAGCTTAATTTTTTTCTACTGTTCGGACAATTCTATTTAGTGAAGAAAAGATTAAGGAATGTGCAGAAAGTGGAACTTCATTGAGCGCAACGCCGTGCTCTCTAACCTGCTTTTGCGAGTCGTGACTAGTCCACGGGGGTTTGTTTGTTTTCGGCAATTACGTACGCAGTTTGCTTTTTACCATTTTGTGCGATGTTTTCATGACAAAATATTAATATAAATATACTAATCGTTGCTGCAATATATTAATGGTCAGCAGTTGCTGAGAATGAAGAGGTACGTAGACAGCACACACGGACGTGGTACAAATGTGTACAAATGGCTCTCCATGGGGTGTGTGTGCGTGCCTGAATGCTTGGTTACTTGTGTGCGGTGTGTGGGTTTCGTGGGCGCTCGATCTGAACTTGAACTCAAACTCGCACCTGGGCGTGTGGTGTGTGGCGCTGTGGAGGAGGTTATGCAGCCATTTCGTGAACCATGTGCTTCTGCCTGTGGGGAGCAGATGTGCTGCAGCGCCGAAGCCACATAGGGAGTGGATGTGCTGTGGCATCAAAGCCACGTGGCATGTGCCACTATGAAGTGTGGGTGTGGGGAAATCCATGCATGTGTGCGGGTGAAATGATGAGTATATCACCGGTGTGCGTGCACGGTTAACATGGAGTGTGAGGAGGTTGGAGGAACGAGTATGGGGGTGGGGGCATGCATTCACGCTGGCCTTTGCCAGGTAGATAGTATAGGTTGTAATATTTATATGCTCCCACATGGTTTTATATAGAACACGGTGTTTATAAAGAAAACGTTTCTCTTTGGGTGGGTTTTATCACCTTGGTAATGCCCTGGTAGGATGCCAACCCTCCACTTACACTGCCTTCCCTCCCCCACCCCTCATGCTTCCTTCCCATCCCTTCATGCTGCCTCCCCTCCACTCGCGCTGATTCCTCCCTCACACTGCCATCCCCCGTCACGTTGCTTTCCTACCCCCTCACGCTGCCTTCCTATCCCCTCACACTGCCTTCCTATCCACTCATGTTGCCTTCCTATTCCCTCACGCTGCCTTCCTACCCCATCACGCTGCCTTCCTATCCCCTCACAGCTGCCTCCTATCCCCTCATGTTGCCTTCCATCACGCCTGCCTACCCCATGCTGCCTTCTACCCTCACGCTGCTTCCTACCCTCATCGTGCATTCCTACCCCTCTGCTGCCTTCCTACCTCCTCACGCTGCTTCTCTCCCTCACGCTGCTTCCTACCTCTCACGCTGCCTTCCTATCTCCTCACGCTGCCTTCTATTCCTCACGCTGCCTTCCTATTCTCACGCTGCTTCCTATTCCCTCACGCTGCCTTCCTATCCCTCACGTGCTTCCTCCCATCCCTCACGCTGCTTCTCCATCCCTCACCTGCCTTCTCATCCCCTCACGCTGCTTCCTATCCCTCACGCTGCTTTCCTATCCCTCAGCTGCCTTATTCGCGTCAGCGTGCCTTCTATCTCGACGCTGCTTCCTCCCATCCCTCACGCTGCCTTCCCATCCCTCACGGCTTCCTCATCCCCCTCACGCTGCCTTCTCCATCCTTCACGCTGCCTTCCTCCATCCCTCACGTGCCTCCTATCCCTCATGCTGCCTTCCTATCCCCTACGCTGCTTCCTATCCCTCACGCTGCCTTCCTATCCCCTCACAGCTGCCTTCCTATCCCCTCACGCTGCTTCTATCTCACCTCTTCTATCCTCTACGCTGCCTTCCTATCCCTCACTGCTGCCTTCCTATCCCTCACGCTGCTTCCTATCCCTCCGCGCCTTCTATCCCTCACTGCTTCCTATCTCACGTCGTCTCTTCCTATCCCTCACGTTGCTTCCTACCCCTCACGCTGCCTTCCTACCCCCTCACGCTGCTTCCTACCTCACCCTGCCTCACTCATTCCGCCTCCCCCCAACTCACGCTGCCGCTGCCTCCTCCACTCATGCTCCCCACCCTCACGCTGCCTCCTCCCACGCTGCCTTCTCCTCCACCTCAGTCCCAGCACAAAGTCCCACTTTTAGGGAAACCTGGACTCCTTATTCTCACCCTCTAGCACCACAACAGCTCCCTTTTCTACACGACCCTGCCGGAGTGGGTAACCCATTGGCTTCTGCGGCCTTCATCGTCGCCAGGGATCCTTCACCACGTGGCGACCTAACCCTTACCCTCATTTCAGTGGTTTTCCCTTACCTAGTCACATTCTGGGCTACGGGGGCGGGGCATGGCTGAGCTCCACATTCCTCGCTCTCCCTGAGAGCTTGATCCACCTGCGAACACACACACACACACACACACACACACACACACACACAACACACACACACACACACACAAGATACCTTACCCCACCCATAAACCTTAAACGTAATGATCCCTCCCCAACTGCCATACATTCACCACATACACCTGCAGAACACGCCAAACATGATGTTCCTTCTTGCCATGGCTTGCATACATGCTAATCATAATCACAAATACATAAGCAACAAAATCGCCAGTGGAAATTATTTTATTCACAACACTAATATTTTAACCCATTCCACCCGGTCCACATGCTCGGCTCTCATGGCCATTCCTTCCCGTCACCCATGCCAATTCCCCAACTCACCTGCATAGTGCATACCCCCCTGAAGCAAAGCATGGAGAGTCGGCGCAATGGGGAAAGGTAAATTCAATAAATCCAATTGCCACTGGGGAGCCCATTCAATATCAACAGTCCCATGTCTCCCATGACAATTAAAACTCAGGGCTCTCTTCCCAAACTGAGAACCCATTAATTACAGCAGACCATCTGTGGAAGGTTATACAGGCCTCTCCAACCTTTCCCAAAAGTTCTATAACTTTCGACAGAAGATCCGGTCGTTGTCCGGTGGGCTGTATTCATGCAGTTCGACCCGTGTCCATTGCCCAGCCCGGCATGGCTGGTCCATCATGCTGGCTGTCCCAGAGCCTTGGGGAGAGGTTGCGAGGCTGCATACCTGACAATCACCTCGTCTGGCCCTTAGCGGTGCCGCCACCAAAGCGTGACTCGCAAAACCTCTCCCGAGTGGTCTTCATGGTGCACCATGATAGGTGCCCAGCCGAAACCACCTCAGACCCTCCCAGAGGTCTCATCCCTCTCCATGTCTGGCAACCTCACTGGCCCGAGACACTCGCTTGGACGGTGCCCCGATGGACAAGAGACTCCACACTCCACCAGGCTCCCCGTGGGGCCCGGGTTGTGCCACACCACCCGTGGTCGGACCCCAGATCCAAATCCTGTTAGTGCAGCTCCCCAGCTGCCTGGCAAAACCCAATGTCGCAGGGGATCAATTTTCCACGAGGCCGACCCCATTAACCTCTCCTAGTCCGAATCCTGCAGTACGGGGACCAACTCCCACCAAGGTTGCTGTAAAGTAAATTCCCATTTCAATTTTAATTTGAAATTCCCGGCCTCGTGTTTCCGACCACAGTTGCATATTATGGCCCCATTGTTATTGTTGGACCTTTCTGTCCCTCCCTGTTGCTGCTGCTGGCCTTGAACCTCCTGCTCTTCCAACCTTTCTCCATTACCATGAGCCACCAGCTGCTCCATGACTCGTAGCTCCTTTCTCTGCCTTTGCAGCACAAAAACATTTAAACTCCAATTGTGGCTCACACCGACACCGATCCACATTGGCCTTTCTCTTTCTAAGTGTCCTACCGTTCAACCTTTTCCTTCTTCCCTGCCCCACAGCCGCTAATAAACACCCTGTGTGCGGCGTGTCGACGACTCTGTGCTCAACGTCAACCCCAACAGGGTCCAACTGTCCATGAGCGCACGGAGGTCGTTTGCAAAACACGGGACCTACATTCTCCCCCTGTAACCTCTCAAACTAGCTCGTCGCGTGGACGGTCTCTTCCTGGGGCAAAGTGACATCCAATCCAGTGCGATGTTGTTCCAGGCCATTACCCAACAAACATGTCCCCATGGAATTTTCCTTTGCCCCTCCAAAGTTACACCAACCTGCCATTCCACTTTTTATCCGTGCCCCTAACTGCGCCGTGAAAATTTAATTCTTGTCTCCGCCACCGGAGGTGAAGGAAGTTATGTTTTCACGCATTTCTGTCTGTTTGTTTGTTTGCGTGCAGGACATTTCAAAAAGTTGGGGACGGATCCGGATGAAATTTTGTGGGCATGTTGGGTGTGTGTGACGAGGATGAACTGATTAGATTTTGCTGAAGATCCGGATCCACATACGGATCTGATAATTTTTTAAATGTGATTCTTCACCATTGAGAAATAGGGCTAAAAACGATATGAGGCGCCGCGGGGAGGAGTGATGTAAGGGACACATCGGCCATTTTGGAGTTAATGCCATATAGCACTATTTTAACCCTTCCCCTATCATCCGAGCCTATCATCATCATATCATTAAAAAATGTCGCTTACATCACTCCTCCTCGCGGGGCCTCATATATATATATATATATAGCACGATGTTTCAAAAATGTAACGGGCCCGATATGTTCTCGTGCATTGTGGATAATTACCGATGAAATTAAATGGGAATGCGATTAGTTTGATGGTGCAAGAACTTTCTCTTTGATTAAGTTTATTTGCTGCTCCTGTTTTTCTGTCTTGGGAATCTCTTCCATCCTATATATTTCTACACATGATATTTTAAAGCTTTCTTTCCTTTTTTTTATTTTTTATTTTCTGTTCTGGTCACCGTTGAACAATATATGATGCTGCATCAAGGAGTACACAATATATCTCACTGCCTGCACTTGAAAAACAAATTATTTTTTCTCTTACCCATAAAAGCTTAGCCATGTGTACATGGGGTTGTTGGAGACCTGTGCGTGTCTTCTCCGTAGGATCCTCGGCTGAGGAATCATGCCTATTCCGCTATTGGGAAACTGGCCCTGTGAGTACCTTGTGAGCAGTGAATGTACTTCTTGTCCTTTTCCTTTCCTTGACCTTTTACATTGTGTTGAGATGCATAGCTCTTGTGATGAAAACTTTTCCTTCCCCCTCTTTCTCATCACCCACAACCTCTGAAGTCGAGCTCCTCAGCTATTCAGTCGAGACATTGGCCTGACGCAGCAGTTCATGGAAGCTCTATGCAAGGTATTTTTTTGCCTCTGTCCCTCTCCTCCACTCATCCTTATCTGTAATTATTGTGAAGAGAGAATAATTGAGCACATTGGCTAAAGTACAAATAAAAACTTTATTTCCTGTTTTGAGCAGAGGCTTTGCAGTGGAACAATGATTGGCCTCTTGACTGTGATACCAGAAGCATTTCTAATGGTGATGGAAGGCTTAGAAAAGGGATTCTGAAAGGCATCGGCATACACATCAGTGTCCCACCCCTTCCATCCATAACGCCACCCTGCTCTCCCCCCCCAAGTCGCTCGGTCAACTTGCCTGCGGGTTCACCATTTTTGGGGCATTGTCAAATTAAAATTCGCTAATTAAAAATAATGGAGTGTATGTATAATGTATATGTATGTATATGTATGTATGTATAATGTATATGTTTGTATGTATAGATATATATATATATATGTATATGTATGTATGTATACATGTATGTATGTATATATGCATGTTTGTATGTATATGCATGTTTGTATGTGTATATATGTATACATGTTTGTATGTATATATGTATATATGCATGTTTGTATGTGTATGTATATGTTTGTATGTATATATATGTATGTATGTATATATATATATGCATGTTTGTATGTATATATGTATGTATGTATATATGTATACATGTATATATGCATGTTTGTATGTATATGTATATATGTATGTATGTGTATATGTATGTATGTATAATGTATATGTTTGTATGTATATATATATGTATGTATGTATATATGTATACATGTATGTATGTATATGCATGTTTGTATGTATATGTTTGTATGTATATATATGTATGTATATATGTATGTATGTATGTATATATGTATACATGTATATATGCATGTTTGTATGTATATGTATATATGCATGTTTGTATGTATATATATGTGTATGTATATGTATGTATATATGCATGTTTGTATGTATATATATGTATGTATGTATATATGTATATATATATATATGTATGTTTGTATGTATATATGTATGTATGTATATATGTATACATGTATATATGCATGTTTGTATGTATGTATATGTATATATGTATGTATGTGTATATGTATATATATGTATGTATGTCTGCTCTAAACCCATTGGTAAGACAGCTGGCCTGACACCACCCACAAATGTAACCTGAAAAAAAAACATACCACGATGTATTATATATATATATACATAAGCAGTACGCATATTGTTTTTTTACCTCATCTCTGTAACTCGGGTTATGTAATATTTTCTGGAGCATTCGAGGCAGCTGTCTGTTGCCTATACACCACCAAAATAAAGGTATGTGTCAGAAGAAGGTGTTGCTTGCACGCTTGGAACAGGATCGCCCGTCGGCCGGGTACTCTCTTAGTGTATGTAATCGGGCTCGAGCCTCGTCTTATGACCTTCCAATCTCACCAGAACTACAGCTTGCGCTCAACCACACTTTATGACCTTTGTAGTTGTGAGTACTGCATTGCCAAAGTTTGTGCTCGTATACTCTGCAGACTTTAGAATTGTAAATACTATCACCAAAGATGAAAAATAAATTGACTTTGTTCAGATCTGCATGTTGTGACAAAAAGATTTAAAAAAAAAAAATCAAATCCCCTGGCATGGTGGAAAGTCAGATCTGCTGCGGCGATGAAATGTGTCTTGGAAACTGATTGGTTCGAATCTCATTGAATAAATGCCAAATGCATCACAAATTCTGGTGTGACCTTCATCTATATTTTGACTGTTTTATGCATCTTTCACCTTTTGTCATGTATCGTCCCCATTATTCTTTTTT
>CM068952.1:26013366-26026626 GCA_035128595.1 Eptatretus atami | reverse complement strand
CACTCTCTCTCTCACTCTCTTTCTCTCACTCTCTCACTCTCTCACTCTCTCTCATCTCTCTTCTCCTCTCTCTCTCTCTCCTCTCTCCCATCTCTCTCTCTCATCTCTCTCTCTCACTCTCTCTCTCTCTCTCTCTCTCACTCTCATCTCTCTCTCACTCTCCTCTCTCACTCTCTCTCTCTCTTCACTCTCTCTCTCTCACTCTCTCACTCTCTCTCACTCTCTCACTCTCTCCTCTTCTCTCACTCCTCTTCTACTCCTCTCTCCTCTCTCACTCTCTACTCTCTACTCTCTCACCTTCCTCCACTTTCTCTCTCTCACTCTCTCTCACTCTCTCTCTCTCCACTCTCTCTCTCACTCTCTCTTCTCACTCTCTCTCTCACTCTCTCTCACTCTCTCTCACTCTCTCCTCTCTCTCACTCTCTCCCACTCTCCTCACTCTCTCCACTCTCTCTTCACTCTCCTCTCACTCTCCACTCTCTCTCACTCTCTCTCTCACTCTCTCTCTCTCACTCTCTCTCTCCTCTCTCCTCTCACTCTCTCTCTCTCACTCTCTCTCTCACTCTCTCTATCTCACTCTCTCTCATCACTCTCTCTCTCTCTCTCTCTCACTCTCTCTCTCTCTCTCCACTCTCTCTCTCTCACTCTCTATCTCACTCTCTCTCTCACTCTCTCTACTCTCTCTCACTCTCTCTCTCACTTCTCTCTCACTCACTCTCTCTCTCTCTCACTCACTCTCTCTCCACTCACTCTCTCACTCTCTCTCATCTCTCTCTCTCATCTCTCTCTCACTCTCTCTCACTCTCTCTCACTCTCTCTCTCACTCTCTCTCTCTCACACTCTCCTCTCTCCACTCTCTCCTCTCTCTCTCTTTCTCTCACTCTCTCACTTCTCTCTCTCACTCTCTCTCTCTCTCTCTCTCTCTCTCTCTCTCACTCTCTCTCTCTCACTCTCTCTCTCTCATCTCTCTCTCTCACTCTCTCTCACTCTCTCTCTCTCTCACTCTCTCTCATTCTCTCACTCTCTCACTCTCTCTCTCACTCTCTCACTCTCTCTCCTCTCTCACTCTCTCTCTCTCTCCTCTCTCTTTCACTCTCTCTCTCACTCTCTCTCACTCTCTCTCACTCTCTCTTCTCTCTCACTCTCTCCTCACCTCTCTCCACTCTCTCTCACTCTCTCTCTACTCTCTCTCACTCTCACTCTCTCTTCACTCTCTCTCACTCTCTCTCACTCTCTCTCTCTCACTCCTCTCACTCTCTCTCACTCTCTCTCACTCTCTCTCTCACTCTCTCTTCTCACTCTCCTCTCTCTCACTCTCTATCTCACTCTCTCTCTCACTCTCTCTTCTCTCTCTCTCTCTCTCTCACTTCTCTCTCCTCACTCTCTCTCTCCTCACTCTCTCTCACTCCTCTCTCTCTCACTCACTCTCTTCACTCACTCTCTCTCACTCTCTTCTCACTCTCTCTCACTCTCTCTCACTCTCTCCACTCTCTCTCATCTCTCTCTCACTCTCTCTCTCTCACTCCTCTCTCTCTCTCACTCTCTCTTCACTCTCTCTCTCCTCTCTCACTCTCTTCTCTCTCTCACTCTCTCTCTCTCACTCTCTCTCTCTCTCACTCACATTGATGCATCACCGTTGGCAGTACTCTCTTCTTTCTCTCTCTCTCACTCACATTGATGCATCACCTTGCATGTGAAAGGTCATAGCTGTGTCAAGGTGCGATCCCAGACTAAGCAGCTCAGAGGTTAATGCACATACCGTGAAGTGATCCTGTCACCCCAAGAATGATTAAATTCCACAATAAATCCAATGAAATGAGACGATTATCAAAATTGCACGTAAAACACCAATAAAGTGCCAAGTATCAAGCAAGAGGATTCTGAGTTCAAATCCCTCTCGGTCATTGAATTAATACCAGGTAGGGTTGACTCAGCCTGTCATCCTTCTGAGGTCGGCAAAATGAGTGCCAGCTTGCTGGGATGATTGAGCCATTTGAGTATCCTGCGTCGGAGTGGTGACCCGTCCAGGGTTGTGCCCAATAGCCCAGGAGACTGCTTCGGCAGCATCGACGCTCTGTACAGAGTATCGTCCCAGTGGATGGATCAAGCAAGTCCAGGAATGGCAAATTCGGTCTTGAAAGATGAAAGGAGGATTCAGCTTAATACATGTAGTAAAAACGTCTCAATTATCAGAATTTATTTTCAAAATGCCATTAAATCCCCACATTTTCAGTACGATATACAATTGAGTCGCTATAACCTATTATTGTTTTGAATTACATGGCTCAAAGTAGAGCAGCGTGTTAAAGTGGTGAATACCTCATATTTATATAAACTGAACAGAAAGAATTTAAGACTGCAAGGATGCTTTGCACCAGCGAGCTTTCGTTTACTGTATAAGGTTTAAGAGGTGGCTGCACGTTCCTGATTTGAATACAGAAATTTCAGAAAAATGTAATCACAATTTCAAAATCTCACAGGATCGGTCAGCAATCATTAGCTCATTGCTAAGCTGTGTTTACTCTTGAGGTCAAACAGAATTAGGTCTCACGAAAATGTCCTCGTTCAAAAAGGAGGTTATAAGCAAATGCATTTCACTAACATTTGAATGTTTAACAGCTTATGGTATATTTTGCAAAAGGTTAAGCAAGTTCAATGGCTGACTAGATATGTGCGATCATCAAGGGTAAGCCTTTCCCGACCGGGGGCGACTTACCCTTGGCCCGCAATCCAATGATAGCCATATATATTTTCTTTGGACTACGATATGACCTTGACCTTAAAAATTTAGGATAGAGTGTAAATGAAGAAAATGTGTCCCCATCTACAGTCTATCTATAAAACTCATGAAAATCGGAGGAAAATTATTCGAGATTGTGTTTTTTGTTAATTAGGTCACAATCCAAAAAAAAAGGTCAAGGGCACGAATCAAATATCAGGTCCACAACTTCAGTGCAAATCCACTATTATGATACAAAAACATCTTGGAAGGCCAAGTGGTCTTTGAGATTGCACATCGGCAAAATTGAGTAATGACAAAAAAAAATACATGTTTTTGTTTTCAGACCACCATTTGACCTTGACCTTTAACTCGGAGGAGTATGATGTAAATGAAGCATAAATGCGACATGCTCAAAGCTATCGAGAGAGGGCAATTTCGTTCTGATCGGACAAGCCTTAGTCAATTTTTGCTGAAAAATGTTTAAATGTCTATAATTAGGTCATGATCTTGAAATTAGGTCAAGGTCAAAAACAATTGTCACCCCCCCCCCCCCCCCCCCCGCATACTTTTTTTTTCTCCATTATTGATGCAAAATTGCCTTGCCCTAACGTATCATTCCAATTGGCCAAACTATATTGGAGTTATTGTGTAAAATGTTAAAATGACTATAATCAGGCCTATAATTAGGTCAGTTATAGTGAATATAATTTAAAATTAGGTCAATGTCAAAAAATGTTTTCGGTCAGTGACAGCTTTGTTCGTTCCGTCTTGTTATTTATTCGTGTCTCATCCATCCTTATTCCCATATACATTTATAGTAAACCCTTGATGATAAGAAACCTCTTCCTGCCTTTTGCCTTCTGGCGCACGAGCAACCTCCAGTCTCGGCTTTATTTGAATGATCCTTTAATGATCCTTGGTGTAACCTTTTAAACAGTTAATTTTAAACGCAGAAAATTGAAAAATCGTTTTGGTCATGCGCTGAGATCTTTAGACGTCCAGCGCACAGCGTCCGCATTAGCTGGGCTTCTGATGGGACGATATTTTCCAAAGAACCAGGACATTCATTCCAGGGGTTTTGAGGCAAAGCATCGATAAGCCAGTTGACTGTGCCATTTAACTTGAATGTTTATTATTTAATTTTTTTTTTCCTCTCCTTCCTCTCCTTCCGCTCCTTTTGCAGGCTGATCAGCGATTGAAGTCCTCCATGAGGGTGACTGTAGGTGCTGCATCTTTACCCTTTAATCCAGCAGCATATGGAGAGGTAAATGCTGATGCCCATCCCTGTTTCCTTATTAAACATTCGTGTTCTGACCAAACTCAAATATGCCTCGATGTATCCTACGGGTAATTTTGTTATTTATTTATTTACTTGGGGCAGGGTTCTCAGCCTACGGCTTATGGGGACGCATGTTGCGTGCTAAATATTTTTTGTAGCCTGTGTAGTGTGTAGCACCCATAAAAATTATTGTAAAACATTCAATCTGCAGAATTTATTGTGACATGAAAACTGTTTTAAAGCTAAAAAAAATAGAAGAAAACAAAAGTATTAAAAAACTTACGCTTGTTTAAGGCGATCATTGGAGCTGAATGAAAGTTTGTTTCATTTCCAAAATGAAAACTGGAGCAAAGAAATTGTTGAAGCTAAATAATGTAGAGTATGTAAAGCAAAGTACTGTCACATCGACGGGTCTGCTAACATAGACCTGCCGTGCCGCAGCAATCCATCTATCCAATGGGACCATACTCTGTGCAGAGCGTCAGTGCTGCCGAAGCAGTCTCCTGGGCTATTGGGCACAATCCTGGATGGGTCGCCACGCCGACGCAGGATACTCAAATGGCCGCAGCAACGTGCTTGGCGAATTGTCAAATCAAAGGAAATCCACTCTTGAATGGACAAAATAGCTTCCCCCGTCGAGATCGAAATCCCGCCTGTCTCTGAAAATGAATTCGCTTTGCAACTTATGCCTTTACCACTGTAAAGCCGCTGTCACACCTTGACGATTTAGCCAGCGTATGCCGATTTATGAAAAATTTGTCTAAAACGCTGGCACACGTCGAATACGTTATGGGTACGTTTTGTATACGTTAAGAGCACGCTGAAAAACACTGCCATACGTCGTAGTACGCTGGCTTTAAAGGGGCTGTCACACGTTGACGTTTTAGCCAGCGTATGGCAAGGTATCAAAATGTATGTAAAACGCTGGCGTACGCTGAACTATTGAGGTTTTTTTTAAAGTTTTGGGCGTATAATAACGTGTTGGACGTATGCATAACGTATTAGTAACGTACACAGAACGTTTCAATCACATATAGATAACTTATACCAACAAATGCTGAGAGTGTTGTCGGCGTTCACAACCTATGCCCAACGATAGTGTAACTTATGCATAGCGCCGGCAGCGTATCGCCGATGATCACGTGCGTAGGCTATTAATAGGCTGCGGCTCGAAGATCAAATCATAAACCGCACTAGACATCGAAGTGTGAAGCCGCTGTCACACCTTGACGTTTTAGCCAGCTATGCCTGACTATGAAAATTTGCCGAACCAAGCTGCACACGTCGAATACGTTATGGGTAAGTTTGTATACTTTAAGAACACGCTGGCATACGTCGTAGTACGCCGAGTACGTCGACAAATTTCAGCATGTTGAAAATTTCTCGACGTACTCGGCGTATGACACACGTTCCGCATACCTGGCATAAGTTGTAGGCACGTACGCGATCGTTGACACACGTCGACATACGTTACTTGTAAGTTACTCATAAGTCGAAGCATGTCGAGGTAATGTTTAGCATACCCAACTTAATTTTTAACCTATGAGTAACGTGCTTTGAACCTATGGTGAACTTCTCCAACGCACATTGACTATGTAGACGTATTTGATGTACGTCTCCGTACGACCACAGAACTTACTGACGTATTTCTAACTTACAGCTACCGTATAATGGCGTATTGGCAGCGTTAGGGGAATTGGTATATAAAAATCGGTTCACAGAGAACCCGTCAGTGTTCCAGACTCCATGTGTTTTTGTTTTTTTGGGGGGGGGGTGGTTGCGGCTACAAAAGGTTGAGAACCACTGCGCTAGACATTACCTCAACGTGTTTCGACTTATGAGTAACTTACAAGTAACGTGTGGTCGACGTGTGTCAACGATCGTGTAACGTGCCTAACACACGTTACTCATAGGTTAGAAATAAGTTTCGGGTACGCTAACCATTACCGTACGTGTTTCGACTTATGAGTAACTTACAAGTAACATGTGTCGACGTGTGTCAACGATCGCGTAACGTGCCTACAACGTATGCCAGTGTATGCGGAACGTGTGAGTCATACGCTGGCATACTTCGAAAAATTTCAAGCCTGGAAAATTTGTTCAACAGCTCAGCGTACTACGACGTATGCCAGCGTGCTCTTAAACGTATACAAACTTACCCATAACGTATTCGACGTGCCAGCGTTTTCGCCAATTTTCATACGTCAGGCATACGCTGGCTAAATTGTCAAGGTGGACAGGGCCTTAAACGTTGTACTTTTGGTTTCCTCAAATTTTGCATGCTTGAAATTTTACGACGTATGCCGGCGTATGACTCACACATTCCGCTATGCTGGCCATAAGTTGTAGGCACGTTATGCGATCATGACACACATCACACACGTTACTTGTAAGTTACTCATAAGTCGAAACACGTCGAGGTAATGTTTAGCGTACCCGAAACTTATTTCTAACCTATGAGTAACGTTTTGTAAGCACGCTACACGAACGTTGTTCAAACTTCGCAACACGTAACTTGAAAGTTCCTCATACGTCGAAACACGTCAAAGTAATGTTTAGGGTACCCGTGACTTATTTATAACCTATGAGTAACGTGCTTGGGAATTATTTGTAAAGCATGTCCTACGCACAAATACGTATGTAGACGTATTTGACGTCTTCAGGACGACCACAGAACTTACTGAACGCGTTTCTAACTTACAGATACCGATATATGGCGTATTGGCACGCGATTAGGGAATGTGTATATAAAAAGGGCTTCACGGGAGGAACCCGTCTTTTTAGACTTCGTGGTGAGTACATGTCCATGTCACCCGAGAGATAGGATACGGCAAGGCTGAGACGACAATACCTACCTGTCCTCCAACATCAACATGACCTCATCGAGTTGACACTGCACCAGTTGCGTGCCAATAGAGCCGGAGAAGAAAAGACGTGAACGGAGGAAAAGGAACTGGGTCAGACCATGATCGGGAGGCGACGCCATTACGGCATATAGACCAGCTCATGGTGAAACTCCGAACGAGGACCATGCATCCTTCAAACTTCTGCGAATGCCCCCAGCGATGTTCGACGAGCTGCTAGCCAGAGTGAGTCCAAGGATAACCAAGCAGTACACCTTCTACAGGATCCGCTTGAGCCTGGCATTAGCCTGGCATGAGGCTGGCATGAGCCTGCTGCTGTTGGTGCCGTGACTGCAGTGCTGTGGAAGCGATTTAACTCGTTCAATGAATACGATTTCAATGCCGAGCACCAGCGTCCAAAACAATAGGCGAGTGACAGCCATATTAAAAGTGAAGTTGCAGCCGATGAATAGAAAACATCACGTAATCGCGACGATACGCTGCCACGCTATCATATTAGACTATCGTTGGGCATAGGTTGTGGACGCTAAAACACGTTATCAATCGTTGTATAACTTATCTATAAGTTATCGAAGCGTTCTGTGTTCATTACTAGTACATTATGCATTTGTCCAAGTCGTTTGAATACTCAAAAACTGAAAGAAAAAAAACACTTCATCGTGTATGAGAAAAAAAAAATTAGCCGAAAAGATCATCGAACAATGGTGCAAAGTAGTCTCCTATTCGTGGACGCAACGAGGATCATCATCACCCACACCCTCCCATCACGCTCACCTACTACTACTGACATGGACCTACACTACTATACCAATACTACTACTTACTACTACTGACATGGACCTACTATTACTACCAATACTACTACTACTACTACTACTACTGACATGCTCACCTAATACTAACTACTACTACTGATGCTACTGACATTGACATCTACTCAACAGGAGTCTGGAACACTGACGGGTTCCTCTTGTGAAGCCCATTTGTATATACCAATTCCCCTAAACGCTGCCAAATCGCCATTATACTGTTGCGAATTCCGCGCCGCTGGCGTCGAATGGCCACGTAACTCGAATCGCGGCATGTCGCCCACCGGACGGACAATTCATCGTGACCCTCTCGGAACAACGCCGGGATCAGTCACGGGTGGGGGTTTAACCTCACCACGACGTGCCAATTACCCACCCGCGCAGGATAGGGTTGCTCGCCAATTCGATCTACCTAAGTACCTGCGCAATGGTTGACCGGCGCGATCGTACCACGCCACAGGCCGACTCCGGACACGAACCGCTAAGCGGTCCGTTCCGTGCTACAGTGATAACCGAGCGGTGTTATCGTCGGCCTTAGACGTTCCGATTAATTTCCGGGATGTTGCACCCACTACGAACCCCTTACGTGAAGCAGGATGGAGATCAAATGGAGAAAAGACGAAGCGAAACGGGAAGACAGTTCACACAAGCACATTTATTTCACACACACAGAAAAGCACGTATATCAGCCATACAGTCAAAAATCACATATAACAGTTAAAACAATTATGCACGAAAAGCAAATGTAACAAAAAAAACGATGCAGAGCTACAACCGATAACGCGTACACACGGCAACACTTAAAAACAATACTACTTGAGCCAGACTGGCGCCACCCACAGACATTTGCACAAAAACCTCAAAGAAAAGAAAGAAAGAAGTCCGACTTCCTTTTTATGGCTGGCGAGTCCCTCTCCCGACCGTCAGCGTGCGCGCCTGGCCCCGACCTCTCTCGCGGCCCGAACCCCTCCGGCACTCCCCGTCCGACGCACAGTCCACCTCGCAACGGGCGCTGCCGCGTCTCCCGTCTGTGCCTCGTGACAGGGCCGCTCGCCAAGGTGCGGGCACAGACCTCTTCCTGACCAACTCTCCACAAAAAACCAACCGAACCACCCAGACGAAGAGAAGAAAAAGCGCTCGCGCGCCGCCCGTGTCCGTCTTTATCTCGTGGGCTCCGCCCTTCGCCCCGCCCCGTTCTCGGCTCCACCTTCCTTCGAGAGGGTTCCCGAAAAGGCGTTCCCTCACGCTTTCCTCCACCCGCTCCGTCCGGGGGCCGAGAGTCAGTTTTTGGCTCGGGGCCAAGAGAATTATTCCCCCAAAAAGAGGCCCCCACCTTTTCTCACCTTTGACCCCCGGCTCGGATCGCACCTCCCCCACACCAAAGCGCGGGAATCAAACGGAAGAAACAGCGCGGGAAACCTGCGCATCCTCGCAGTTCCCTCCTTGGCGTCTTTGTCCTGCCGTTCGGAACGACGTAGTGGCGAAGATGTAGTAGCGTAGTTGTGGAGGTGCGGTGGTTGCAGTGTGTGGCGCTGTGATGGGATGGCGTGGTTGTTGAAATGTTGTGTGTTTGAAATAAAAGATAGCAAAAAAAACGACTAACTCAAAGCGTCGCAGCCCGGATGGATCACATAAATTCCCTCTATAACAACGGTTTGGCTAACTACACATGTACCTATGAAGATATCTCACCTAAGGGCCTTTTATGGTGTAATGTCGAATTCCACAGCCGTAACAATACGGTAGATGTAAGTAGAAAACACGTCAGTAAGTTATGTGGTCGTCCGGAAGACGTCGATCAAATACGTCTACATACGTCATGTGCGTTTCAGATACGTTACACATAGGTTCAAAGCACGCTACTCATAGGTTCAAGGCACGTTACTCATAGGTTAAAAATTAAGTTTCGGGAATGCTAAACATACCTCGACGTGTTTCGACTTATGAGTAACTTACAAGTAACGTGTCCGACGTGTGTCAACGATCGCGGAGCGTGCAGAAACTATGCCAGCGTATGCGGAACTTCTGAGCCATACGTCGAGTACGTCGTAAAATTTTCAGCATGCTTGAAATTTCACGACGTACTAGACGTACCACGGAATATGACAGCGTACTTCATTGTTTTTCAGCGTGCTCCTAATGTATACAAAACTTACCCATACCGTATTCGACGTGTGCCAGCGTTTTAGACACATTTTTCATAGGTCGGCATACGCTGGCTAAATCGTCAAGGTGTGACTGCGATGTTGACACTTCCAATTTCAGGCGTTATGGTTTAAAATCGGCGTGCGGCAGGTTTTTAACAGAGAACGCCACGAGTTCATCGGCGATACGTGCAGCGCGCTATGCATAAGTTAGACTATCGTTGGCATAGGTTGTGAACGCCGACAACAGGCTAAGCATTCGTTGGTATAAGTTATCTAATAAGACAACGAACTTGTTGTGCCCGTTACTAATATGTTATGCAACGACAACAACTTTATAAACGACAAAACTTAAAAAAAAAAAACCTCAAAAAATTCAAAGCGTACGCCAACGTTTTACATACATTTTTACACGTTGCCATTGCTGGCTAAAACGTCAAGGTGTGACAGTGCCTTAAGTTCTGGTGAGGCAGCTTATTTGACTAATTTGGCGAGCTGTTCCAATATAAGCAGAGATTTACCAAATCCGAAACACCGAAACGGTTTCCACCCGTCTTCTTCTTCTTGCGTATGGCAGCTTAGCTGCCAGGGTAGCTATCATTTCTTCGAAGCGCGACTGTGTGCTGATGCAGTGCCCTTCTACCAGTACACACTGGTACTCATTTTGCCGACCTCGAAGGATGACAGGCTGAATCAACCCCCTGGTTATTAATTCAGTGGCTAACGGGGCTTGAACTCAGGACCCGAGGATCCCAAGCCGCCATAACCACTAAGCCAACACCAGGCTTTTCCACCCATGAAAGGTGGTAATCCGGCGATGCGTATTCTTAAGAAATAACAGTTTTATTGCAAAGAATCACAAGCCGACATGAATGGAGAATCCCGAGATGACAGACAGATAGATGGCCATGGATGAATCGAGAGAAATAAATACACTTAATACAAGAATTATAATTCTAGGGCACCACGAGCACAGCCTCCTTCACTCACAAAGGGGGGCGAGGCAAGGTCTCTGAGGATAAGGGGATGGAAGCAGATTCCAATATGGTAATATTTTCAGGGAGAACAGCATGGACAGCACTAAAGGCCGACAGCCACAGTACCAAGTAGCGAGAGGCAAAGAGAGAAGCAGAGAGAGAGAGAGAGAGAGAATAACACCTGCAGTCTCTTTTATCCCCTCTCCTGTGGCTACACGCTGTGCCTTTTCAACGTTATTTGCTCATGGTCTGGCATTGGCCAGTGTGGTGGCATGTTGCCGCCTTTGTGCTGACGCCACACAGATGCGGTGTTGGTAGCAGCACCACCCGCATCAATGACACCACACTGTGCAGCACACCAATGACAGTGTGCCCTCAGGGTCCTTGTGATGGCCGATGCCTTACCGGATGCCTTGTACACTAAGCGGGGGCTTGGGGGTGGGGGGAATTATCGGGTCAAACACGAACTACCGTAATCTAAATCCACCCCTCTCCTTACCTTGCCTGTTTCACAGAGATGACACGTACGAATTTCACTTTCTTGTTTAATGTCTACGTCGACTATATTGCCTTTCACAGCATACATGATAACAGCACAACTTCACTTGAATGGGTCCCTGGTTACAGCAAATGCTCTAACCTACACTAACACACAGACCTTGCTAACTTTTATATGCTACCTAATTCATACCCCCTCCAATGTAACTACTTATGTTATTAGTTATTTGGGGAAGGGGGTTGGGGAGATCATTGCACCTGGCTGTGTAGGAAATGCATATACTGTATGTGGACCACCTAACAGTTGAAGTCCCACAGTGATAACATTGAGACCACCCCCCCCCACCCCCACTCCATCTTTCCTCTCCCCAGGAATTTAGGCAGTGGTTAAATCCAGATCATAAATACTGTGGCCTTTCATCAGATATGAACCCATAACTTCTAAGATGACAGTTCACTGCCTTCACAACGAGGCTGCCCATACTTCTTGTCTTATCACACGGTGGTGTTCATGTGTCGGTCCTTCACAGATGGTGTTATTCTTGCGGATGTGCCTGGCACACAGTGCTGGCATTCCCCCTACATCGCAGAGCTTTGCAGAAATGCGTCAAGCAGCTCCAGAGTTGGGGAAATACCTTCACTCACTGCTTCGCTCTCCACGGGAGGCAGAAGCTATGAATATTTATATTTCTCTCCTTCAACAACTTATTCAGGCCATTGGGGGTGAGAAAAGCTTTCTTTTCTTCGCAACCTTCATTACCTCTGCCACCGAAGGTGGATCGAGATAATGTATTCACCCCTGTTTGTCTATTTGTCTGTAAGCAGGATATCTCAAAAAGTTATGAACGGATTCGAACGAAACTTGGTGGACAGGTTGTGTGAGTGACGAGGACGAATTGATTAGATTTTGGTAAAGATCCGGATCCGGATCTGGACACGAGAATTTATTTAATTTTTCACTGATTCTTCACCATTTTGAGATGGGGCCCAACTACGATAATACAGCATAACATTTCAAAAAATTGTGGAAGGGTTATGACAAAACGTGAACTGTTCAGCCTGGCCGGAGGTATGCCCTCTACCGATTGCCGTTGTCGTTTCTTCATGAGATTATTTTGGACAATGATTCATTGAAATTCCCCTCCTGTGCTCACTTATTCTCACCAGGTGCACCGGTCCTGTACTGTCTTTTGGAGGTTGTAGCTGTCTGCCCGAAGGAGCTCACTCAACAGTTTGTGGATAAACTTCCCTGGATAAAGGTAAGTACATTTGACCAGTGCATATGCCATGGTAACTTTTCAATTCCATACTGCATCGATGATCGTAAAAAAAAAAAAATGATAACCTAACATTACTCACGTGGGCAAAATAATAATAATAATAACAATAATAATAATAACTATTATTATTATTATGATGTTCAGGGCTTGATGCACTCCAGCCGAGATGAGATGCGAGAATTGGCAGCTCAATTGTTTGCTGTGGTCACAACCTGCCCAGTCCATCCCGATGCACCTGCACTCCTGAAAAATCTTCTGAAGGACTCTCAAGATCAGGCAAGATAAAGAAAATATCTTTGCGATCAACAACAACAAATTCAACATCACATGCGACTTCGGGACCTCCATCCAAAGTTTGCGTAACATGTGAGTGTTCTCTGTCATTGCAGAGCCTGGAAGTCCAGCATGGGTCTGTTCTTGCTCTGGGATACACACTTTCTCGGCTGCTGGGCCCTAGAAACGAGTCAGGAATGGATACTGACAAAACGGTGGCACCTATTAATGAAGAGACCATCCAAAGCATTGTCACAATGATTTGTAAGAATGAAGGGATGGGGCTGGAATCATTGTGGATTAGGGAAGCAGGGCATATGAGTGTTGGAATTGCTTAAGGTCAATATTGCTTACCCTATAGTAGATTTCATATGTGCACTCGTCCGATCCCATCTATCTATGCCACCCCCCCCC
>CM068952.1:25987346-26001602 GCA_035128595.1 Eptatretus atami | reverse complement strand
AGCTGTCTCTGCACACAGTTATTCTGTTTATCGAGACTAACGGGCACCCCTGCCCTCCGGCGGGAGTACCGTCCAAACATTACATCACCGCATTTTATCACCTTGATCAAATGTATCAAAATCGCACACCATTTCACAGCCATTTTTTGAACTCTCTCTACCATTCGAACACAATTATGTGAAGGACATGCATCACCATATTGTGCTGGCATTCTCCTGTGAATTTCAGCTGGTTTGATGTTCTCCTTCACAAGGGAATTATTGCTACACCTCTGTTTCACAGCACGCATGATTATGTTGACATGATGTTTTGTTTGTATTTTTTGTATTTTTTTTTTTTAAACACAGAATGTTTTTGACCAGCATTGACGTCACTACCTGTATACCTGCTCAAGGCTAACAATATTATTGTAAAATAGTGCAGCATTGAGCTCTTGGTTTTTACTTATCTACAATCAAGAGTCCACAGCAACCTTGAACAGCTGCTATGTATCACGTGTTTGGTGTATGTTAATTAAAAAAAAATTTTTTGAGTGTTCATGAGGTTGATTTTTGTTCGCTTGTAATATGTCCAGCCAAGGCAGGTTGAGCTCCAGTTCTGCATAGCTGAAGCATTGTGCTGTGCCTCCATGGGGATAAAGTCAAGCGCTGCTCGTGACATCTGGATGGTGAATGAGAAAGAATATGTGGTTCCCAGTGGTATGTTACAAACATTATTTTTAATTGTGTACAACGAGTCTTGTAATTCCACTTCGTATCCGAAGTTCCTCACGAGTCTCGATCCTTTCTTCCCTCTTCTTCATCTTCTTCTTCTTGTTCTTCTTCTTCCTCCTGCCGGCACACCATCTTTATTCTACTGAGCTGACCCTCTCTCGCCAGTACCTTCACGATTTCTTCCGATCTACAACCTTCCATTCCCGAATCTTACCTGTTTTTCAAAAATACATCAAAAAATAATAATCTTCCTTGTATCCTTCGATCTGTACACCTCCTGTAACCACGTGTCTCTCTCTACTCATCCTGGTACTTTTCATCGACCCAGCAGCTTCACACTGAGTCTACCGTTCAAATTCACCACACACTTCCATGATTTTACTTCAACCTTCCCTTTTCCGAATCTTACGCAATCCTTATTTAAAATAAATAATTTCACTTTTGACTATACATCTCCCATCGCCACGTACCCCCCTCACCTTTCTCCCTCAACTCTCCCCACTCACCCTTCTCCCACCATTCACCCCCCTCACTCATCCTTCTCAAAGTTGCCCCCCCCCTCCATCCAAAGCTGCCTCCTTCCACTGCCCTCTCACCTCCATCTCTTCACTCCACCTCCTCAAATCCTCAACTGCCTTCTGCCCCCTCTCTTGTCCCCCCTCTCCCCCAGCACCACAGAGCCTTTTCTCCTCCTCATCCGGCCCCCCTTTATATACAGAGCTATTCTGCAATCCCCACACTCTTTCAACAACCCTCCTTACCTCCCCCCTCGTCCCTTGTCCTACCCTCCCCCTCCCCTCCCTCTTCATTAAAAGTATGGACCTCAAATATCCGGGGCCTTCGCTCAAACCTTTCAGATCTTTCCAGACAGGTCGCCACTGACAAACCAGACATAATCTGCCGAACAGAAACTTTCCTCCCCCAAGATGTCTAACTCCCACGTATCTCTCCCTGGTTACTCCCTCCTCCGGTATGACAGACCTGAGCCTCGCCCTGGTGGAGGAGTTGCTCTCTTCATTAAAGACTCTATTCCTCACTCTCCATGCACTGCCCTCACTCCCCACACCCCCAGGAATACCTCTGGCTACGGCTTCCCCTCCACTCTCACCTCATGTTTATATGTGTACTGTACCGTCCACCTAACAGTGTTGACTCCATCTACACCTCACTATCCGAAAACATGGACCAACTTCTATCTTCTTATCCAAACTCTCTCTTCTTCATATGTGGCGACTTCAATTGTCATCACGCCAGTTGGCTCGGTGTGGGTACCTCTCTCACCTCTCATGGCACCTCAGCAAAAGCTTTCTGCGACTCATTGGGACTGACTCAATCGGTCAACTTCCCTACCCGGATTTCAACCAATGGTACTCCATCTCTTCTGGATCTGATTTTGACAAATTTCCTTGACAATATCTGCTGCTCTTCCTCCGCTCCAATCGGTTCTTCTGACCATGTCCTTGTCAAAGTGGACATCTTTCTGGCTTTTATCAGAGAACCACCTCACCGCCGTCGAGTCTGGCATTTCACTCAAGCCGAATGGCAGGGTCTCCAAGCAGCCATCAAACTTATAGACTGGTCTCCTATCGCTACTTTCTCCAACATCAACTCATCCTGGGAATTCTTTCAAAGAAACTTACTCTCCCTCATGCACAGATTTATCCCCCTCGTTTCAGTTGTCCTACCCTTCCTCCCGCCCTTGGTTAACTGAAGCTTGTCGCGAGGCAGTTGTCCTGAAACAACTTGCCTTTGCCTCATGGAAAGCAAACCCAACTGAGGGTAATCTCAGTTCCTTCCATAAAGCTCGGAACAAGTGTGTATCTACCCTCAGGAGAGCCAGAAAACAACATCTTTCTAATCTCAAGTCTGAACTTTCAACATCTCTCCCTCTCAAAATCCTGGTGGCGTAATCAAATCTGTTTCGGTGTATGTTCCCCCTCCATCCCCTCCCTTACTTCAAATGGAAGCACTGCTGATACCGCACGTGAAAAGGCTGAATGCCTAAACTCGGTGTTTACATCGAAATATTGTATCCGAAACCCATCGCTTTCTCTACCCACCTTACCCAGTCGCACCCAACTGTCCCTGGACTCTGTGTCCTTTTCTCCTGACAACGTGGAGATAAGAGCTTGCTGTCAAACCTCGACTCAGATTCTGCAACCGTCCAGACGGCATCAGCCCATGTGTCCCAAAATCATGCTCCTCTGCTCTTGCTCACCCTCTCTCTTGTTCTATTCACCCTCTCATTTGCTCAACGTCATCTGCCATCTGCTTGGAAATCAGCAAACATTACTGCCCTGCATAAAAAGGTGCAAAAACAGATCCATGCAACTACAGACCAATCAGCCTTCTCCAATCATCAGCAAGGTTATGGAATCCATCATCGCTTCAGACATTAACCCTTCTCTCTTTCCAATGGTTGATTTCCGATCATCAATTTGGTTTCAGACCAGGTCACTCTACCCTGGATATGCTGCTTCTGCTCTCCCAACAATGGATGGAAGCCCTCAATGCTAGACAGGAAATCCGAGCCGTATCCCTGGACATATCATGTGCTTTTGACACGGTCTGGCACCCTGCCCTACTCACCAAACCCTCTTCCCATGGTATCCAAGGCCATCTCCACTCATGGCTCGCAGACTTCCTCTCCTGTCGCAGTCAACGTGTGGCCCTAAATGGAGTTCTCTCATCCCCTCTTCCTGTCCAGGCTGGAGTTCCTCAAGGTAGCGTTCTGGGCCCTGTTCTTTTTCTGGTTTTCATCAATGATCTCTCCGACTCTCTGGAAAATCCTCTTTATCTCGTTGCTGATGACTCCACCCTCTGCCGTACCATCTGTCATCCCTCAAACCGGAAAGCAGCAGCTTCTTCGCTCTCTGCAGATCTGGATAAAATCACAAACTGGTCCAACACGTGAACATGTCTTTCAATCCAGACAAATCTCACACTCTCACTATGTCTCTCCGAAAGGACCGTTTAGAACCCTCCCCCCACCCCCATCCACTTTCTCAACAATCTCTGAAGAAGTCCTTTCTTTCAAGCTTCTGGGTCTCACCATCTGTCCATGACCTTTCCTGGGAAAGCCACATTTCAAACCTCGCCTCCAAAGCCAGTCGCCGACTGGGAATCCTCCATCATGCAGTCCTTCCTCGGCCCACCTGAGCTCCTGACCACTTACAAAGCTTTTGTCTAAAGCCTGATGGAGTTCTGCTCTCCCCTCTGGGCTGGTGCTCCTGCCTCCGATCTTTCTCGGCTTCACGCTGTGGAAACCAAGGCATTTCGGATCATTGGCATCTCCCGCGATGAGGCTGAGTCTTTGGGCCTCTCACTCTCTCACCGCAGGCTGGTCGGTTGTCTTTCTGTCTTCTACCGTCTCCTCTCCAGCCTCGCCACCCCCCCCCCCTGCTGTCTCTGCGATTTGTCCCCACCACATTTCCGCAGGGCGCTTAATGTCCACCAACAACCCCCTTCTGGTAAAACTACCAAAATCACGAATCACTGCTCACCTTCACTCTTTCATTCCTCTTTTTTCCCACCTTTGGAATAAACTCCCTCACTCTATTCAATCCATTCTCCCTCCAGGCTCAAACAGCTGTTCACCACCACCTCTTATCATCTCCCATCCAAATCCTCAATCTTTTCTACCCCCGTTAATCCACCAAAGCCCACCTCCTTCAAATTCCTTGCTTTCCTTCCTGAAAGTCCCTGTAATGTCCATCTTGCATTCCCCATGTTCCCCACCCGATCTCTCTCCCTTCCACAGATCTCCTAATGTCTCTGTTCCCCACTGTTTTGTCCCTCCCACTCCCATCCCTCTTGTCTCATGCCCCCTTGCTGTGCGTTGTGTGTTGGCTCTCATATGAGCCTCGACAAGGGATACAAAAAAAATAAATAAAGTGAGCCGTTCACATATGACATGCGAACATTTTGGTGCATCATTTGATTTGTAGTGTTGGAGCTGCTGCCCGTTTCCGAAACAGCTTCTGGGACAGCAAGCATCGTAAACTGCTCTCGAGGAATATCTGAGGAGACCAGACAACTTGTTACATGCAGTCCAGGCATAAATCGGAAATTTGTTCAGCGTGCTGACGATAACTTGCCGACGATAACTTGCCAACTCTTTGCAAAGGGCAGGGCTCACACGGTCCACCATCAACCCCTTTCTGGTGAAACTATTTAAATCCAGGTTCACTGCTCACCTCCACTCATTTGTTCCTCTTTTTTTCCCCCACCTGCGGATCAACTTCCACATCCTCTTCAATCTCATTCTTCCCTCCAGGTCTTCAACATCTCAGATTGTCTCCAATCCAAAACCATGATCTTTTCTACCCTTGTTAACCCCACACAAATCCTTCCTTCCACTTTCCCAGTTTTCCCTCCTTGGAGTTTCTTTCTGTATCTGTCTTGTCCATCCCATGCCTCCTCTCCTGCCCCGATTCCTCCCCACATTCGTTGCTTGTCCAAGTCTCCTCCTATCTTGGCCTTAAACTCTGCTGTTGGTGTTTCCCCCCTCTCTCTGCTGTTCCTTTTGCGTGTTTTGCATCCTGTTTTTGTCTGTTACGTCCTGATATGTTCAGTGTACTAGCTCTTCCACGAGTCTCGACTATGTAAAATACACAAAAAAATGGCGCTGTCTGATCTTCAACAATCGCCAACTAATTCTAGCAAACGGGACACCCAGCTTAGCGTCCATCAGAATGATGACACACTTTGTGATGGAATGTCGTGTCTGCGAAGCACCAATCCGACAGTTTATAGTCGGGTTGAGCATCGCACCCAGACTTGACACATCAAAGGTAAAGTATACCTCTGCTCCATCCGATCGAATATTGTGTGCAGTACATACTAATTCAGTGGATAACTGTGATGCAGTATCACAGTTAGCTGGGTTATGATGATATCACAGTGTTTGAGATGCGTTTGATATCCGTGAAGTAACTATAACCATCTTCCTGGTACAAGAGATTTTGTTACTTTGCTCCTGTCTTGATGATACAGGTGTTGAGGATGAAGTTCTTTGGCTGCTGCAGATTATTTTCGAGAAATACATTGTCAGTCAAAACCCACACGTGCGACAGGCAGCCTGCATTTGGCTGTTAACGCTTGTGAAGCAGCTTGGAGATCACGATTCAGTGCAGGCAAGTTATCATTGTTCATCCACGGCTTCTTTTACATATATTTTTCCAACCTGTGTGTTTTTACTTTTTATTCCTTTCCCATATAACTTTTATTATTTGCTGCATTTTTCCTTGGCATCATTTATACTCTCGTTTTCATTTCCTTATTCCTCTGTCTCTATCCCTGTGCGGACCGTATGCTTCTCATCATGTCCCTGTTTGTTCTCCCTTCCACACTGTGTAAACCAGCATCTGTCCAAGACAAGAGGTTCCATATCTGCCATTTTTGTTGTTTTCTTTTTTCAGAGTCGTCTTCAGGACATTCAAAAGGCGTTCATAATGATGCTGTCCGAAACAGACGGTCAGTCCTATATATTACGCCTTTGGCATGGGAACCGCTGTTAAACAACAAGGATCCTTTGCCTCTGATTTATTGACTTGAATGTGCCCGAAAAGAAAAGATAATTTTGCTTTAATTAAGGAAAATATACAGAAGTAGTAGTGAGCACAAGGATTAAAAAAGTTCAGTTCCATCAAGATAAAAACAAAATGAAATAATATTGATAACAACAGCGAGAATCGCTTTGCAATACATGTGCCCGACCCGTCCCAATTAATGTTCGTTTATCTGGGTGGTGTATAATGGCACGTTTGGTGCGGAAAATAATAAAAATAAACACAACCCGATGTAAATACATGACGCAAGAACATGCGTCTGGCTTGTGTGCAAATTTCGTACATCGTTATTTACCTGGTTTCATTCCAATTTCACTGGGCCATGGACTAACACCCAGGCCATAGGCCTTGAGGCCTGCCAATCTTTGCCGCTTTATGGAATGGTGGCAGATGATTTCATTGGGGTGGAGTCAGGCCAGCTGTCCAGCCAATGGGTGTAAAGCAGTGGCGTGGAGTCAGGACACCTGAACGCTGACCCATGTATAATATGTGATATGTTTGAAGTCCAAGAAGGGCACAACTCTGTGAAAAATTGACGAAACGCTTTGAAACTCAACTCGTTCTGTAACTTATCGGAATAAAGCCATGTACCAAGTTTCAGTTGAATATGTTGAAGGGTATGGGGAAAAAAGTCTGAAAAACCACAAATGGGACAGACGGATGGACGGACAGCAAACCTATAGTCCCCTCCGGTGAAACCGGTTGGGGACTAATAGCATACAGTGTAGAAACCGGTACGGACCAAATAAAATACAGTATGAAAATAATAAAGAACAAGTAAAAAAAAAGACAAAAAATGTTATAGCCCCCGTTGTTTTAGTCATTTTGCTGAACGGAGTTAAAGGACGAGCCCATGATTATGGAAAACTAAAATGGCCGCCAGTCTACCAGTCGGCCATCTTTGATCAGATCGCAAAATATAGTGAGATGCACGTGTATGCCATCAAGCCCATCATGTACGGTGCTTGTGCCAAGTTTGAACAAAATCAGACCGTACATGTCTGAAAAATGGTTGGGGACACATTTAAGTAAGAAAATGGCCGCCAGTTGGCCATCTTTGATCTGATCTTGAAAAAAAAAATGACGTGCTTATGTAAGCCATCAATATTTATCTGTGTGCCAATTTTGAACAACATTGGGAAATGCATGTCTGAGAAATGATTGAGGAAGTGTTTAACATCGGGTTTCCCAGATTCCTCGTGGAGATCTCTAAGTCTTACTCACGTTGTTGTTCTTCTGCTTCTTCTTGTGGACTTTTTTGTTTCACAGCCTCCAGTTTTCATCGAAACTTCCTGAAACTTGGCGTATATATGTAAAAATCCCCTGCGCAGACAGTAACCATCTCCGATTTTGAAAATTCCTCCTGGAAAAAAAGTTATGACGTCAAAATATCTCCGCTAATGGAAATCGCCTAAAAAATTATCTCTCGAACCTAGGCAAGCTTTTTGAATTCTGTTTGCGGGAATCGAACAGGCATTAGCAGAGATGAATTACCGCACACATGATACATCACTATGACGTAATATCAATTTTTATGACGTCATTCCTATTTTTTGACATTTTTTGTTTCACAACCCAGAGTTTTCATCGGATCTTCGTGAAACTTGCCATGTACATGCAGAAAGCCCACGCGCAGGCAGTAACCATCTCCGATTTTGGAAATTCTTCCTAGAAAAAAAGTTGACGTCATAATATCGCCGCTAATGGAAATCGCCTATACCATATCTTCCGAAACTAGGCAAGCTGTTTGAATTTTGTTTGCGGGAATCAAGCCGGGCATTAGCACAGATAATAATTTATCGCAAACCTGATACATCACAATGACGTCATATTCGTTTTTATGACGTCATCATTAAGAGGACGAGGATCTTAGCTCATTTGAGCTTGTTTCCAACTAAAATGGCTGCCAGTCGGCCATCTTGAATAATGACGTGCAAATGTATACCATCATGTTTTGTCTTTTTGCCAAGTATGAATATAATCGGTCCATACTTGTCAGATATCGTTGCGGATGCGCGGACGCATGCACACATGCACGGACACGGAAATCGAGACAAAATCCATAAGCCCTCATTTCGGACTAAGTCTAACGGGGGCTAATAATCACAAAATGAAATATGCAGACAGGTTGTATGAAAAATGAGTAACATATAAGAAATATAGGAATCAAATGATGAGCATTCTGAATCTCAACTGATTGTTTCTCAACTGAATCTCAACTGAACATGAGATTGTTTCCATCTTTAAGTTCTTATTTGAGACACGTGTAACTGTTGTGAATTTCTTAAGCTGCGACCGGACATAGTAAGTCAAGTTTTCAGAAGATGGGATTGCTGCTCAGAAGTGAGCAAGGATTTAGCAATTCGAGCTGTGATTACATTACGCCTGTCAGAAAGTGAGGCAACATTAATAGTGTTCAAGAGTTCACCAAAGGGCAAGTATCGAAAGGGTGAAATGGGGGGGGGGGGGGGGGTGAAACTGCATTTTGTAAACACACCTTTCTTTCAATGGGAATCTGAAGCTTGCTCTCTTTTCTGCATTTAGATTGTAGATATTAGCGGTCCCACAGTATCTCTTATCGAGTCATGTTCAGTTCCTTGTTTTTATAGTTGGGCAAATGCATTGTATAGGCCGATAACACTTGAAGTCTTACTGCACTTTCAGCCTATTTACAAGTCTGAGCTATCCGAAATGTCTCTGAACGCTTCGGCTTATCGAGCACAGTTAGTACGCGAATGTCAAAGCCATTCTCCGATAACTATCTGCAGCAAATTTGTTCAGTACACTGTGCACGTGTATTTTAAAGCCTCAGAGAATGTGCATCATTACCTAGGCACTCATGCACTGTTATTTTCATTGTCGATTGCATGTTGTTGTTTATCCTGTGCACAGCCCCGATGAAAGGGCTTTTTTGCTGCAGCCAGGAACAGGCAGTTGACACATTTTGGCTACAGATCAAAATTTTCCTCTTGTTTGAAGTTGGAAGTTCTTCCTTTCCTTGTTGTTTTATCGTTTTATTTACCATTGCAAGCGTTGACTTTTCCTGCAAGGCACAGACTTCTGAAGGAGTAATTGATGAATGTGAGTGCAATTGACTTGCCTCCAGTTAATTTCTGGAGATTGGCTGGCACCGAGTATTGGGCAGTGGATCGATCTTTTGAAGAACGAAGTTGAAGCGGAGGTTCAGTGATTAGGTGATCATGGAATGCAAAGAACAGGGCTTCTTCCCAGTAATCCTTTGGCTTGGTGGCTGGAATGTTGGATTGATGTCTGATGTTGTGCTGGCCGAGATGTCAAATCTAGCAGCCGAGACTGAGAAGTTTTTTTTTCATAAGACACTTCCTCGCTCTGCCCTTTTCTTCTGACAGGCAGGTAGCTGCCTCTTCCCTCTCCTCAGACCTTGACAAAATCACAAATTGGTCAAACGCACTCGGAACAGGTCTTTCAATCCTGAGAAATCCCACACACTCACTCTCTCTCTCTCTCTCTCTGAAAGGACTGTACTGCAAACCCTCCCATCTACTTTCTCAACAACCCTCTCAAAGAGGTTCAGTCACTCAAACACTTGGGTCTCACTCTCAGCTATGACCTACCTCTCTTACGCAAGCCACATTTAAAAGTTGACTTCCAAAGCCAGAATGGGTATCCTCCGTCGTCCAAAGTCCTTCCTTGGCACACCTGAGCTCCTAACCACCGACAAGGCTTTCATGCGCAGCTTGATGGGTGGCTTCCCTGCCTTGCATCTTACTCGGCTTGATGCCATGGAAACCAAGTCTTTCAAAATCATTGGAATCTTATGCAATGAAGCTGAGTCTATGGGCCCATCACTTCACCATCGCCTATAGGTTCGTGGTCTCTCTGTCTTCTTCTGCCTCATTTCTGGTCTTGCACCCTCTGCCCTCTCTGCGATTTGTCCCATCCAGGTATCTGCAGAATGCATGCAGTCCACCAGCAACCCTTTCCTAGTGAAACTGCCTAAATCCAGAATCACTGCTCACCTCCACTCATTTATTCCTCTTCCCCTCCCCCAATTGCGGAACCACCTTCCACACTCTCTTCAATCTCATTATTCCCTCCAGGTCTTCAAAATAGGTGTTCACCACCATCTCAAGTCATCCCTCATCCAAAACCATGATCTTTTCTCCACCCATTAAACCACATCCCACCCCTCCCAAAATCTTGCTCGTCTATTCCTCTTGTCCACCCCTTGCATTCTCCTCTACCCCTCATCGTTACTTGCATCCCTTGTTTTTCCATCCCTGTCTACTTTCTCCCTCTTCTCCTGCTTTTGCCGTTTCCTCTTTCTCCTGCTGTTCCCTTTGCTATGTTGTGCCCTGAACCGTTGTGTGTCGTAGCACTTCCACAAGCTTCGACCATGTATTTTTTTTTTTTTAAAGGGGCTATGTCAGGTGATGTCATCTCGCATCTGTCTCATCAGTGTTTCAACCATTACAATTTCCACCTCAGCAGCCATCACCAAGTGGATGTCTGTCTTTTGTAGTGTCTTGGACAGTGTGTTACAAGATATTCTTAGCTGCCTGCAACACATGCTGGCTTGAAACTCAAGTGTCAGAATTGAGCAGTGGAATCCTTTAACTTTGCTGTCATTTTTCAGGTTTTTCAGCATTTTTCAGAATACCTCAAACAAATATGTTTTCTTCAATCTTATCGAGTTTAACCTTCTCTTCACACCATCAATCCCGTTAGTTGGAACGTTGAAATATATGGTGTTATCCATGTCTCTGTTAAGAGACAAAGACATTGTTTGGAAGTTGGCTGCTCAAGCAGGAGACCATTGTCATGTTGTCTTTGTTCAGGTATAGCTGGCTTCTCTTCATTCTTCTCCTCTCTTCATTCAGCATCTCAGTTATCCTCTTCTGGCTTATCTTGTGGTTGTATCTGTTTTTTTATTCGAATAGATCGGTTATTTCTGACTGCCTTGACATTTTGGAGAGAAATAACAGGAGTTGCTTGTGCCAGATTGAGATTTGTCCTCCTTTGTTATTATTCTTTTCCAACCTGAAACAATGATTTCGGGTTAATTAATATACCCCAAGCACAATTGAAAACTCGTACTTCATATCGACTGATATTTTATGTATTTTTCATAATGCAAATGAAAAAGATTAATGCGTCAGCAAGTGCTGCCATCCTGACTCCACACCTGTGACAGAAGGGTCCCATTTAGATGTAAAACCTTCATTCATGCATGTGGCGCTGTTGAAGTCCAAAAAGGGCATAACGATGTGAAAATTTGACGAAATTCCCTGAAACTCGAACTTTTTCTGTAACTTATCATAATAAAGCCGTGTACCAGGTTTCAGTCGAATATGTTAAAGGGTATGGGGAAAAAGTCAGAAAAACCACAGTTGGGATGGACGGATGGACGGATGGACGGACGGCAAACCTGAAGTCCCCTCCGGTGAAATTCTCTGAATGATTTTTGTTCCCCTCCAGGTCAGTCCTACTCAGTCCTAAAATATGTCTCCCTCCTGTGTTCAGATGAATAGCAATCTCTCCTGTTTGTTGTGCTCCATTTGGCTGCAGTATTCCTTGTGTTCCATTGCCTCCATTTTTGTGCCTTTGCTCTGGATAGTGAACTCGGCTTGCATTTACCATATACCAAACCATTTGGCCTTGTTTCAAAATTTGTTCCCTCCTCGTCATGGTTTTTTTAATTATTATTATTACAAGCAAACAACCCGTTTGTACTGACGTTTAAATTCCCCCACTTTTATGATTTATGACTTGTTAATGCAGACTTAAACCAGCTGACGTTACACGATACACATTTACATGTGGAGAGAATTGGGGTGCTCCCCTCAACCAGAACCCTGGGACTGTGAGTTCTTTTCATTTGTTTTCGTTTTTTATTTATTTATTTATTTATTTTACCCCCCAAAACCTTCCCATGTATTGTGTCCACCCCAAATACAATCACCAGTTTTCAACTCATTCCATCCGGTGGTTCAGTTTTTCTAATGCTACCACTTCCATTAGTATGAATTTTTTGTTACTGTGTCTCTTAATCTCTTTAGGGAGTTGTTACCCCTGTTGACATCAAAAGGGGCCTCTCTGATTAAAGGGAAAACTTGATGCAGCTTGCGTTAGAAGCATGATGTTGTGTGGCAGCGAAACATGGGTGATCAAAAAGGAGGACGAACGGAGGTGTGAACGAAATGAAATGAGAATGTTGAGGTGGATGTGTCATGTGACACTGAAGGATAGGAAATCAAATGTGGAATTAAGAGATAGGTTACGTATAGAAAGCATTCATTCGTGAGGTTACGCGGAGGGGTAGGTTGAGATGGTTCGGACACATGGAAAGGATGTGGGCGGGTAGTTGTGTGAAGTGGTGTATAAATATGAATGTGAATGGAAGGAGAGCTAGAGGCCGTCCGAGGAAAACATGGGATGTGTTGGTGAGAGATTATCTTAGAGTTAAAGGCTGAACAAGAGGGCTAGCAAGGGATCGTGCAGCTTGGAAAGCAGCCATTAGGTGAACCAGGGCTTACACATGCAAGCGTGGAAACGGCCATAAAACGACGACGACGACGACGATGATGATGATGTCTGAAACGTTATCGTGTTCACCCCGAGTACATTCACCCAAGTACAGTTTACAACTCATTCCATGCAGGGCTTCAGGAGTGCATGGGATTAAAACAAACACACAAACAGTTTGATATTTAGTGTGATAATTCCCACACTTCAATGATGTCTCTGGTTTTCATGCAGAGAACTGGGGTATTTTATGATGACTTGTAATGCCCCCCTCACCCGACAGTGGCGCTATAGTAATACGTAACACATTTACAGAGAAGAGAAATACATGCTCTCTCCGCTCTGAACCTCCCTCCACACCCCCCTCCCCCCGCTATGATATATTTTTGTCTAAGACCTTCCAAGCACCCACCACCTCCCCACCTCCCCCAACCTCCCAGAGTACAACCACCAGCCTTCAACTTGTTCCGTCCAGCAGTTTCGTAATGCGCAGAAGTCAAACAAACAAACAAATACTTATACTAGCCTCGTACATTACGTTAGCTCTTGTACGACCCTCGACTCAGAAAACAAAAAACACTTCTTGAATTATATATCGTATTAATTTATTTTTTTCACATCCTGTAATGCTGTAGTTCTGTTACTAATCAGAATTTCATTTCCATAAATTCCTTACTTTGGGTTTTGGATTTACAACATGAATTTTTCTACATTTGTTTGTGTTGTTTTATTTATTTTGTAATTTGTAATTTGGCCATTTCTCTGCCAGCTTGGCAATGTTGTGAGCCATCTTCCGTGCTGTGTTTTGGGTGTTCTGTAACATCACACATTTAATTTTGGTGTTTTTCATTCCTTACTGATGTTTTGATTTCTTTTGCATTTTCATTCATTATTTCTTGTCTGTGGTTTGCACCAATCGTCCCTGGCAGAGCCTGAAACATTGCTGAGATAAGCAACAACAACAAAACAACAACAGCGACATTTATTGGATGCTTTATGTTGTTTTATTAAAGTTCAAGTTCACTGTACTAATGTACCTTTGGTTTTTCTCATATTTACAAAAGAAACAAGAATAATCATAATTAATAATCCCGGAAATATGAATTGATAAATGGCCAAGATAAGCAACCATAAAGCTTTATATATTTGCAGAGCTAACCCAGGATCTGGGCTCAAAAGGGCTGGGGCTGGTGTATGAGAAAGGGGGAGAGGCAGACCGCAAGGCTTTGGTCGACAGCTTGGTGGAGACCCTCACAACTGGAAGCAGGTAAGAGACAGATAATGCACTTGCATGGTGAGATTGACATCGTTGGGGCCTTTGCGTGCTACAGTATATAGCTGGCACTGAATACTGTACTGTAGATGCGCTTAACTGGCCTGTGAGCAAGAACATCAAACCTAAATGTTGCCTTCATTTCATTTTCCACCACTTCCAGACCAAAGCGAGATGTGACTGAAGAGACACAGG
>CM068952.1:25973008-25984346 GCA_035128595.1 Eptatretus atami | reverse complement strand
CAAAAAAAACAGGTATTTGTTGTATTCTCCAAAACTACACACACAATTTCGATGAAACTTGACCACAACCTTCATCACGCATGTTGTACCAAAGTGTGTCAACTGCATCAAAATCTGTGCTCATTAAAGGGGTCTACAGGAGGGTTTTGACCCCCCAAATAGGTATTTACTCTCTTCTCTGAAACTACACACACGACTTCGATGAAACTTGACCACAACCTTCATCACCCGTGATGTACCTAAGTTTGTTCATGGCATTAAAAATTTCAAAAAAAATTCAAAAGGGTCTAAGGAGTTTTGTGGGGGGTTTGAGTGACTGTTGCTCCTGATCCAGGTGAGCATCAGGACAGGTGGTCCTATGTTTATTGTACATGAGTAGATGATTCATGAGGTGGAAAAGGGTGGAGGGAGAGATGTAGAGGGTGATTAAGAGTAGAAGAGAGGAGGGATGGTTATGGGTGACATCATGAGGTGATGTACTCTTGAAAGACTGGAGGGAGGGGTAAGAGGCAATCGACATGGGCAATTGGTTTCACAGAATAGAGCAAGAAAGGAATGGAGGTGAGCAGTCAGCTTGGAATTGGGGAGGGTAAACAAGTATGTGAATCTGAAACACTACATACGACCTGGACGGGCTGGGGGACGATGGAGGGATGAGAGGACAAGAGGATGGGCGGAGTGAGGTCAGAAGTGAAATGATCGAAAATTTGGTATTACTGTATAACTGAATCACTCGACACCACTTTTCTTCCTGTTCCAGGGCGCAGCTTTTGGTTTTGCAACAATTGCACGGCAAGCTGGAGAGGCACTTTCACCACATTTGCCTGGCCTTGTACCTCGCCTTTATCGCTATCAATTTGATCCTAATCCTGGAGTACGACATTCCATGGTTGCGATCTGGACAGCACTTGTCCCAGAAGCGAAAAAGACCGTGAGTTTTTCGAGCCTGTTTTCAATCCCAAGTGTGTAATCTTGTGACAACATAATCCTGATAATGCTTTTTGAGAACCTTTTGTATATCGATGCATCTTTTTGTTTCCTCAGGTTGAAAAATACTTGCAAGAAATTCTGAAAGATCTGCTGTCTAACTTGACATCAGATATTTGGCGGGTTCGAGAGTCCAGGTAAACATGGAGAAAAGTTTTGAGTACAAATCTTTGTTGCTGAGTACAAATTCCAGTGAGTCTGATGGTGTTGAAATATATGTAGGTTACATATATGGCCTGACCTTTCTCATTTATCTTCTTTCCTTGATAGTTGCTTGGCTTTGAATGACCTTCTGAGAACACATTCAGCTGACCTCGTGGACCGATTGCCTGATATTTGGAAGGTGCTGTTTCGTGTGCGTGATGACATCAAGGTAAAGCTCATTTATCTGATTATTTGGGCAAGTTATTTGAGACAAAATGTGTTGCTTTGTGTTGCAACAAAATGTGTTGCTTTGTGTTGCTTTGCATCTTATAAACTTGGTAGAGTGCATACCTCCATCAGACCGATCAGTTTACATTTTGTTACCCACTGATGTGCCGGATCTGGATCCGGACCTCCAAAATCGAATCAGCTTGTTCTTATCACCTACCAAACTCATCCGTCAAGTTTCATCCCAGTCCGTCAATAACGGTTTGAGATATTGTGCTTTGTTTATCGATTTTGGTCCCATCTCTCAATGGTGAAGAATCACTGAAAAAATTAAGAAATTCTCGTATCCGGATCCGGATTCGGATCTTCACCAAAACTGAAACAATTGGTCCTTGTCACACACCCAACCTGTCCACCATGTTTTGTCTGAATCCGTCCACCACTTTTCGAGATATCGTGTTGTGTATAGTTTTTGGCCCTGCCACTCATTGATGAAGAATCACTGAAAAATTCTCGTATCTAGATCCGGATCCGGATTTTCACCAAAATGTAATCAATTCAGCTTTGTCACATGACCAACCTGTCCACCAAGTTTCGCCGAAATCTATTCATAGCTTCTAGAGATATCCTGCTCACAGACAGACAAACTGACAGACAGACAGACAGACAAACAGGGGTGAAAGAGAGCGAGAGAGAAAAAAAAAATCTGATACTCTGACCAGAAACAAGACACCACCATGGAAACAGAGACTTGAGAAGCAAAGAGACCGACTGAGGGTGGAAACGGGGCAAATAGAACAACTCAAGAGGGAAAATAGAAGTCCAAAGCTTATGAAAAGAATCAGACAAATCACAAAGAAATACAACATAGAAAACAATGGACTAGAACCACAAGCTGCCCATAATAAACTCCAAATACAACGGATTGCAAGGAAAATTTAAAAAGTACTATGATGAGGCCAACAACAGAAGAAATCAAAATAAAGTTTGAAAACAACCCGAAAAAGTTCTATCGAGAGCAAGGGAAACGGAAAAACAAATTGTGACAACTCCCCCTAAAAAAAGAGGACCTAGAAAAAATTTGGGAAGGTATATTTGAAGACAAAAAAACAACACATCAAGGAAGCAGAGTGGATACAGCACTTGGCAAATAAAAAGCAACATCTCCAGGAAATGCACCCAATGACAATTGATGAAGATAAAATTTGAAAACATCTCGCAAAAGTGGCAAACTCTAAATGCCCAGGCCCAGATGGGATTCCAAACTTCTGGCTAAAGCAACTGCATGCTCTCCACCCTCACTATGCTCGAGCATTTAACGAACTCATCCAAGGGGAACAGCCAATGGATGAATGGTCGCAGAAGGCAACACTCTTTTAATCCTGAAATCTGAAGAAACCCATTTACCCAACAAATATAGACCAACAACATGCAAACTTTTAACAGGTATAATCACGGATGCGATTTACGACCACCTCACTCAACAAGGAGCTTCAGAGGCAGAGCAGAAAGGATGTAAGAGAGGATGCTATGGAACAATAGACCATTTATTGTTGAACAAAACCATTCTCGAAAACTGCAAGCTCCGACAAACCAACTTATCCACGGCCTGAATAGATTACAAAAAAACCTTCGATAGTGTCCCACATTCATGGATTATAAAATGCATGCAAGTATACAAAATTGACCCCCAAATAGTCACACTGATTGAGAAAGCAATGATGTTCTGCATTACAATGCTGGTACTGCCTTACTTGGAAGGAAAGATTGAAATCCCAGGAGTAAAGATACTACGTGGTATCTTACAAGGTGACAGCTTTTCCCCCCTCCTGTTTTGTCTGGCTCTGAACTCGCTGAGTAACCTCATCAATGAACAAGGACACGGATGCAATCTGACATGCAACAGAAGAATGACCAAAGAAACAAGAAAGGTAACACACCTACTGTACATGGATGATCTAAAACTCTTTTCACTGAATGATAAGAAATTGGCAGATCAACCTGAAACTACTCGGAGGACATCTGAATGGAGCTTGGTCTTGACAAATGTGCCAAATGTACGTGAAAAAACAAAAAGAACAGACAACATCTCAATCGATCAAAGTACAACAATACAGGAACTAGAAAATGAAGCATCCTACAAATACCTTGGACTACGAGAAGACGGCCCCCAGGTATAACACAAAAGAATGTGTAAAATAATCAGCAAGGAGTACCTACACAGAGTAAGACTAATTCTGAAGTCATCTCTCTCCCTAAGAAACAAAACCAAAGCTATAAACCAACTTGCAGTGCCGGCATTCCAATAGAGCTGTGTAATTATAAACTGGCCACAATTGGAGATCAACAATTTAGACACCAAAACAAGGAAACTTCAAACTATTCACAAGATGTTCTGCAAAAACCAATGCATACCGAGGTTGTACTTACCGAGACGAGGAGGAAGAGGAGTTGGTTTGATGTAGCTTAACCAAGTTCACAGAACATCGTGTGTCGGACTAGCGGAGTATGTGAAAAGCTCAATAGACTATCGCATGAGATTTGCACATGAGCAAGAAGAAAACAACAAATCAGAAAAGGGATCCTTAATCCATTGAGCAACAAAACAAACTTCCAAAAACGGGTGCAAATTATGGATACTGCACAGGAAAACGAAACAAACAACCACAGCCCCAATGATCCCTTTTGAACAACCACAGCAAAGACAAAAAAAGGGAAAACTACGAAAAGAAATATCAGCAGATATACTCTGACAAATGGGAGAATGACAAAAGAGCTTGACAGAATAGGGATCAACAAGGAAGGCTCTTTGGAATGGCGAGGAAGAGGTCAAATTAATTGGGATGGAGAACGAGTCATCATCAATACCAAGGACACTACACTAATGTCTTTATTGAGCCAATCGGACAAATGCAGGTTTTGTGGGGAAGAAATAGAAACTACCAGTCACCTCCTTTCGGGGTGTCAAAAACTCATGTCAGAACAGCTGTACACAGAAAGACATGACAGCGTCTGTCGAGTAATCCATTGGCACATCTGTAAACATTTCAACATCCCGGTCCCAGAACAATCATGGAAACACAAACCAAGTCCGATCCTTTAAAATGAACATATAATGCTCACCTATGACAAGATGATCCCATCAAGTGTGGACGTTGCAAACAAAGCATTGCGTCAGGACATGGTGCTCAAACACAAAAAGGAAAAAATCGGCATTGTTAATCGAGGTTTCAGTTCCCAATGACTTTGGACTAAATGCCACAGAAATTATGAAAATGACCAAATACCAGAATCTGAAAAATGAGGTCAAGAAGATGTGGAAATTGAAGAAAGCTGCAATTATATCAGTGATAGTTGGAGCTACAGCAATGATAAAGAAAACCCTCACGAAGTATTTACAAATCATTCCGGGGAATATTACTCCAAACGAGCGACAAACAGAGGCTGTAAGAGGTTCAGTGAAGATTTTGAAAAGAGCGCTTGGAACGAGGCTATGAGAACGAAACTTTCCAGTTTGGTTCATGAATCATGATCTTTTACCAAAAAATAGGAGGTGGAGATTTTGAAAAGAGCCATTTTGAGCGAGGTTATGAGAACGAAGTTTCACAGTTTGGTTCATGAATCGTGATGCTTTATCAAAAAGGAAGTACAGATTTTGAGTTCTGAGAGAACTTCCTCCCACCTCCTGAAACCCCAACGGAGATAACAACCAACAGGTGAAAACATAACCTCCGTCCACTTTCCATGGCGGAGGTAAATATAATCTCAGGAGGAACCACAGTAATACCATGAAGGTACATTGACTCGAGCTGTTGTATTATTGTATATAGTAAGTCTTTGCAGACAGATGTCCTGCTGATGAGTTTGAGAGTGAAGTGAAGAATGAAGTGGCCAGTCTCTTGATTTTTATTTTTATTTAATTTAATTTAATTTAATTTAATTCTCGTTTTATTGTTGTTGGTAAATTCTAATGTCACTCCATTATGTTCTCATTCCTGTACCAGGATTCAGTGCGTAAAGCTGCTGACCACACACTGAAAACACTAAGCAAGGTATGCATTATGAGATCACTTCTCTGTACATTTCCTCCTCTTTCTGCTTCAACTCCACTTCCTTAGCTAACATCTTCCAACTTCCTTGGCAAGTATATTTTTCAGTGGTGAAGAGAGCCTTTATGTTGTTACTTACACCTTAAAAAAAAATTATTCTTGTCTTATTTTTCTTCATTACCTGCTGCAGAATTGCCCCACTAGTTATTACATCACAAGTTATCAAGTCGATATTCTATCTTTTCTGTCGGCTTACCCCCATTTCACTTGCTCTAATAATTGATGGCAACCTCCTATGTGGATTCTTATCAAAGGAATCTTATAAAACCTCGTCGGTTTCCCATCTATGCAGAATCTAAATAAATCGAATATATTGCACTACTGTAATCCACCCTGAAGTTTTCCAGATGCTGTCTGAGTCCCAAAGTAACATTCTGAATACATTTCCTGACATTGCGGTTAATCTTACTGACCTATAATTCCTTGCTACTTTGCTTAACCACCTGAATATTGGTACTGCATTTGCTATTCTCCATTTTTTTTCATTGCCTTGCCTCTCTTGGCCACTTAAATGCAAGGTATCAAATTTCATTTTCCAAATTTTTATTCTACCAAGAAAGGATTCATGAGGCTCTATCTATAATAATAAATGTAATTGAGTCAGTCAGTCTCCTCCATAACTCCAAAACATTGGAAACCTAGCGGCCCGCAACTTTGCATGCACTGAGGGAACGCCAAGGGACTGCATGAATGAAAACTGGGTGGTGGGTAAATTTAAACACTCCATTTGAAGATAATTTAGGGGGTGCTCATCACCAAAAAAAACAAAATGAGCCTTACAGAGATGGCGTTACGCCATCTTGGTCAGCCCTCTGTCAGCTCGTTGGGGTCTTAAGTTTCCATTTTGTTTGGCTTCCTCAACAATGCCTTGACTTGGAACAGGCTGCGACGTTTTATTTTTTTAATGATAAAGCACTGAAATTTATTTTCCCCACTTTCCTCACTCTCATCATCGGATGCCTGATCTTCATACCTACAAACTGCTGTATATATATCGCTTTTGTTGGAGCTATAGTTTTCAAATCAGGAGCTTGGAGCAATTTCATGCATTATATGATGCCAAAATCACAATGAAAATGTGATTTTGGCTTTGAGGATCGGATATCGTTCGGACTAAATAAGTGTCAATCTGGAGTGAAATCTGAAAATTTAAAGAAATTAACGATTCTTATAACTAAGTGTATATACCTATTTCCTTTAAGCAAGCAAGGCTATGACGGTCCCTCGGTTTCCCTATCGAAATGCTGACTATAATTCACGCACCGGTACTTGTGTTTTTGTGTGTTTGTTTGTCGCGTTACTCCTTCTGCAATTCGAGGCCAATTACATCCAGACTTGCTACAGAGGATCAGCATGACCCCAATTAATGTATCAGGGTGTTTTTATCTTTGCCGGTGATTTGGGGGGGGGGGGGGGAGCGAGGTGGGGGACGCAAATTCTCTATGTAAATGTGTATCGTGTGGCAACGCTTTGAGGTGGGGGAGGGTATTACAAGTCTCCACCATTTTACAGCACAGTATTCCTGTCCCCACATTTTCCAGTATTTTTAATTATAACCAGTAGGTATGTTTTTGCTTCATGCACGTAACCCGGGTTGTTTATATTTGTGTATACAGAGCTGCCAGTTGCCTATAAACTGCCCAAATAAAGGTATGCGTTAGAAGAACGTGTTGCATGCTTGGAACAAGATCACCTGCTAGTATGTATATAATAAAGGTGCTCTGCTAGTATGTATGAAATTGCCAAAGCATTAAACTTAACTTTTTCCACTGTTTGAGGAAGAATTATATTTAGTGAAGAAATGATTAAGGAATTTGCCAAAATTAACCAGCTTCATCGAGTGCAACAAAAAACAATTAACCATCGGGATTGTTGCAAAGGCAGCCGTGGGTTGGGTTCTCCATGGGGAATCACCGGAGTTAGGAAGGCAAAATAAATTAAATTAAAGATCAAAATAAAAGAATGAATGAACGAATAGCACAACAGGGGGGATTGGGTGAGTAAAGCAACGGATGAGGGTGAGTAAAGGAACTTTGAAAAACTTCCACTCAAGTTTTTTTTCTGACAACATTTCCACTTTAATGCAACTTAAAAATCATTGTAAGTTTGAAGTTCGATTTAAACGATGTAATGCCTAGAAATTGTGTGTGTGTGTGTGTGGTGTGTGTGTGTGTGTGTGTGTGTGTGTGTGTGTGTGTGTGTGTGTGTGGTGTGTGTGTGTGTGTGTGTGTGTGTGTGTGTGTGACGGTGAAGCGACGGGTTGGTTTTTGCTAGTTCGTATTAAAATAAATATGGTACAGCAGCAATGTATTATAGATTATGGTTTCGTTTAGGTGACTGTCCGGCTCTGTAATGAGGAAAGTGCTGGGAGAGGCCAGCGTGCGGTCACGGGGGTTCTCCCCTGCCTATTGGACCAGGGGATCACGAGCTCAGTGGAGGAGATCCGCACCCTCAGGTAATAACCAATTTCATCGTATTAATTTAAGAATAATACCTCACAGAGAAAACTGATGCTTGCTATTGTAGCAGCTGTGAAACATCTTGGTAACCATGGACCACACACCATTCATATATGGCCACAGTGCTCATATACACGTGCAGGACATATGTCATTCTTGTGGACTCTCAACCTCATCCATGTCCTTTGAAATAAATGCGATTAATATGATGCGCAAATATGTGATTTATATGAATAGTCGAAGTGGCCAAAAAATTGAGTGATTAATAATGGAGCAGCAGTGCATTTACACTTCTGGAATTGCTATATTGATGTCTATGAGTGCAGCACTTGTACATTAAGGATAAAATCAGATGACGGCAGTTTGCAAAAAGTGCCTTTCTAGCAAGAGGAGTGTGTTTGTCTGTCAGTGTAGACTTGATTCTAACCACCTATATTGATGGACACCGGCTCATCGTACCATCTACCAGCTGCATGCATAACCAAGCAGCTTTTAACGGACACGGCAATCACGACCCATTTCTTACCTTGGAAAAACTACGCTTATAGTTGCTGATTTGAAAATGCACGCTCCCTTCTACCAAAGATTAAAAAAAAAAATTGCTCTGTAGTCGGTGTATTAAATTATTGTCGTGATGTACGTGTGATTTTTTGTGCTGCTCACCCCTTGTGCTCTTAGCATTAGTACACTGGTGAAGGTAAGCAAGGGTGCAAGGCAGTTGCTTCGACCACATATCTCCCAGGTGGTGCCAGCTTTGCTCGAGGCACTGGCTGGACTTGAGCCTCAGGTGCTGAGCTACCTGAGCCTACGAGCATCACAGAACGAGCAGGTAACTTACCTACGATATAATCTTGTTACCTCACCGCAAGTGTTTTGGTTTTACATGTTGCTGCACCTGTCTACCTCGACGGAAATTGTATATTTTTTTAATGCAAAAACTTTGCTTTTATGCTATCGTACGTCAATGCATAAAAATTGTACGTGGAAAAATTTAAGTGAAATGAAAATGTCATTTTGTATATATATATATTTTTTATTTTTTTTCAACTGTCTTTTCCCACTTTAAACGCGGCTCGAATCGCTCACTACAGTTAGCATCTGTTACATTTTGCCCTCTTCCGAGTAAGGAATACATACAGCAAAAAAGCTCACTGAGATGTGTGCCACCTGTTTCTTGGCACTCCTTATCACGGCAGCTCGCAACCTGGGAATGGCAATCTTACATCATGCAATCTCATCAGCACTGGCTATACGCAAGGCCGAACTAATCAATACTGCTCTACGATAACCACATACCTCTCATAACACCTTCACTGTGCATGCCAAGCTCTGCACTGGTGGGGAGAGCATTTTCTATAATGTCATCGAAGCGAAAGGATTGTGACTTTATTGTGACAGTCCAATATGTATTATAGTATTTAATAGGCACCATGAATGAATAATTACTTGCCAAAAATGCAGAAGTTGAGCGTCAGTGCGTCCCTGCCTTGCACTAGCACTTGAGATGAAGGTTAATATCAAGTTATGACATAATGTTGACATACAGAGTCATCTATGTATTTTCTATTCCCTTAAGTATATGTGTGCTGATAATACTAAATGATATTCTTATCTTAGCTTGTAACTTTTTTTTTTTTGCCAAATAAATTTTATAAAAATGTTAAACTTATGCAAAATGATAAATAATCATATATATAAATAATAAGTGGTGCAGGCGATTCCGTGTTTCAAACAATGCAAAATTTATGCGTCCTTTCAATCAAACATCAGCAAAACAATCAGAGTTTGCGGCAACGATGTGTTGTTAACTGTGATTAATGCTTGACCATATAACTAAAATTTTGGATTATAAAACTAAAATAAGATGCCTGTGAGCAAATTAACACAAATAATTGAGACGTGAGAAAAATGTCATGCGCCGTAAGGGCTTTCAATGCTGTTTGAAGGATAGAGACGCAAGGCACGAGTCAGTGGCTTGGACTTTAATCGCTTGCTTTGGCTTCTTGAGGTGAATGACATGGAAACAGTAGTATAATTATACACAACAATAAATCCATATATTACAAGGTCATATTCTATACTTGCAAACAGCAGAGCATATTAAAGGATTTTCAAACCATTCATTCAACGAAGGCGTCACGCCATGACCCGTAGGTTTCTCAAATGCCATCGAAGTGGAAGGATTGTTCCTTTTCGTGCAATCCGCCAAAATCCGACACATGCAGGGTTTTATACAAATCATTGAGACATGAGATTGGCTTGAAGCTGCTTCTCTTCCGTCATTTCATCTCGGGCTAATCATTTTGTGCTCGATGCCCGAAACATTGCGCGTAAACACTTGCTGCTCAGACACTCGCAAGGATTGTTTTACAAAACTCATCTTGTGAAACCTGTCCCTTAGGATCTCGGACTCGACAAGATGAGACTCCACTCCAGATATGAAAACTAATAGCGTAATGACGAGACATTAAGCAGACCTCTCTTTGAGAAAGGATGTTGGCAGGGTCGTGCTCCCCACAATTTTTATCCCCTCCGTGCCTTTATTTGGTGAAAGCCATCCTTCACAAATTGCTTTCCTCAGAAAAGGTGTTGTACCTGGATGAGTTGATCTTCAGACGTCCAATGGAGTGGGGTACAGGTGTATTCCCTGAATTGTGTTTAAATTTTAAAACTTTTTGTCTCGACTGTCTTGCGAAGGCCAAACCAAATATAATTACGTTCACCCACATTACAAGCAGTTCAACTTAACACATCTTAAATATCCTAATAAAGTGAAAACACACCCACGGTCTGACTATTCACACCTTACACTTGTATTGTGTGTTTGTTTTTGTGTATTTTTCTATTCGTTTCACATACAGTTAGGAATAGAAACATGTTCCTCCTATGTTTGTCATTATTTTGTGTTTACAGGCTTTTGTTTCCTCCTTTCTTGCTTATATAATGTATCTATTCTAATTTTATTCTGACATACCTTATCCAGGATGTTACTCAGTCAATTTCGATACTCTTCTTTGGTCCTGCACTGCTCATTCTGCATGCTCTTAAGAGGAACATTGAGTTCTCTCTATCTGTCATGCTGAACGAGCTGTGTGCAAAATAGTCCCATTAAGCTGACTGAACTAGCCAAAGCTACCAACACCGCCTTTTTCACCCCCTGATCTCTGACTAACACACAAACTGCCAAGAAAGGAGGAACATCATGGTGAATGCGCATCATAACATTTTATTGCAGTTTTGTGTATTGGCTGATTGAGAGTTCTGTCATGTTTGTGCAGGTTCAGATGGACTCTTTGAGATTGAGTGCTGCTAAGAGTTCTCCTTTGATGGAGACTATTACCATGGTAGGTTCAAGAAGGTTTAGCAGTGTTTTGTGCTCTGCCGGAGGCATTATGTTTGCGGGTTGTCCGT
>CM068952.1:25960508-25963008 GCA_035128595.1 Eptatretus atami | reverse complement strand
ACGAGAGAGAGAGAGAGACGAAGAGAGAGACGAGGAGAGGAGACAACGAGAGAGAGAGAGAGACGAGAGAGAGACGAGAGAGAGAGCGAGGAGAGCGAGAGAGAGGAGAGTCGAGAGAGAGAGAGCGAGAAGAGAGAGAGAGAGAGAGAGAAGAGAGAGAGAGAGAGAGAGAGCGAAGAGAGAGAGAGAGAGAGAGACGGAGTGACGAGAGAGGAGAGACTAGAGACGAGAAGAGACGAGAGAGACGACAGAAGAAGACGAGAGAGACGAGAGAGAAGTAGACGAGAGAGACGAGAAGAGACGAGAGAGAGAGAGAGCGAGAGAGAGAGAGGAGCGAGGAGAGAGAGAGAGGAGAAGAGAGACAGAGAGAGGAGACGAGAGAGAGAGACGAGAGACGAGAGACGAGAGAGACGAGAGACGAGAGAAGAGAGACGAGAGACGAGAGACGAGAGAAGAGAGTGAAGACGAGGACAAGAGAGACAGAGAGAGAGAGAGACGAGAGAGACGAGAGAAGAGAAGAGAGACGAGAGACGAGAGAGCGAGAGAGAGACGAGAGAGAGAGAGAGAGAGAGACGAGAAGGGAGGCGAGAGAGCGAGAGAGCGAGAGAAGAAGAGAGACGAGAGGAGCGGAGAGAGCGAGAGAGCGTAGAAGAGACGAAGAGAGAAGACGAGACGAGAGACGAGAGAGACGAGAGACGAGAGACGAGAGACGAGAGACGAGAAGACGCAGAGACGAAGGAGAACGAGAGAGACGAGAGACGAGAGAAGAGAGAGAGAGAGGAGAGAGAGAGAGAGAGAGAGAGAGAGAGAGAAGAGAGAGAGAGAGAGAGAGAGAGAGACGGAGAGACGAGAGACGAGACGAGAGAGGAGAACGAAGAGAGACAGAGAGACAGAGAGAGAGGAGAGACGAGAAGGAGACGAGAGAGAGAGAGAAGAGAGAGAAGAGAGACGAGAGAAGAAGAGAGAGAGAGAAGAGAGAGAGAGCAGAGAGAGAGAGAGAGAGAGAGAGAGAGAACGAGAGACAGAGAGACGAGAGAGACGAGAGAGAGGACGAGAGAGACGAGAGAGACGAGAGAGAGAGAGGAGAGAGAGAGAAGAGAGAAGAGAAGAACGAGAGACGAGAGACGAGAGACGAGAGACGAAGAAGAGCGAGAGACGAGGAGACGAGAGACAGAGAGAGAGAGAAGGAGAAGAGAGAGAGAGAGAGAGAGAGAGAGAGAGAGAGAGAGAGAGAGAGAGAGAGAGAGAGAGAGAGAACGAGAGAGCAGAGAGAGAGAGACGAGAAGACAGAGAGAGAAGAGAGAACAGAGAGAGAGAGGAGAGAGAGAGAGACGAGAGAGAGAGAAGACGAAGACAGACGAGAGAGAGAGAGAGAGAGAGAGGAGGAGAGAGAGAGAGAGAGAAGAGAGAGAGAGGAGAGAAGAGAGAGAGAGCGAGAGAGAGAGAGACGAGAGAGAGACGAGAAGAGACAGAGAGAGAGAGAACAGAAGAGAGAGAGACCGAGAGACAGAGAGAGACGAGAGAGAGACAAGCGAGAGAGACGAGAGAGACGAGAGAGAGAGAGAGAGAGAGAGGAGAGAGAGAGAAGAAGAGAGAAGAGAGACGAGAGACGAGAGACGAGAGACGAAGAGACAGAGAGACGAGAAAGACGAGAGACGAGAGACAGAGAGACGAGAGACGAGAGAGGAGAGAGAGAGAGAGAGAGAGAGACAGAGAGAGACGGAGAGACGAGAAGAGGAACAGAGAGAGGAGAGAAGAGAGAGAAGAGAGAAGAGAGACGAGAGACGAGAGACGAGAGACGAGAGACGAGAGACGAGAGACGAGAGAGAGAGAGAGAAGAGAGAGAGAGAGAGAGAGAGAGAAGAGAGAGAGAGAGAGAGAGAGAGAGAGAGAGACGAGAAGAGAGAGAGAGAGACGAGAGACAGAGGAGACAGAGAGAGAAGAGAGGAGAGAGAGGAGAGAGAGAGAGAGAGAGAGAGAGAGAAGGAGAGAGAGGGAAGAAGAGAGAAGAGAAGAAGAGAGACGAGAGACGAGAGACGAGAGAAAGAGAAGAGAGAGACGAGAGAGACAGAGAGAGAGAGAGAGAGAGAGAGAGAGAGAGAGAGAGGAGAGAGAGAGGAAGAGAAGAGAGAAGAGACAGAGAAGAGAGAGAGACGAGAGAGAGGAAGAGAGAGAGAGAGAGAGAAGAAGAGAGAGAAGAGAGAGAGAGAGAGAGCGAGAGACAGAGAGAGACGAGAGAGAGAGCGAGAGACGAGAGAGAGCGAGAAGAAGAGAGAGCGAGAGAAGAGACGAGAGAGAGAGAGAGCGAGAGAGAGAGCGAGAGAGAGGAGAGAGAAGAGAGAGAACGAGAGAGAGAGAGAACGAGAGGAGACGAAGAGAGAACGAGAGAGACAGAGAGAGAGAGAGACGAGAGACAGAGAAGAGAGAGAGAGAGAAGAGAGGAAGAGAAGAGAGAAGTAGAGAGAACAGAAGAGAGAGCGAGAGAGTAGGGAGAGGGAGA
>CM068952.1:25900159-25911554 GCA_035128595.1 Eptatretus atami | reverse complement strand
AAAATTATAAGGTTTAGGTTAAGGTTAAGATTGTACATGGTTTTGCTTGCCCCCTGCATGTTTGTCATAGTGCCGGCAATTTATTTAAGTAGTCTGCATGAGTGGGTTTGTTTAGTTAGTTACTCAGCCCGTAGGTTATTTATTTTTGGGGACAGTAATACACTAATGTGCACTCAGGGATCCGAAGGTAAATCGTACTAGGGAAACTACACATGATGGCACACGAAATTCGACGACTCGGACGAGTCTGTAAAAGGGAGGGGAGTGTTACGCTGTGGAAATTCGCAGAACACCATAAAGGTTCCTTAGATCAGTTATCCGGTAAGTGATGTTCAGATAGGTTTCCCGACCGTGTTTAGAGGAATTTCGGTGTTAACCAGGCTGTGATCCTTTGAGGTAGGTTTTTCTTTTTCTATCGTTATTTTGAACAACCACATCACACACCATTACAAAACCAACATCGCCCTAACCCCAACGCACACATGAATCGCCTCTACCGCCAACACCTAACACCTCGCCGCTCGACGCTAGCTATCAATTCCTTTCTCTCCACGGACACATTACAACCATCTCTCGCATTCATTCAATAAACGCGAGCAAAAGGAAACCAAAGGAACTTCGATGGACGCGGATTTTTCCCGCTTATATATCCTGCTGTTTTCTCCGCACTTGGTGTGGGGGAGGGCGAGGCAGATCATTCGCCATTGGTTGGTTCGTGGAATGAGGCGCTCGGAACGGAGGAACGCCCTTTTCTGGAAGCTTCTCGCAGGAACTGAAGGGGGCGGAGCAGAAAAACGGGGAGGAGCAAGGGGTTGGACCCCAGGGGATATAAGGGCGGACGGACGCGAGCTCAAGAAGGAGGGGTGATCGTGTGGGTTGTTGTCTCTTCGGGGGAGCTTCGTCTCTTCGTGGCATTGGTGCTTTTTGAGCGTCGTCGAGCCCTTTTGTCGTTGAGCTTTTGTCGTCGAGCCTTTAGCGTGTGTCTTTGGTCGTCGTCATTGTCCGTCTCTCGGGAGAGCTTTCTGTTGCGTTGGTGGTTTCAGCTCTTCGGGGTCGTTGGTGGTTTCGTCGTCATCGAGCTCTTCTGGTCTCGTGATTGCGTGCTGCTTCGTGGTGGTTCGACTCCGGGTGCCTTCCCTCTGGGCGCCAAGTCGTGAGGGTTGTGTGCGGTGGTCCAGGGTCGAGGCGCGCACGAGAGGAGAGTGCCGGAGAGAGCTCGCCGACCGTCGCACACGAGGGTGCAGGTAACCAGCGTCGGTCTCGTGGGCCCATTCGGTAGCCAGGCTCCACGCACATAAAGGTCTATGGACCGCCGGCCATCTCGTCTTTTGGAATGGCCCTTTTCTTTTGGGCTTGAAATGAATGTTTTGGTGCCGAGTCTGAGAAGTAGAACTGCTTAAGTGCCTGTAAATTATTACTGCTATATTCGTCGTAGTGCTTTCCTTGCTTTTGCTTTGTCTGTATACGTGATTGCTTTTGTCTCTTTGCATACGTGTATGATTATTTCATTGTTGCCTGCATACGTGTTGTGTGTAAATTATAATAAATGTGCTTGTTCAAATGTACCCGTTCGTGCGTCCTCTCCCTATGGAAATGCCATCTGCATCGCGGAATAATAGTTGGGTTTAAATACCCGTTCAATAGAATCGGATCCAGCGAGGTCGGCGATAATACCTCGGTATCATGCAGAACGGAACGGACGCTTAAGCGGTTCGTGTCCCAAGCTGACCTGCGTCGAGGTATGGTCCGGTCGGCTGCCCGCGCAGGTAGTTAGGTATATCGAATTCGGTGAGTGACCCTCTTGCGCGGGTAGACAGTTGGCTCGGCCGTGGTGGGGATTAGAACCCACCCGTGACTGGTTTCCGGCGTTAGCTCCGGAAATCACGATTGAATTGTCCGTCGGTGGGCGACGCGGTTGTGATTAGAGAAACGCGGCCGATCACACGCCGGCGGCGCTAATTCGTAACAGTATGTATGTGTATATATACAGTGGGGAGAACAAGTATTGATACAGGCGATTTTGCAGGTTTTCCCACTTACAAAGCACATAGAGGTCTGTAATTTTATCATAGGTACACTTCAACTGTGAAAGAGGAATCTAAAACAAAAATCCTGAAAATCACATTGTAGATTTTTAATAATTAATTTGCATTTTATTGCATGAAATAAGTATTTGATCAACACTACCAACCAGTAAGAATTCCGGCTCTCACGACCTGTTAGTTTTTCTTTAAGAGCCTCTCCATTCTCCACTCACTACTGTTATAACTGCACCTGTTTGAACTCGTTATCTGCATAAAAGACAGCTGTCCACACTCAATCAATCAGACTCAACCTCTGCACAATGGGCAAGACCAGAGAGCTGTCTAAGGACATCAGGGACAAAATTGTAGACTTGCACAAGGCTGGGATGGGCTACAGGACAATAGGCAAGCAGCTTGGTGAAAGGCAAAACAACTGTTGGCGCAATTATTAGAAAATGGAAGAAGTTCAAGATAACAGTCAATCTCTCGGTCTGGGGCTCCAGGCAAGATCTCACCTCGTGGAGCCTCAATGATCATGAGAAAGGTGAGGGATCAGCACAGACTACACGGAGGACCTGGCTAATGACCGAAGAGAGCTGGGACCACAGTATCAAAGAAAACCATAAGTAACACACTACGCCGTCATGGATTAAAATCCTGCAGCGCACGCATTGTCCTCTGCTCAGCCAGCGCATGTCCAGGCCCGTCTGAAGTTTGCCAATGACCATCTGGATATCCAGAGGAGGAATGGGAGAAGGTCATGTGGTCTGATGAGACCAAAATAGAGCTTTTTGGTTAAAAAACTCACTCGCCGTGTTTGGAGGAAGAAGAAGATGAGTACAACCCAAGAACACCATCCAAACCGTGAAGCATGGACGTGGAAACTCATTCTTTGGGGATGCATTTCTGCAAAGGGGACAGGACGACTGCACGTATTGAGGGGAGGATGGATGGGGCCATGTATCGTGAGATCTTGGCCAACAACCTCCTTCCCTCAACAAGAGCATTGAAGTGGGGCGTGGCTGGGTCTTCCAGCATGACAACGACCCGAAACACACAGCCAGGGCAGCTAAGGAGTGGCTCCGTAAGAAGCATCTCAAGGTCCTGGAGTGGCCTACCAGTCTCCAGACCAGAACCCAATAGAAAATCTTTGGAGGGAGCTGAAAGTCTGTGTTGCCCAGCGATAGCCCCAAAACCTGAAGGATCTGGAGAAGATCTGTAAGGAGTGGGCCAAAATCACTGCTGCAGTCTGTGCAAACCTGCTTAAGAACTACAGGAAACGTCTGATCCCTGTAATTGCAAAACAAAGGTTTCTGTACTAAATATTAAGTTCTGTTTTCTGATGTATCAAATACTTATTTCATGCAAATAAATGCAAATTAATTATTTAAAAATCATACCATGTGATTTTCAGGATTTTTGGTTAAGATTCCGTCTTTCACAGTTGAAGTGTACCTATGATAAAAATTACAGACCTCGACGTGCTTTGTAAGGGAAAACCTGCAAAATCGGCAGTGTATCAAATACTTGTCTCCCCACTGTATATATAAGTATATTATGTAGAGTATAGAATATAAATATATATATAATATATATATATATATATATATACACAATATTGTTATCCAAGCATTGAAAGTGTTAGAAAACTGAAAGAGTTTGAGATGGGAAGAGATCAAATTTTTCCGTAGATACGCGGGAGTATCAGCGTGGATGGAGAGAGAGGGTGTCTAAAAGGTAAGTGCAGATACACGAAATTGCGGAAGGCGAGGGTTGCATATACGTATATATATATTCATATATATATATATATATACATATATATATATATATCTGTATATATATATATATACGTATATATATTCTATCTTTGTCCAGGGCGGAGCTTCCCTGACCTTACTCCACCCACAATTCTAACCCAAAAAATCGAATCGCGGCCATTTTGGTCTCTATTTATAGGCCTTAGAGGCCTCAGGCCTCTGGTGTACATTTAATGACTGAACAATGCATCGTCTATCATGAAGGAAAGGTACACAGAGGAAATAAAATAGTCTTGATCAGTATTTGAAGTCTTTAATGACTAAAAACACTTGAACCCGTCATTTTGGTTGTCACCTGAATTTTCAAGACTAAATAGTGTGCAAATACAGGATTTATAAACAAACTGCATTTCACATGTTCATGGACATATGTAATTCACATAGTGTGCAAACTAAATAAACAATCATGGCAAGTGGGTTGGTAGGATAAACAAACATGGTATTAAAGTAGAGGCAATGAAAAGCGGGTTGGTAGGAATCGAAAGTGGGTTTTATTTTACTTATTTTATTTTACTTTCCTTCTCGAAAAGAAGGAAAGCGTGCGACTCTACTTACACCGAGTCTGGTTACAATATACGACCACATCACCACATGGTACTCCATGTTATATCTGACAGCAATGTAGTACAAATCAATATGAATACTTTTCATTTTCACACTGCCAAATATCTATTGAGACCATTATATTTGCAAAATACACAAAATATCAGAGGGGGGCTTTTAGACTTTTCCATGTTTCTTTCTTTAAAAACACCGAGACATCCTTTAATGTCACCTTGACTGATGCAGCAGCGAGACGATAATGATGTGAGAAGACGTTAAAGGCGCAGCAGAAAAATAAAATCGGAGCACTCCTTTTGAATTTGAGCACAGTAAAAATCGCATGGGCTGCATCAATTTGCGTAATAGGCCGCCTGAAATCCATGGGCCGTGGGTGGAGAACCGCTGCTCTTGACAATGGACATTGACTACACCACATCTCATTATCCAAATTGAAGAATCCCCATAATTCTCTGTGCCCCAGATGGTTTTATTGAATCAACTATGGCAGCGTCTCCTGAGAAGGAAACTCATATTCACTTCAAAAGAATGCTTAGACAGGATTTATCACAGCATGGAAATCTAGCACCCACAATCTTACAGGCTAGCACAAGAGAACTTAATTGGGATAAAGTCAAGGTATTAGTTCATTGAAATGCAACCACAGACTGTGTGAGTTGGTTGTAACAGATGGACAGGAGCATCACTGTAAGTTTGAAAATGATTTGCCTGGATGGTCAGTCATTTGGCAGTGTGGTTGCCATGTTGAGAGCACCCAAACAGCAGCTGTTGAGATGTTGATGAAAAAACAAATGTGTTGATTAGTTTGAGCTTGAAACGAATTTCAGAGCACTGTCATAATACAGAATATCCAAGAAGTGATGCGAGACATCAACTTAAGGCTGACACAGTTATGGTTAAAATTGTTTTACAAATGGTATGCGTTAGCCCTCTCGAGCTATTTTTTTGTTTTTCTTACTTGCTATACTTATTTATTTGTTTGTTCATTTATTTTGCTCATGTAAGCTTGGTATATGCCATTTGTTTCATTAAACTGATATAGTTTTGCTTTTTCACAAGATAACTCGAAAGTATTTACATCATTTTCGTTATGAGCCTTCATAGTATTGGGCATCAAGGTATCTTCAAGTTTTTAATCAATGCTGGTTCCTGCTCAAAAGAAATTAATCAATGGGTTTGTATGGTGATGTATGGTGAAAGTGTTGTACCATCTTTTACAGTTATCAAATGACCAACTGACTTGAAGCATGGATGTTAATCCCTCAAAGATTGCCCCATTGTCAGGGTGGCCGACAGATGTGACTGATCCACAAACCTTTGCCGAGTTTGAAGCATTTGTCAAGGAGGATTCATCCATTGGGATCATACTCTGTGCAGAGCATTGGTGCTGCCTTAGCAGTCTCCTGGGCGATTGGGCACAACCCTGGACGGGTCACCACTCCGACGCAGGATACTCAAATGGCTCAATCATCCCAGAAAGCTGGTTCTCACTTTGCTGACTTCGGAAGGATGACAGGCTAAGTCAACCCCACCTGGTATTAATTCAACAGCCGAGCGGGATTTTAACTCAGGACCCTAGGATCCCAAGCCCACCACCCTCACCATTAAGCCAACACCAGGACAAAGGAGGATCACCACATTTAAGTCATCAAAATAGCCACATAATTTATAACTTCTCAAGACAATGTTTTCACCATTATCTACAAACAGTTGGGTGTATATTGAACGTCTCAGCAAAATATGTCTCCCAAAACCTCAGCTGTAATGATCATCTGGAAACTGGTGGACATGGCTTGGCTTCACCACTGGGATCCTGAAACAAATAACGTTTGCATCCATGCAATGGAATTCCACATGGGATCACTGTCACACAAGAAGTTTTGCACCCAGTCGTCAGCTGGCAAGATCATGGCTTTGTTTCTGGGTTTTTTGTGTATATATTGGAGCTTTGTGGAAGAGCTAGTCTCTATTATAATACCAAGCTTGCACACTAAAAACTCGGCTCGCCGTCACACGATCCCTATCAAATTGCTGTGGCACTTAGCGGACATGCCGACAATGTTTGGGAAGTCTTGGCGTTCCATAGTACCACTTGCATTTTGCACAATGCGTATTTTTGTCATTCCCCGTGTACGGTCTGTCGTCTGCTACCAGCTATGTTGTACTGCAATCCCGTGCATGTGCACGGGTATCGCTAGTACACTGAATGGATCAGGACATAACAGACAAAAACTGGGCGCGAAACACGCAAAACAGGACGTGAAAGGAACAGTAGAGATGCATGCAAAAGGAGCAGTAGAGATAGGTGGGAAACACCAACAGCAGAGTTGAAGGCCAAGATCGAGGGAGACTTGGACAAACAATGGGTGTGGGGAGGAATGGGGGGCAGGAGAGGATGCATGAAGTGGACAAATGGATACAGAAGGAAACTCCAAGTTGGAAAAACTGGAAATTTGGAAGGAGGATGGATTGGGTGGGGAGGGGGGTTAATGAGAGGAGAAAAGATCATGGTTTTTGACTTGGGACGATCTGAGGTGGTGATGAACAACTGTCTTGAAGACTTGGAAGGAAGAATGAGATTGAAGAGGATGTGGAAGATGGTTCCACAGGTGGGAAAAACAGAGGAACAAATGAGTGGAGTTGAGCAGTGATCCTGGATTTCGGTCGTTTCACCAGAAGGGGGTTGATGGTGGACCGTGTGAGCCCTGCGGAAACCTGGGTGGTGGGGGGAGACAAAGCACGGAAAGGGAAGAGGGTCCTAGACCATAAATGAGGCGATAGAAGACAGGGAAACCATCGAACTTGTCTGCTATGGTGAAGTGATAGACCCATAGACTCGGCTTCATCACAGGAGATTCCACTGATCTTAAATGCCATGGTCTCCACGGTTTTCTGGGATGCCAACCCTTCTGATTGATTATGTGCATCACAAGATTACAATCACAGGGGAATGTTACACCAGTCTCATGCAAAAATTACATTAGACCATCAATGACAAACGGCAAAGGATTGTTGCCCAAAAGTGCACTCTTCCTTCACGATGATGCACCTGTATAAAAGGTCCAAACCGCTTTTCATGACTGGGATTTCAAGCAATTGGATCACACTCTTGCACCGACCAGGGCTGTCACCCAGTGACTTTTATCATTTTTATACGCCCGATATATATATATATATATATATATATATATATATAATCGGGGCGTATTATGTGATACCGGTCGTCCGTATGTCTGTCTGTATGTCTGTCTGTCTGTCTGTATGTCTGTATGTCAGTCTGTCTGTCAGTCTGTCAGTCTGTCTGTCTGTCTGTCTGTCTGTCTCTGTCTGTCTGTCTGTCTGTCCGTCCGTCTGTTCTGTCCGCACTCCAACTCCCAAAGTTTTCAACTTTCTCGTTTCATATTTGGTACATAGGACAGACTGTGGAGACAGTGTGTCACACATACGTTCGTCATCTAAAGTGGTTGCCATAGCAACCAGGATGCTGTTTTCCATGTAGTAGCACAATTCTGTATATTCCTTCTTGTTCGGGCGTATATTGTGCTCATTTGCACTCTTGTTGACATTTGAAGTCCCACCTGGATGTGTGGTTGCCGATTCGCTGATGACAAGCAACTGAAAGAAGCAACTGAGAAATGGCTGAATGGGGCAATCTGAAAACTTCGATTTTACTCTTGTAAGCAGTTTCAAGGGCAATTTGTGCAACCGCATGAAAGTCAAGGGACACTATATGTTGAAAAAAATATATAAAATTTTACCCTGTATTGGGTTACTGTAAGCAACTTGTTCCGAGAACCTTTGTGGCACTCCTCATTCTCGGGGCCATACATGAGGAATTGCAAAGATGTCTTTCAAGTCTGATGTTTTCAAACAACGCCGTAAATCATGAAGTCTGCAAACCTTTGCATGATGCGGACAGCTTTATTCTCTCACATAAAGATTTCTTTTATATTCCGCACTGGTTTAGGTGTATATGCCTGGTGTTGGCCTAATGGTTAGGGTGGCGGGCTTGGGATCCTAGGGTCCTGAGTTCAGATCCCACTCAGCTGTTGAATTAATACCAGGTGGGGGTTAACTCGGCCTGTCATGAGTGCCAGCATGCTGGTATCCTGTGTCGGAGTGGCGACCCGTCCACGATTGTGCCCAATAGCCAAGGAGACTGCTTAGGCAGCACCAATGCTCTGCACAGAGTATGGTCCCAATGGATGAATTTAGGTGTATTGTGTGGATTGTGGATGGTGAATACATGGAATATGGGGCCCACATCCATTAGACTAGATGCACACCTGTATGAAATTTGTTTTTGCAAATACATCTGGAAAAGCAGTAGAGGAAATTGACAACCTACAAGGCCTTCATTCACAGCTTGATGGTGGCCTGGCACCCCCTGCCTCACATCTTGCCCTTCTTGATGCCATGGAAAGCAAGATCCTCAAAACTATTGGGATTTCCCGCAACGAAGCTGAGTGTCTAGGCCTGTTATTTCACATTGCAGACAGGTTGGTGGCCTCTCTGTATTGCACCGTCTTCCTCTATTGGTTCTGTCCCTCCCAGGTTTCTGCAGGGTGCACACAGTCTGCCAGTAACCCTCTTCCTGTTAAACTCCAAAAATCCAGGCTCACTGCTCACCCCCACTCATTTGTTCCTCTTTTTTTCTCGCCTGTGGAGCAAACTTCCCCACTTTGTTCAGTCCCATTCTTCCCTCCAGGGCCTCAATACAGCTGTTCACCATTACCATGTGTCATTCCCCATCCATACACATGATCTATTCTAGCCCAAATGACCTCTTTCCCCTTTTTCCAAGTTATTGTAAATCTCCCCCTCCCTTACCTCTTTTTCCTTATTGTTTGTAGGTTGGTTTGTTCCTTTTCTGTTTCATCCCTGCTTTCCCCTTCCTCTTTCTGTATTTCAGTGTTTCAGCTTCTGTGCAGCTCGTTCACCCCCATGTGTCCTTCTCCACCCTCTGCTTGATTTCACTCTCACTTCTCTGCTGTTGGTATTTCCCCCTTTCCATTGGGTTCCCTTCCATTCTGCTGTAGCTATTCATGACCTCAATTATGTATACAAAAACAACAAAATTCTATTTTATTTGGGGGTAAACCACGAACAGATTCCAAATGGAGTTTACAGCACTGATGAGCCAAAGCAGGAAATGCAAATAGTTACAAGAACTGAGATTAATTTCTGGAGAATCACGTAGAACTTCAGGCACATTTCAGGCAGTTGGCCTGAAACAACTTGCCATTGCCTCGTGGAAGGCAAATACAACTGAAGGCAATCTCAGTGCCTTCAACCAAGCTTGCAACAAGTGTGTGTCTACCCTCAGGAGAGCCAGGAAACAACATCTTTGTAATCTCAAGTCTGAACTCTCAAACCTGTCTCCTTCCTCCAAATCCTGGTGGCATCGAGTTAAATCTGTTTCTGGTGTATGGTTCCCCCTCCCTCTCCTCCCTTACCTCAAATGGCGACAATGCTGATACCACACGTGAAAAGGCTGAATTCCTAAACTCGGTGTTTACTTCTAAATATTGTGTCCGAAACATATCGCTTTCTGTACCCACCTTACCCAGTCAGACCCAACTGTCCCTGGACTCTGTGTCCTTTTCTTTTAACAAGGTGGAGAGCTTGCTGTCAAACCTTGACTCAGATTCTACAACCGGCCCAGGCAGCATCAGCCCATGTGTCCTAAAAACCTGCTTCTCTGCTCTTGCTCACCCTCTCTCTGTTCTATTCACCCTCTTCATTTGTCAAGGTCATTGCCTTCAGCTTGGAAATCAGCAAACATTACCGCTCTGCATAAAAAAGGTGCAAAAACAGATTTTTGCAACTTCAGACCAATTAGCCTTCTCCCAATCATCAGCAAGGTTATGGAATCCATCATCGCTTCAGACATGAAATCTTTTCTCTTCTCCAATGGCTTGATTTCGATCATCAATTTGGTTTCAGACCAGGTCACTCTACCCTGCATATGCTGCTTCTCCTCTCCCAACAATGGATGGAGGTCCTCAATGCCAGACAGGAAATCCGAGCCGTATCCCTGGACATATCACGTGCTTTTGACATGGTCTGGCATCCTGCCCTGCTCACCAAACTCTCTTCCTATGGTATCCACTCATGGCTCACAGACTTCCTCTCCTGTCGCAGTCAATGTGTGGCCCTAAACAGAGTTCTTTCATCCCCTCCCCTGGAGTTCCTCAAGGCAGCGTTCTGGGCCCTGTTCTTTTTCTGGTTTTTGTCAATGATCTCTCCGACTCTCTGGAAAATCCTCATCTCTTTGCTGATGACTCCATCCTTTGCCGTACCATCTGCCGTCCCTCAGATCAGCAAGCAGCAGCCCTTCACTCTGCAGATCCAGATAAATTCACAAGCTGGTTCAACATGTGGAACATGTCTTTCAATCCTGACAAATCTCACACACTCACTATGTCTCTCCGAAAGGACTGTCTGGACCACCCCCCCCAGCCCCCCCCCATCTACTTTCTCAACAATCCTCTTGAAGAAGTCCTTTCGTTCAAACTTTTGGGCCTCAATATCTGCACGATCTTTCCTGGGAAAGCCACATCTCCAAGCTGGCCTCCAAAGTCAGTCGCCGACTGGGAATCCTCCATCATGCAAAGTGCTTCCTCGGCCCACCTGAGCTCGTGACCATGTAAAATCTTTCATACGCCAGCCTGATGGAGTACTGCTCACCCCCTCTGGGCTGGTGCTCCCGCCTCTCACCTTTCTCGGCTTCATGCTGTGGAAACCAAGGCCTTTAGGATCATTGGTATCTCCTGCGATGAGGCTGAGTCTTTGGGTCTCTCCTTGTCCACTCTCTCACCACAGGTAGGTTGATGGTCTTTCTGTCTTCCACCGTCTCCTCTCCGGCCTCGCCCCTCCTGCTATCTCTGCTATCTGTCCCGCCCATATTTCCCCTTCTGGTTAATCTACCAAAATCAAGAATCATTTCTCACCTTCACTCTTTCATTCCTCTTTTTTCCTGCCTTTGGA
>CM068952.1:25868468-25894312 GCA_035128595.1 Eptatretus atami | reverse complement strand
ACTCTGTGCAGAGCATGGTGCTGCCTTAAGCAGTCTCCTGGGTTGGGCACAACCCTGGACGGGTCACCACTCCGACGCAGGATACTCAAATGGCTCAATCATCCAGAAAGCTGGTTCTCACTTTGCTGACTTCGGAAGGATGACAGGCTAAGTCAACCCCACCTGGTATTAATTCAACAGCCGAGCGGGATTTTAACTCAGGACCCTAGGATCCCAAGCCCACCACCCTCACCATTAAGCCAACACCAGGACAAAGGAGGATCACCACATTTAAGTCATCAAAATAGCCACATAATTTATAACTTCTCAAGACAATGTTTTCACCATTATCTACAAACAGTTGGGTGTATATTGAACGTCTCAGCAAAATAATGTCTCCCAAAACCTCAGCTGTAATGATCATCTGGAAACTGGTGGACATGGCTTGGCTTCGCCACTGGGATCCTGAAACAAATAACGTTTGCATCCATGCAATGGAATTCCACATGGGATCACTGTCACACAAGAAGTTTTGCACCCAGTCGTCAGCTGGCAAGATCATGGCTTTGTTTCTGGGTTTTTGTGTATATATTGGAGCTTTGTGGAAGAGCTAGTCTCTATTATAATACCAAGCTTGCACACTAAAAACTCGGCTCGCCGTCACACGATCCCTATAAATTGCTGTGGCACTTAGCGACATGCCGACAATGTTTGGGAAGTCTTGGCGTTCCATAGTACCACTTGCATTTTGCACAATGCGTATTTTTGTCATTCCCGTGTACGGTCTGTCGTCTGCTACCAGCTATGTTGTACTGCAATCCCGTGCATGTGCACGGGTATCGCTAGTACACTGAATGGATCAGGACATAACAGACAAAAACTGGGCGCGAAACACGCAAAACAGGACGTGAAAGGAACAGTAGAGATGCATGCAAAAGGAGCAGTAGAGATAGGTGGGAAACACCAACAGCAGAGTTGAAGGCCAAGATCGAGGGAGACTGGACAAACAATGGGTGTGGGGAGGAATGGGGGGCAGGAGAGGATGCATGAAGTGGACAAATGGATACAGAAGGAAACTCCAAGTTGGAAAAACTGGAAATTTGGAAGGAGGATTGATTGGGTGTGGGAGGGGGGTTAATGAGAGGAGAAAAGATCATGGTTTTTGACTTGGGACGATCTGAGGTGGTGATGAACAACTGTCTTGAAGACTTGGAAGGAGAATGAGATTGAAGAGGATGTGGAAGATGGTTCCACAGGTGGGAAAAACAGAGGAACAAATGAGTGGAGTTGAGCAGTGATCCTGGATTTCGGTCGTTTCACCAGAAGGGGTTGATGGTGGACCGTGTGAGCCCTGCGGAAACCTGGTGGTGGGGGAGACAAAGCACGGAAAGGGAAGAGGGTCCTAGACCATAAATGAGGCGATAGAAGACAGGGAAACCATCGAACTTGTCTGCTATGGTGAAGTGATAGACCCATAGACTCGGCTTCATCACAGGAGATTCCACTGATCTTAAATGCCATGGTCTCCACGGTTTTCTGGGATGCCAACCCTTCTGATTGATTATGTGCATCACAAGATTACAATCACAGGGGAATGTTACACCAGTCTCATGCAAAAATTACATTAGACCATCAATGACAAACGGCAAAGGATTGTTGCCCAAAAGTGCACTCTTCCTTCACGATGATGCACCTGTATAAAAGGTCCAAACCGCTTTTCATGACTGGGATTTCAAGCAATTGGATCACACTCTTGCACCGACCAGGGCTGTCACCCAGTGACTTTTATCATTTTTATACGCCCGATATATATATATATATATATATATATATATAATATATATATATATATATAATCGGGGCGTATTATGTGATACCGGTCGTCCGTATTGTCTGTCTGTATGTCTGTCTGTCTGTCTGTATGTCTGTATGTCTGTCTCTGTCTCGTGTCTGTTCCTGTCCGCACTCCAACTCCCAAAGTTTTCAACTTTCTCGTTTCATATTTGGTACATAGGTACAGACTGTGGAGACAGTGTGTCACGACATACGTTCGTCATCTAAAGTGGTTGCCATAGCAACCAGGATGCTTTTTCCATGTAGTAGCACAATTCTGTATATCCTTCTTGTTCGGCGTATATTGTGCTCATTTGCACTCTTGTTGACATTTGAAGTCCCACCTGGATGTGTGGTTGCCGATTCGCTGATGACAAGCAACTGAAAGAAGCAACTGAGAAATGGCTGAATGGGGCAATCTGAAAACTTCGATTTACCTCTTGTAAGCAGTTTCAAGGGCAATTTGTGCAACCGCATGAAAGTCAAGGGACACTATATGTTGAAAAAAATATATAAAATTTTACCCTGTATTGGGTTACTGTAAGCAACTTGTTCCGAGAACCTTTGTGCACTCCTCATTCTCGGGGCCATACATGAGGAATTGCAAAGATGTCTTTCAAGTCTGATGTTTTTCAAACAACGCCGTAAATCATGAAGTCTGCAAACCTTTGCATGATGCGGACAGCTTTATTCTCTCACATAAAGATTTCTTTTATATTCCGCACTGGTTTAGGTGTATATGCCTGGGTGTTGGCTAATGGTTAGGTGGCGGGCTTGGGATCCTAGGGTCCTGAGTTCAGATCCACTCAGCTGTTGAATTAATACCAGGTGGGGGTTAACTCGGCCTGTCATGAGTCCAGCAGCTGTGGTATCTGTGTCGGAGTGGCGACCCGTCCACGATTGTGCCAATAGCCAAGGAGACTGCTTAGGCAGCACCAAGCTCTGCACAGAGTATGGTCCAATGGATGAATTTAGGTGTATTGTGTGGATTGTGGATGGTGAATACATGGAATATGGGGCCCACATCCATTAGACTAGATGCACACCTGTATGAAATTTGTTTTTGCAAATACATCTGAAAGCAGTAGAGGAAATTGACAACCTACAAGGCCTTCATTCACAGCTTGATGGTGGCCTGGCACCCCTGCCTCACATCTTGCCCTTCTTGATGCCATGGAAAGCAAGATCCTCAAAACTATTGGATTTCCGCAACGAAGCTGAGTGTCTAGGCCTGTTACTTTCACATTGCAGACAGGTTGGTGGCCTCTCGTTGCACCGTCCTCTATTGGTTCTGTCCCTCCCAGGTTTCTGCAGGGTGCACACAGTCTGCCAGTAACCCTCTTCCTGTTAAACTCCAAAAATCCAGGCTCACTGCTCACCCACTCATTTGTTCTCTTTTTTTCTCGCCTGTGGAGCAAACTTCCCCACTTTGTTCAGTCCCATTCTTCCTCCAGGGCCTCAATACAGCTGTTCACCATTACCATGTGTCATTCCCCATCCATACACATGATCTATTCTTGCCCAAATGACCTCTTTCCCCTTTTTCCAAGTTATTGTAATCTCCCCTCCCTTACCTCTTTTTCCTTATTGTTTGTAGTTGGTTGTTCCTTTTCTGTTTCATCCCTGCTTTCCCTTCCTCTTTCGTATTTCAGTGTTTCAGCTTCTGTGCAGCTCGTTCACCCCCATGTGTCCTTCTCCACCCTCTGCTTGATTTCACTCTCACTTCTCTGCTGTTGGTATTTCCCCCTTTCCATTGGTTCCCTTCCATTCTGCTGTAGCTATTCATGACCTCAATTATGTATACAAAAACAACAAAATTCTATTTTATTTGGGGGTAAACCACGAACAGATTCCAAATGGAGTTTACAGCACTGATGAGCCAAAGCAGGAAATGCAAATAGTTACAAGAACTGAGATTAATTTCTGGAGAATCACGTAGAACTTCAGGCACATTTCAGGCAGTTGGCCTGAAACAACTTGCCATTGCCTCGTGGAAGGCAAATACAACTGAAGGCAATCTCAGTGCCTTCAACCAAGCTTGCAACAAGTGTGTGTCTACCCTCAGGAGAGCCAGGAAACAACATCTTTGTAATCTCCAGTCTGAACTCTCAAACCTGTCTCCTTCCTCCAAATCCTGGTGGCATCTAGTTAAATCTGTTTCTGGTGTATGGTTCCCCTCCCTCTCCTCCCTTACCTCAAATGGCGACAATGCTGATACCACACGTGAAAAGGCTGAATTCCTAAACTCGGTGTTTACTTCTAAATATTTGTGCCGAAACATATCGCTTTCTGTACCCACCTTACCCAGTCAGACCAACTGTCCCTGGACTCTGTGTCCTTTTCTTTAACAAGGTGGAGAGCTTGCTGTCAAACCTTGACTCAGATTCTCAACCGGCCCAGGCAGCATCAGCCCATGTGTCCTAAAAACCTGCTTCTCTGCTCTTGCTCACCCTCTCTCTGTTCTATTCACCCTGTCATTTGTCAAGGTCATCTGCCTTCAGCTTGGAAATCAGCAAACATTACCGCTCTGCATAAAAAAGGTGCAAAAACAGATTTTTGCAACTTCAGACCAATTAGCCTTCTCCCAATCATCAGCAAGGTTATGGAATCCATCATCGCTTCAGACATGAAATCTTTTCTCTTCTCCAATGGCTTGATTTCTGATCATCAATTTGGTTTCAGACCAGGTCACTCTACCCTGCATATGCTGCTTCTCCTCTCCCAACAATGGATGGAGGTCCTCAATGCCAGACAGGAAATCCGAGCCGTATCCCTGGACATATCACGTGCTTTTGACATGGTCTGGCATCCTGCCCTGCTCACCAAACTCTCTTCCTATGGTATCCACTCATGGCTCACAGACTTCCTCTCCTGTCGCAGTCAATGTGTGGCCCTAAACAGAGTTCTTTCATCCCCTCCCCTGGAGTTCCTCAAGGCAGCGTTCTGGGCCCTGTTCTTTTTCTGGTTTTTGTCAATGATCTCTCCGACTCTCTGGAAAATCCTCTATCTCTTTGCTGATGACTCCATCCTTTGCCGTACCATCTGCCGTCCCTCAGATCAGCAAGCAGCAGCCCTTCACTCTGCAGATCCAGATAAATTCACAAGCTGGTTCAACATGTGGAACATGTCTTTCAATCCTGACAAATCTCACACACTCACTATGTCTCTCCGAAAGGACTGTCTGGACACCCCCCCCAGCCCCCCCCCATCTACTTTCTCAACAATCCTCTTGAAGAAGTCCTTTCGTTCAAACTTTGGGCCTCAATATCTGCACGATCTTTCCTGGGAAAGCCACATCTCCAAGCTGGCCTCCAAAGTCAGTCGCCGACTGGGAATCCTCCATCATGCAAAGTGCTTCCTCGGCCCACCTGAGCTCGTGACCATGTACAAATCTTTCATCGCCAGCCTGATGGAGTACTGCTCACCCCTCTGGGCTGGTGCTCCCGCCTCTCACCTTTCTCGGCTTCATGCTGTGGAAACCAAGGCCTTTAGGATCATTGGTATCTCCTGCGATGAGGCTGAGTCTTTGGGTCTCTCCTTGTCCACTCTCTCACCACAGGTAGGTTGATGGTCTTTCTGTCTTCCACCGTCTCCTCTCCGGCCTCGCCCCTCCTGCTATCTCTGCTATCTGTCCCGCCCATATTTCCCCTTCTGGTTAATCTACCAAAATCAAGAATCATTTCTCACCTTCACTCTTTTATTCCTCTTTTTTCCTGCCTTTGAACAAACTCCCACACTCGCTTCAATCCCACTCTTCCCTCCAGGGCTTCAAAACAGCTGTTCACCACCATCTCTTATCTTCCCCCATCCAAATCCACGATCTTTTCTACCCCCGTTAATCCACCCCAAACCCACCTCCTTCAAATTCCCTCAATATCTGCCACTATATTCCTTCCTGAAAATCCCTGTAGTGTCCATCTTGATTACCCCATGTACCCCACCCATCCCTCTCCCTTCCACAGATCTCCTCATGTGTCTATTCCCCACTTTTTGTGCTTCCTCTCCCGTCCCTCTTGTCTCCTGCTCCCTTTGTTATACGTTCTGTGTGTTAGCTCTTATACGAGCCTTGACATTGTGTGTATTGTATATAATTTCCTCGGCCAAAGCTTTTTGACTCGAGCGATTTAAGAATTCCTGTATTTGATCAATTCCATTTTGTAACGAATACGAATGTCTGGCGTGCAGGCAATGCGGGTGGTGTGCGACTCTACCTAGATGAATTGCTGGCTTTATCCCAGAAGGCATTGCAGTCTCGGTCATGGAATCTCAAAGCTCAAGGCGCTGCTGTCATGGCAGCCACTGTAAAACTGCAAGGTGCGAGCTTGCGACCTGCTCAGCTCGGAGTGATCCTGGGCTTTCTTCTACAAGGCCTTCCTGGCCGTATTTGGACAGGCAAGGTAAGCTACGGTTCCTAAATTTAGAGAAAGGAGGACATTAAAACTGTATTGTGGATATTTTTTACTGCGTTCTCAGTTCTTTAAATTACAAAGTTAAAAGACTGTCATCTCTCCATGCTGTCCATTCCCAGGAGCAGCTACTCAAAGCCATTTCTTCAGCAGTCACCGCAGCAAGGTGAGCGTATTTGTATACAACGTGAGCGCATGCACATGCTGGATAATAGTTACAAAGGCAATGATATACGAGGGTGAGTGAAAAAGTATCCACAATATATCTTTATTTAAATATTATAACGACAATTGAGCATGTACAAGAGCATCATTTTTCCACATCGTCCCCCTCCTTTTCAACACACTCAGTCATTCGGTTCACAAGCTCCTGTATGCCCTCAGAAATAAAAATGTCAGGACTGTTTGGACGATAGAGGATGCTCCAGTACCTCAAAGTTCAATTGCCGGAGGGTTTCCACAGGATGGGCGGCAGTGTGTGGACGGGCATTGTCATGCAACAATGCAACGCCTTTTGACAGCAGTCCTCGGCGTTTCCATCGAATAGCTGGTTTCAACTGGTCCCGAAACATTTCACAATAACGGACACCGTATAGTGTTCCAAAATTTGACCTTGTGAGTCACAGAAAAGTGTGAACATCACTTTTCTGGCCGATGGTTGACTTTTGAACTTATTTTTGACGAGTGATGTCGCATGTTTCCACTCCATGCTCTGGCGTTTGCTCTCTGGCTCATCATGGTGGATCCACCTCTCGTCTCCAGTGACAATGCATCTCAAAAAAAATCATTCCCTTCATGATGAAAGCGGTTCAAATGGCTTTGGCAGATTGTCACACGGTTGCGCTTGTGCTCTTCTGTGAGTTGTTTTGAAACTCATGTTGCAGAAACTTTATGAAAGCCAAGTCGGTTGTTGATAATTTCATGCGCAAAACCATGACTGATGTTCAGCTGTTGTGCCACTTCATCAACCGTCAACCGGCGGTTATCCAGAATCATGGCGCGGACTCGTACATTGGTTTCTTCTGTTGTGGATGTGGATATGCCTGGTGTTGGCTTGATGGTTAGGGTGGTGGGCTTGGGATACTAGGATCCTGAGTTCAAGTCCCACTCGGTTGTTAAATTAATGCCAGGTGGGGTTGACTCAGCCTGTCATCCTTCTGAGGTCGGCAAAATGAGTGCCAGCTTGCTGGTGTCCTGCGTCGGAGTGGCGACCCGTCCAGGATTGTGGTCGCTAGCCAAGGAGACTGCTTCAGCAGCACCAACGCTCTGCACAGAGTATGTTCCCAATGGATGGATGGATGTGGGTGGGCGTCCTGATTGTTCATCATCAGTGACGCTTGTGCGACCGTTTTTGAACATCATAATCCAATCGTACACACACAAAAATTGTATCGCTGCACGCTGCTCTTCTTTGGTGCAAACGGACAGCGGAGCGGTCATGTTAACTCCCTTACGACGACACAACTACCGACTGCTCAAGGTTGAAACTGCTTCACAATGGCGCAGACAGTTCGTGCTTGTACCTGCACGGTGCAATAAGCAATGTAGTCAACACAACACAGTTTTTAATAAATCATTGCGGATACTTTTCGACTCACCCTCGTATTTGGTATCACCTGTTGTTATGCACCCATCATTGAAATAAATACATTCCATCTGAAGTAGACGAAGAAGCGATCGGCGAGAGGAAAACTAGGGCTGACAGGATGCATAGAGGTATGCATACAAGCCTCGAAGCTGCCAAGCCTGGGTTTGAATCTTACTCAGCTTAAACTATCATCCCGGTGTTTCACGGGCAGCATAGTTAGTTCATGTGTGTGCCGTCCCTCTGCTGGACGTTCAATGGGCGTCGCGTCTGCTGGCATTCGTTGGCGGACGTTAAAGAGCGCAAGCACCATGAACAAATTTCAACTTCCAAGAAAAATAACTTGGTCATCCTTGTACATTTTAGAAGACTCGACATCAAGTTGTTTTCAGTGGTACAATTCTCACGAATGATATTGATGTTGGTGTATCCCGGACGATTGGGTTGTATTTGGTGTATCCGGGGATTGTCGACGGGCTTGTCACGTCACCATTCCTCAGCGATTCGGTGAAAGACCTTGTCCGGCCAAGTCTGCCGGAGCTGTTGGATGCACTCGAGGCCGAATGTCGCAGAGAAAACGTGCGGTATCGGATGGCAGCCCTCACCTGTTTTTCTGAAGTGCTTCAGGCGACGGGGCAAGATCGGTTTTCTGAGCTTGCAGAACTACTCTTTCCTCTCGTTTCGCAGGTATTACCGCAGTGCATGTCACGTTTATTTTCACAACACCTTCCCAGCTCGATCCGGTTTGCCTCGTTGCTGCGGAGGTTAAAGGGAGGGTAAATTGGTGGGTCAGTGCAAGTCACGGATTTTTTTTGTTGTTGTTGCAATAGATGGAGGAGCTGAATGACTGAAGGCGGAGGTGCATCTCTGGCTTGAATGATTGACCTAACTTAAGAAAGTTGTGATTGGCTCAAAAGTTGCAGAGGAAATGCTTGGAAAAAAAAATTTCACAGTGCCCTTTTTAAACATTCTTCCATCCATCCTTAATTCACCCGTTTTCTTCCTTCATAAACTTTCTGTTTCTTCTTCCATAAATGTTTAGTGGTTGAAGGTTGATAGTCATTTATTTTTTTTATTAAATAACCACTGCTGCTTTTCATCGTAACACCATTTGTACGCCGTTTGCACTTGCAGATGCTTCGCAGAGGTGACGTTTTCTCGGCCGTCAGAAACCTAAACGATGTCTCGATAGGGCTGTGACCACAAAATCCTCCCCTCTCACACCTTTTCCTCTCTTCCACCCCCATGGTTAGGAATACTGGGCTGATTCGGGAGATCACGTGCGGGTGGAGTGTGCTGTTTGACGAGATCGTATGCGAATGGAATCGGGCTGCTTCGAGAGGTTATGTGTGCGTGGAATCACGCGGTGCAGGGGGAATCGAGCTAGTTAGAGAGATTTTTTTGCAGGTGACTCGAGTTGGGTTTCTACGATTGTTTCCACATTTAATTGGGCTGGTTATTGTGATCGTTTGTGGGGAGCATTGGGCTGATTAGGAATATTGTCTCTCTTTTGAGGTCCGCCTGGTGGCAGATTTGGTGCTACTGTTGCACCAATGTCCTGGCAAGGATTACACTGATTGGTTTGCCATTGCCTTCCCAGCGGTAACCAGAGCAACAACTTGGAATTTGCCCATGGTGCCAACGATAACTTAGCCACTCATGTCCAAAAATATTGTGAGATCTTTCATATCCACCAGCTAATGTTAGCAGACAGGTCCCCAGGAATGGTGCGCTAATTGATGCAACACCTTGCCTGTGAACCACGAGTCCGCACTGGAAATCAAACCCAGACAAGACAGATGAATGGCAGGTGCTCTACCACGCACCATTCTTTCAGCACTGAACTAGGGTTGGTTCGGGTTATTATTATCTTGTCCTCCCGTGAAGTGGGAGATGGGATTTTGTGCGTGCATGCATGCGTGCGTGCGTTTGTGTTTCAGGCCATAACTTTTTACAATTTGATATTTTGTCATAAAATTTTCAACAAATCTTTATGATGTGAAGATGGAAAAAATAATTGATAAATTTTAGTTTTGTTTTTTTCTTTTAGCCGTTGTTTTCATCAAGTTCAGTTTGAGTACAAAGCGGATGCGGCCAGGATTTGCATTTTGCGATGCTTTCTAGATTTACAGATTGAACTCGGCCAGTTAGTGAGATATTGTGTGGGTGGAATGCTGGTAGTGAGATATTGTGTGGGTGGAAGCTTGGTTAGTGAGATATTGTGTGGGTGGAATCAGTTTGGTTAGTGAGATATTGTGTGGGTGGAATCAGCTTTGGTTGTGAGATATTGTGTGGGTGGAATCAGCTTGGTAGTGAGATATTGTGTGGGTGGAATCAGCTTGGTTAGTGAGATATTGTGTGGGTGGAATCAGCTTGGTTCGTGAGATATTGTGTGGGTGGAATCAGCTTGGTTAGTGAGATATTGTGGGGTGGAATCAGCTTGGTTAGTGAGATATTGTGTGGGTGGAATCAGCTTGGTTAGTGAGATATTGTGTGGGTGGAATCAGCTTGGTTAGTGAGATATTGTGTGGGTGAATCAGCTTGGTTAGTGAGATATTGTGTGGGTGGAATCAGCTTGGTTAGTGAGATATTGTGTGGGTGGAATCATTTGGTTAGTGAGATATGTGTGGGTGGAATCAGTTGGTTAGTGAGATATTGTGTGGTGGAATCAGCTTGCTTAGTGAGATATTGTGTGGGTGGAATCAGCTTGGTTAGTGAGATATTGTGTGGGTGGAATCAGCTTGGTTAGTGAGATATTGTGTGGGTGGAATCATTTGGTTAGTGAGATATTGTGTGGGTGGAATCAGCTGGTTAGTGAGATATTGTGTGGGTGGAATCAGCTTGGTTAGTGAGATATTGTGTGGGTGGAATCAGTTGTTGTGATAGATGTGGTTGGGTGAATCAGTTTGGTTAGTGAGATATTGTGTGGGTGGAATCAGTTGGTATAGTGAGATATTGTGTGGGTGGAATCAGCTTGGTTAGTGAGATATTGTGTGGGTGGAATCAGCTTGGTTAGTGAGATATTGTGTGGGTGGAATCAGCTTGGTTAGTGAGATTTGTGTGGGTGGAATCAGCTTGGTTCGTGAGATATTGTGTGGGTGGAATCAGCTTGGTTAGTGAGATATTGTGTGGGTGGAATCAGCTTGGTTAGTGAGATATTGTGTGGGTGGAATCAGCTTGGTTCGTGAGATATTGTGTGGGTGGAATCAGCTTGGTTAGTGAGATATTGGTGGGTGGAACAGCTTGGATATGAGATATTGTGTGGGTGGAATCAGCTTGGTTAGTGAGATATTGTGTGGGTGGAATCAGCTTGGTTCGTGAGATATTGTGTGGGTTGGAATCAGCTTGGTTAGTGAGATATTGTGTGGGTGGAATCAGCTTGTTAGTGAGATATTGTGTGGGTGGAATCAGCTTGGTTTGTGAGATATTGTGTGGGTTGGAATCGGCTTGGTTAGTGAGATATTGTGTGGGTGGAATCAGCTTGTTAGTGAGATATTGTGTGGGTGAATCAGCTTGTTAGTGAGATATTGTTGGGTGGAATCAGCTTGGTTAGTGAGTATTGTGTGGGTGATCGGCTTGTTAGTGAGATATTGTGTGGGTGGAATCAGCTTGGTTAGTGAGATATTGTGTGGGTGGAATCAGCTTGGTTAGTGAGATATTGTGTGGGTTGGAATCAGCTTGGTTAGTGAGATATTGTGTGGGTGAAATCAGCTTGTTAGTGAGATATTGTGTGGGTGGAATCAGCTTGTTTGTGAGATATTGTGTGGGTTGGAATCGGCTTGTTAGTGAGATATTGTGTGGGTGGAATCAGCTTGATTAGTGAGATATTGTGTGGGTGGAATCAGCTTGAGTTAGTGAGATATTGTGTGGGTGGAATCAGCTTGGTTAGTGAGATATTGTGTGGTTGGAATCGCTTGGTTAGTGAGATATTGTGTGGGTGGAATCAGCTTGATTAGTGAGATATTGTGTGGGTGGAATCAGCTTGTTTGTGAGATATTGTGTGGGTGGAATCAGCTTGTTTGTGAGATATTGTGTGGGTTGGAATCAGCTTGGTTAGTGAGATATTGTGTGGGTGGAATCAGCTTGGTTTGTGAGATATTGTGTGGTTGGAATCGGCTTGGTTAGTGAGATATTGTGTGGGTGGAATCAGCTTGATTAGTGAGATATTGTGTGGGTGGAATCAGCTTGGTTAGTGAGATATTGTGGGTGGAATCAGCTTTGGTTGTGAGATATTGTGTGGTTGGAATCAGCTTGGTTAGTGAGATATTGTGTGGGTGGAATCAGCTTGTTAGTGAGATATTGTGTGGGTGAATTAGCTTGGTTAGTGAGATAATTGTGTGGGTGAATCAGCTTGGTCGTGAGATATTGTGTGGGTGGAATCAGCTTGGTTAGTGAGATATTGTGTGGGTGGAATCAGCTTGGTTAGTGAGATTTTGGTGGGTTGGAATCAGCTTGGATGTGAGATATTGTGTGGGTGGAATCGGCTTGGATAGTGAGATATTGTGTGGGTTGGAATCAGCTTGGTTAGTGAGATAATGTGTGGGTGAATCAGCTTGGTTAGTGAGATATTGTGTGGGTGGAATCAGCTTGGTTAGTGAGAATTTGTGGGTGAATCAGCTGGTTATGAGATATTGTGGTGGGTGGAATCAGCTTGGTTAGTGTAGATATTGTGTGGGTTGGAATCAGCTTGGTTACTGAGATATTGTGTGGGTTGAATCAGCTTGGTTAGTGTAGATAATGTGTGGGTGGAATCAGCTTGGTTAGTGAGATATTGTGTGGTGGAATCAGCTTCGTTACTGAGATATTGTGTGGGTGGAATCAGCTTGGTTAGTGAGATATTGTGTGGGTGGAATCAGCTTCGTTACTGAGATATTGTGTGGGTGAATCAGCTTGGTTAGTGAGATATTGTGTGGGTGGAATCAGCTTGGTTAGTGAGATATTGTGTGGGTGGAATCAGATTGGTTAGTGAGATATTGTGGTGGTGGAATCAGATTGGTTAGTGAGATATGTGTTGGGTGGAATCAGCTTGGTTAGTGAGATATTGTGTGGGTTGGAATCAGCTTGTTGGTTAGTGAGATATTGTGTGGGTTGGAATCAGCTTGGTTAGTGAGATATTGTGTGGGTGGAATCAGATTGGTTAGTGAGATATTGTGTGGGTGGAATCAGATTGGTTAGTGAGATATTGTGTGGGTGGAATCAGCTTGGTTAGTGAGATATTGTGTGGGTTGGAATCAGCTTGTTATGAGATATTGTGTGGGTGGAATCAGCTTGGTTAGTGAGATATTGTGTGGGTGGAATCAGCTTGGTTATGAGATATTGTGTGGGTTGGAATCAGCTTCGTTACTGAGATATTGTGTGGTGGAATCAGATGGTTAGTGAGATATTGTGGGGTGGAATCAGCTTGGTTGTGAGATATTGTGTGGGTGGAATCAGCTTGGTAGTGAGATATTGTGTGGGTTGAATCAGCTTGTTAGTGAATTGTGTGGGTGGAATCAGTTTGGTTAGTGAGATATTGTGTGGGTGGAATCAGATTGGTTAGTGAGATATTGTGTGGGTGGAATCAGATGGTTAGTGAATATTGTGTGGCTGAATCGCTGGTTAGTGAGATTTGTGTGGTGGAATCAGCTTGGTTAGTGAGATATTGTGTGGGTGGAATCAGATTGGTTAGTGAGATATTGTGTGGGTGGAATCAGCTTGGTTGTGAGATATTGTTGTGGTGGAATCAGATTGGTAGTGAGATATTGTGTGGGGTGGAATCAGCTTGGTTAGTGAGATATTGTGTGGGTGGTTCATTGTTGTTTTTTTTGTAATCAGCTTGGTTAGTGAGATATTGTGTGGGTGGAATCAGCTTGGTTAGTGAGATATTGTGTGGGTGGAATCAGCTTGGTTAGTGAGATATTGTGTGGGTGGAATCAGCTTGGTTAGTGAGATATTGTGTGGTGGAATCAGCTTGGTAGTGAGATATGTGTGGGTGGAATCAGCTTGGTTAGTGAGATATTGTGTGGGTGGATCAGCTTGGTTAGTGAGATATTGTGTGGGTTGGAATCAGGCTGGTTAGTGAGATATTGTGTGGGTGGATCAGCTTGGTTAGTGAGATATTGTGTGGTGGAATCAGCTTGGTTAGTGAGATATTGTGTGGGTTGGAATCAGCTTGGTTATGAGATATTGTGTGGTTGGAAATCAGCTTTACTGGATATTGTGGTGGTTGGAATCAGCTTGGTTAGTGAGATATTGTGTGGGTGGAATCAGCTTGGTTACGAGATATTGTGTGGGTGGAATCAGCTTGGTTAGTGGAGATATATTGTGTGGGTGGAATCAGCTTGGTTAGGGAGAATTGTGTGGGTGGAATCAGCTTGGTTAGTGAGATATTGTGTGGGGTGGAATCAGCTTGGTTAGTGAGATATTGTGTGGGTTGGAATCAGCTGGTTAGTTAGATATTGTGTGTGTGGAATCAGCTTGGTTAGTGAGATATTGTGTGGTGGAATCAGTGGTCGTGAGATATTGTGTGGTGGATCAGCTTGGTTAGTGAGATATTGTGTGGGTGGAATCAGCTTGGTTAGTGAGATATTGTGGGTGGAATCAGCTTGGTTAGTGAGATATTGTGTGGGTGGAATCAGCTTGGTTAGTGAGATATTGTGTGGGTGGAATCAGCTTGGTTAGTAGAGATATTGTGTGGGTGGAATCAGCTTGGTTAGTGAGATATTGTGTGGGTGGAATCAGCTTGGTTATGAGATATGTGTGGGTGAATCAGCTTGGTTAGTGAGATATTGTGTGGGTGGAATCAGCTTGGTTAGTGAGATATTTGTGTGGTGAATCAGCTTGGTTAGTGAATATTGTGTGGTATGGAATCAGCTTGGTTAGTGAGTATTGTGTGGGTGGAATCAGCTTGGTTAGGAGATATTGTGTGGGTGGAATCAGCTTGGTTGTGAGATATTGTTGTGGGTGGAATCAGCTTGGTTAGTGAGATATTGTGTGGGTGGAATCAGCTTGGTTAGTGAGATATTGTGTGGGTTGGGATCAGCTTGGTTAGTGAGATATTGTGTATGTGGAATCAGCTTGATTAGTGAGATATGTTGGGTGGAATCAGCTTGGTTAGTGAGAATTGTCATGGGTGGAATCAGTTTGGTTAGTGAGATATTGTGAAGATGAATAAGAAGACAAATCTGTGGTTTTACCATATATTGGCTTAGAATTCATCCCATCCGTGTCTGCGCAGACACCACGTACACCCGAACTCTGTCTGTCTGCGTGACAGTCAAACAAAAATGGAAAATCATTCCAAACAGAAAACTTACTGTTTTTAAGGACATTGGACATTATAAAGGACATGAATAACACGCACGAATAACTAATGTAAGGTGTTGGCTGTGGTGGTGTAATCGACGTTGGTTAAAATGACGGTAAAAGCCACAATTTATTTTATTTTATGCCTTTAAACGTGCCTTGTTTTTTTTGACCTTTTTTCAAATTGAAGAATCTATTTTAACACTGTAGAACACAAATAGTCTTCATCATACTCACAAGAACCAACAGTTTTGCAGGGGTATGTTCAGTTAGCAAGTTTCTTGTGGAGCCCTTGCCAAGTGGCTTAAGCACTCAAGTCAGCACTCCATTCAAAACCCTTGATAAGGAACGGCTGGCCTGGAAAGCGTTAGCTAACTGCTTGGTAAACCGAACACACTTCAATACGTGGACAGAATGAATTAATTTCAATGACTTTTACAATCATTATTTTATTTAAATTTAATTATATACCCGGAGGCTGGAGTACACAAGTCACCTGTTGTAATACTCCCAAGAATCTCCAGTTTTGCAATGCTGGTATTTTGATTTCAAAAAAGGTTCAATGGGTTGATGTATCAGGGTTCTGTTCGGCACTGCTTCTGGACGACTTCAATGGCACTAAACTTTCGGATTTGTTTTTTTAAACGATCGTTAAAATCATTCCTTCACGTTAATTGAAGAAACACTGCGCAGGTATCGTGCTCTATGAACTCTCGAGTTACTATTGTGCCATTTATGACCAAAGCCTGATGCATGTTTTATTGGTGTGTTTCATAAACCGTTCTGTGCACAGTTTTGTAAACGACTAATGGCCTGATCAATTGTAATTTGTAACATCATGGTTATTTTTTTTATCACCATGAATATACCGGACTGTCATATCATCAAACTAGAAGGGCACTCGGTGGAGCGCATACCTCCGCCACGCAATGCCTGATCCACGAGAACATATCGGGCCCAACACATTTTTGAAATATCGTGTTGCATATCGTTTTTGGCCCGATCTCTCAATGGTGAAGAATCACTTCAAAAATTAAATTATTCTCGTATCCGGATCCGGATTCGGATCTTCACGAGAACTGAATCGATTAGTCGTGGCCACACACCCAACGTGCCCACCAAGTTTCATCCAAATCCGTCCACAACTGTTTGAGATACCGTGCTACATGTCAGTTTAGTCCCATCTCTCAATGGTGAAGAATCGCATCAAAAATTATCGGATCCGGATCCGAATCTTCACCAAAATCGAATCAGTTATTCCTCGTTACACGCCAAAACTGTCCCAAAAACCGACGGTCACAAACATTTGAGATATCCTGTACACAGACAAACAAACATACAAACAAGCAGTCATAGACTGGTACTTACGAAATCGTCAACTTGACTCTGACTTGTCTAATAAAAGCTGTCTCTCGAGAAGGTAGCGCGCGCAAACCAGAAGTTTCTACAATGATTCTGTACCAAACCATGAAAATCGAATGTTTGACCTCACCGTGACCTTGACCTTTGACCGATTTGACCAAAATCTAATCAGCACTAGCCATCACCTCCTGAATCACGTGGTGTAATTTGACAATGTGTAGCTTCTTCCGTTCTCGAGTTATCGTGCCTACAAACAAACAAACAAACAAACAAACAAGCAGTCATAGACTGGTACTCAGAAATCGTCAACTTGACCTCTGACCTTGTCTAATAAAAGCTGTCTCTAGAGAAGGTAGCAGCGCAAACCAGACGTTTTTACGATGATTCTGTACCAAACCATCAAAAATCGTAACGTCGACCGAAGCAAAAATCTCCATTCTCCACACAATTATTTAATATTATTTAAAAAGTCACAAAAACCGTAATATTCGGCCATCCACCAACAATCTTTACATAATCCAATGGCTTAGCGAGTCAGGCATGCGACGATAACCTTTATTGGGATAAAATGACTTTTAAACACCATCTTTATCGAAAACACCGTCGGCGCACACGGAAAACCATTACGTGACTCAACGCCACCTCTGCTCGAGCGCGCTGCACCATGTGACGATCCGTGACGCGGCGATGAAATATTTTTTATACAATCTTAAAACGTCTCCAAAACATCCAATTTTTACCAATTTCGACAACCGAGTTTAAGTGTCCAAGCGATCGCAAAAAACCGAAGACAAAATTAAAATCGAAGTTAAAACGAACTCGTAACGTCGAGCGAAGCAAAAATCTCCATTTCTCCACGCAATTATTTAATATTATTTGTCAAAGTCACAAAACCGTAATATTCGGCCATCCACCAACAATTTTACATAACGACGGCTTAGCAATCAGGCATGCGACGATAACCTTTATTGGATAAAAAATGACTTTTAAACACCACTTTTATCGAAAACACCGTCAGCGCGCACACGGAAATCCTTTACGTGATCAATGATGCGTGTCTGTCGAGCGCGCTGCACCACGTGACGAGCTGTGATGCAGCGAGTGAAATATTTTTTTATACAATCTTAAAACGTCTCCACATCCGATTTTTACCAGAATTTCGACAACCGAGTTTTAAGCGTCCTAAGCGATCGCAAAAACCGGACAAAATTAAAATCGAAGTTAAAACGAACTCGTAACGTCGAGCGAAGCAAAAAATACTCCATTTCTCCACGTGAATTACGGAATTATGTTTGACCTCACTGTGACCTTTTGACCGATTTTGAACAAAATCTAATCAGCGCTAGCCATCACCGTCCTGAATCACGTGGTGTAATTTGACATTGGTGTACAAGGTGTACAAGGCGAAAAAATTAGCGAAGACACATTTTGTGTCTTCCTTTCTCAGTTATAACTTTTTTTGGATGTTTGACCTCACTGTGACCTTGACCTTTGACCGATTTTGACCAAAATCTAATCAGCGCTAGCCATCACCCTCCTGAATCACGTTGTGTAATTTGACATTGGTAGCTTCTCGTTCGCGAGTTATCGTGCCTACAAACAAACAAACAAACAAACATACAAACAAACAAACAGAAACGGTAGTCATCAATATACTTACGAAATCTTAGTATTTCGTAAGTAACAAACAAAACAGACAGGGGTGAAAACATAAGCTCCTTCACCTTCATTGGTGGAGTGAAATATACAATCTGCTTGTACTCTTGATTGAACTGAACTGAAAAGAAACATGTGTGTATTTTGTAAAATAATAACTGCAGAGTATATATATTTTTCATTGCAATATTTGCTTCCCACTCATTGTGGAATGCCAAGTCATCAACACATTGAGATTGTTAAAAAAAATTAATCTGGCTCAGTCCTTTACCTCCTGTGATTTACCTGTTCTTATGACATTTGCATTTTAAATCAAAATTTTAAAACTATGTCTGTCTCTCTCTGTCTGTCTCTCTATCTGTCTCTCTGTCTTGTCTCTCTGTCTGTCTCTCTGTCTGTCTCTCTGTCTGTCTCTCTGTCTGTCTCTCTGTCTGTCTCTCTGTCTGTCTCTCTGTCTGTCTCTCTGTCTGTCTCTCTCTCTGTCTCTCTCTCTGTCTGTCTCTCTTGTCTGCTTCTGTCTCTGTCTCTCTGTCTCTCGTCTCTCTCTGTCTGTCTCTCTGTCTGTCTCTCTCTCTGTCTGTCTCTCTGTCTCTCTCGTGTGTCTCTCTGGTCTCTCTCGTCTTCTGTCTGTCTCTCTGTCTGTTCTCTCTGTCTGTTCTCTCTCTGTCTGCCCGTTCTCTGTGTCTCTCTGTGTCTCTCTGTCTGTCTCTCTGTCTGTCTCTCTGTCTGTCTCCGTCGCCGTCTGTCTCCTGTCTGTCTCTTGTCTGTCTCTCTCTCTGTCTGTCTCTCTCTCTGTCTGTTCTCTCTCTCTGTCTGTCTCTCTCTCTGTCTGCTCTCTCTCTCTGTCTCTTCTCTGTCTGTTCTCTCTCTCTTCTGTCTCTCTCTCTGTCTGTCTCTCTCTCTGTCTGTCTCTCTCTCGTCTGTCTCTCTGTCTCTCTGTCTCTCTCTGTCTGTCTCTCTGTGTCTCTCTGTCTTTCTCTCTCTCTCTCTCTCTCTCTCTCTCTCTCTCTCTCTCTCTCTCTCTCTCTCTCTCTCTCTCTCTCTCTCTCTCTCTCTCTCTCTGTCTGTCTCTCTGTGTCTATCTGTGTGTCTCTCTGTGTCTCTCTGTCTGTCTCTCTGTGTCTCTTCTCTTCTCTGTCTCTCTTTCTTTCTTTTCTTTTCTTTCTGTTTTTTCTTTCTCTTCTGTTTTCTTTCTCTTTCTGTTTCTGTTCTGTTTCTGTTTCTGTTTCTGTTTCTGTTTCTCTTTCTGTTTCTGTTTTCTGTTTCTGTTTCTGTTTCTCTTCTCTTTCTCTTCTGTTTCTTTCTCCTGTTTTTGTTAAGAATAGAATGGCATAATCAGATCCATTTTTGTTAGAATACCCATCTTGTATACCAGCAAGAAAACAGCTGCAAATTGAGTTATTTTTACAGTATCATGGAGGAGGTTGTGTTAATATATATTACATGCAGGACAAAGATATTAGTGTACTTTACATAAATTTCAAGGACATTTATAGACAATGGACAACACACATGTGATGTAAGATTGAAACCTTGGTGAACCCACTTCATCATGAGGAGTTTAGACGGGAACACGAACAGGCTATAACCCACTGTGGAAGGGAAGTCATGTGGTAAGTATAAAAGTCATGTGGTTATTTCCCCACCCCACACTAATTATCCAGTCTTGTACTGTTATAATTGCAGGCCTACGTGACACTGTGACATTGCCATCATATAATATTGATATACAGTACCGTGGAGGTCTTCCCTGGGATTTTAAAATGGAGCAGAAACGCTCCCTAAACTGAAAAAGTCCATTTTGTTTCTTATTGGAACCAGTGCACTATTTTTCCTTTATTCGTCAATGATGGACAACTATTAATCAAAGGAACATTATTTCAATTAAATTATCTCAATTGTTAATTTAATACATTTTATTGACTCCTTTCTTCCCAAGCAGTACATCAGCATTGCTTTGTCGTCTGAGAGCAAAGAAGAGGAGAGTTAAGATGATATTCACAATTAAGTCGATGGTCCTTCACTCAGAGAGTGGTTAATGCATAGAATCGTCTCCCTGGAAAAGTAGTGGCTGCAGAAACAATTGATGGGTTTAAATTGGAATTGGATAGATACCGAGAAGCACTGAAGATAGAGGGGTACAGGGATATCGGCAGGACTTGTAGGCAGTTTGAGTATGGATGGGTGATTGTGTAATCTGTGATTAGCGTGATGTCTGTGTGAGGGTCTCGACAAGGGATGGTGTGTGATCCGTGTTTTTTATTATTATTTACCCGAAAACTGCCTTGACCCACCTCTCCCCCTCCAAAAAATAAAACAATTTTTTTTTCCCCCCATTTGCTGCTCACCTGGAATGTAGTTCCGGGGAGCTTATGGGATGGCACGTCATCCGTCAGTCTGTCCGTCTGTCCGTCCATCCACAAATACTTGCAACTTCTTCTCTGCACACACAATTTCGATGAATCTTCACCACAACCTTCATCACCTGATATGTACCAAAGTTTGGTCACAGCATTAAAAACATTTGGCCCGAAAAGGAGGTCCATGGGGGGTTTCCCCCCCCCCCCCTCCTAAAATAGGTGTTCACTTTCTTCTCAGAAACTACATACGCAATTTTGATGAAACTTGACCACAACCTTCATCACCCACGATGTACCAAAGCTTGTTCACAGTGATCAAAAAAATTGGGGTCTGAAAGGGTCTACGGAGAGAATTTATGGGGTGTGGGTTGCCCCCCAAAATAGATGTTCACTTTCTTCTCAGAAACTTCACGCATTATTTTGATGAAACTTGACTACAACCTTCATCACCAACGATGTACCAAAGTTTGTTCATGGCATTAAAAAATTGGGGTCTTCAGGGGTCTATGGAGGGAGTTTATTGGGGGGGTTGCCCTCCCCCCCCCGGGGGTTGCCCCTCCCCCCCCCCCCCCAAAGAGGTATTCTCTTTTATTCTCAGAAATGACGCATACAATTTCGATGAAACTTTACCATAACCTTCATCTCCAATGATATACCAACGATTGTTCATGACGTTAAATAAATCAGGACTAATGGGGTCTGCAGGGGAGGTTGCACCCCAGAATAGGTATTTGCTTTTTTAGAAACGACACACACAATTCCGATGAAACTTGAATACAACTTTCATCTCCCATGATATACCAAAGATTGATTGTTCATGGCATTAAAAAAAATCGGTGTCTAAGGGGGTGTAAGGGAGTTTGCCCCCCAAATATATATGTTTATGCCTGGTGTTGGCTTAATGGTTAGGGTGGTGGGCTTGGGATCCCAGGATCCTGAGTTCAAATCCCGCTCAGCTGTTGAATTAATACCAGGTGGGGCTAACTCGGCCCGTAATCCTTCCGAGGTCGGCAAAATGAGTGCCAGTATGCTGATATCCTGTGTCGGAGTGGCGACCCGTCCAGGATTGTGTCCAATAGCCAAGGAGACTGGTTAGGCAGCACCAACGCTCTGCACAGAGTATGGTCCCAATGGATGGATGGATATATATATATATATATATATATATATATATGTTTGCTTTCTTCTCTGAAACTATACTTACTATTTCGATGAAACTTGACCCCAACCTTCATCACCCGTGACGTACCAAAGTTTGTTCACAACATTTTAAAAATTGGGGGTGTAAGGAGTTCTACGGAGGGGCAGGGTTGCCAGCAAAGCTGCCATATGCAAGAAGAAGAAGAAAAAGATCTGTGACAATACTCCACCAACATTGCTCGGTTATTCATTGTAGCTTCTTCTTGCAATCCTTATTATTATTCCTTTCGTTTGAGGCGATCCATTTCATGAAGCAGAAACATCAGTAAGAGATGATCGATCAATTCCTTATTTTCTCTTTTTGATGAGATCGCACACTTGAGCCAAGATTTATTCAATTTGTGTGCAGCCCGTGGTTGCTGGAGTCGAGTGCGCGTACCTCTCGGCCCTCCCGCCATCCCTGAGCCAAGATAAGGCAGTAACATTTCCTGCCCGTTCGGTAATTAGTAGGACTGCCTTTTACCTGCTTCTTGGAGGTTATCAGTCTATCTTGGCACCAAATTTGACCGTCAACTTTTTCTTCTTTTTATAATCTCATTAACTTTGTCTTTTGGCTCGGAATATCAAAGAACATCAACCACTAACAACAGACCTAACAAGAACAAACAACCACCACCACGGCCCCAGAAGCAATGCATATACAATGCTGTGATATACTGTCCTTATTCTTTACAGAGCACACTTCTCGTAACAATCACGTTCCATTTTTTTAATATTAACAATTAGGAATCCCTTTTATAAAACTGGAAGTATATTAATTCACGATGAAGCACCAAAAAAAGCCCCATCATTGGCTGCTTCAGCACTGGGCTGATTTTGACAGAGCGCATTAGGCTAACTAGCCTGGTTGACATTCAAACGACGCAGGTTCAAACACTTTTCCTCTCTGTTTTTTTTTTTGGAAGTGTGTTTAAATTTTGATGAGATTTGTTCTCATTATGGACTAATTTCTTGCTACATTTGACAGAAATGACAGCTGTAGTGATTTTTTTTTAACCTTTTGCCAAAAATATTCTTCACTTGAATAAAAAAAAGATCAGCAATCGTTTTGTTTGGTACTGTATATTTAATGACGATGGGTATAGCCAATGGAAGCCCTCCCATTTGTTATTTAAAATCAGTCTGGAAGTATTGATGAATGCCATGCATTACTTGAAGTTTATTGCAGATAAAGTGGAGCTACCAAAGTTGCACTCGTGCTCGGATTGCAGACGGCTACTTTAAAGATGATAACGCACCCGTGCTTCACTTCATTTGTTCGAGAATTTTCAGAAACATTCCACAGCCACTGTAGTCCCAGCTTCTTACTCCATTTTAGTGTTTGAGCTGAACATGTGGACCATTTGTGGTGAATGTGAACATCTGTCAAAACAGCTCAAAGCGTGTGTCGGAGTTATGATGAAGACAAACTTTTTGCCAAACTGACATCAGTTGCAAGCCCTGCTGAAGTGGCTAAGCATTTGATTTTAATTTAAAGTATGACTATTATTTACTGTCTTTGTCATGATGAAACACTTTTTTCCCCCTTTATTTCCCTGTAGTTATTACGTTGTTTTGAGGAAGTGGTTTAGTTTGTTGTTGGTTTTTGCCTCTTTTTGGTTGCAGTCCAAGCTTGGCCAAGAGGTCATTAGGGAAGAGAAAGACGAGGAAGAGGAGAAACCATTGAGAGGTCAACTAGAGATTTGTATCATACAGTGCCTTGGTAAATCCTGGCCGAAGTCTCCTTCAACTCAAGGTACTTCACCTTGTTGTGATAAACATCATAATTCTTTCACCACTGGCTACTAGCAAACAAAGGCCGAATGGTGCTGGAGACATTTCTTTGCTTGATCACACCAGAGTCGACGTTGACTGCTTCAGAAAATAAAATGTCATGGAAGTTAAATTCCTGGAAGGAATTTGAATGCGATTGGATTAAAGATTGGGTTGCACAGGGTTGGTCTCTCTCTCTCTCTCTCTCTCTCTCTCTCTCTCTCTTCTCTCTCTCTCTCGCTCTCTCTCCGCCTCTCTCGCTCTCTCTCTCGCCTCTCTCTGCCTCTCTCGCCTCTCCTCGCCCTCTCTCGCCTCTCTCGCCTCTCTCGCCTCTCTCGCCTCTCTTCGCTCTCTCGTCTCTCTCTCTCCTCTCTTCGTTCCTCTCTCTCTCCTCTCTCTTCTCTCTCTCTCTCCTCTTCTCTCTCTCCTCTCTCTCTCTCTCTCTCTCTCTCTCTCTCTCTTCTCTCTCTCTCTCTCCTTCACCCATCTTGCTTCAATGGCACTATGAGTCAAGGCTATTGGGATGCAGCAGATGGTCATTTAATCACCGATTATACTGTAGTGCCCTTCACATATTGCTGGTGCACAGGTTTCTGTTGAGGCCCATAACCCGAGCCTTGGACTTAAAGTGAGTCTCCATTCAAATGCTCATCCATGAATCTTCAATAAATCTTAAAAAATAAAAAAAATACAGTCAATTTTTGTCCTGTTAACACTATAAAATCGAAACACTCTAGAATTGGGCAATTTCCCAGGCAGATTGGTGTCCAGGTGTAGGCTGTGCTCTGCTGTTTCTATCAAGGACCAGTCATGCATTGCACACTTCCTCTACACGCCAACACGTCCTGGGACTATTTCCACCAAATCGTAAACAACATGACGATATTAGAGGTTGTACGGACGATCATGTTCGATCCAGTCACTCACATTATGACTCTAACCATTAAAACCATTTTGTGTCATCCAAAGACCGAGGACCAATTACTGTAATAAACTTAAGATGTTGCTATACTGCTGTAGTCATTGCCAATGTTGGCCATACTTGCTTCTGCGAATGTGACTTTTTCTATCTCACTTGTTGATTCTGAGCTTACGTAGGTCATTTGATGAGATCAAACAGTTTGATTGGTTTCACATTGGCAAAGGAGATGCTCGTAATTGCGTATCAGAACTATTCGGTACTAGTTCAACAAAGTTTACAGACACAAAATACATTGTCAAAAGCTCGTCAATCATCTGATCTGACCTCAAGCAGGAAGATAAGAGGATTAATTGACGTATTTTTCCTTATTTGGCTACTTTCGTTGTATTTTGCAGAAGAGTTTGCAGAGACTTTTCTATCACGTCTTGCCAGCGCCTGGCTTTGTGCCCGTGGAAGGAGCAAGTGGCTATTCTGCAGGCTCTGCACACCTTTGTAGACAGGTGATTTGTACAGACGAGTTTGTCGGTGTGCATGACATAATTGCCATTTACCATGCGTTTTATATGCATTCGTGCACTAATGTCGTCTGGACCGAATTGCCAAGAATGCAAATCACAAAAGGCTCAAGCAAGATGAATTTATAAATAGTCTTTTACGTGCATTAGTTTTTTTTAAATCTTTCGATACGGTAATGGGCTACCTGCCAATTGACCTAAAAAACAATGTTGAAATTTCAACCCCATTGTACCTGTTGTGTTGGCATTTTCATTTAAAATGTATGCTTGCGGACAATTTTTTTTCAAGCTCTTCTGCTGTCTTCTTTTTCAAAGATAATCTGAAAGTGAAGAGTCAGACCCGACATCTGACTGAATGCATGCAAAAGTGTGTTATTTTTCCACTTTCTAGACTATCTCGGATTCTTCATTTGCTTTGGGAACATTTTAATGTCCATTACAAGTTGTTCTGATCGGGTTATGAAGAGTAATATCGCATTGTGCAGACAACACCAGGTTGGGCAAGCAGATAATCCCCTCCCTGAAGGTCATTACTGAGTCCACCAGGTTTTTACCCACAAATAGGAGCATGGAAATTGTCGGTATTCAATGATTGTCGGTAAAAACCCAGCACAGACTAGCTGTTCCAGAAGCTGAGAATTCAAATCTTTAAAACTGCTGCCTTCAGCCAGATATGACCCATAACCTCAAGAGTGCCAGATTAGTATCCTCACCACAAGGCCATCACTCTGAAATGTTGTAAAGGTGTAACCCCAGAGCTAGAATGTAGATCCAAACAAATAGACAAACACCATTACTGTAAAGAAAAGCTTTTCCATTATCTGCTCGATATTGCAGTGATTTCTCAATGATAGCAGGTTAGCCTCGAGTTATTTATCTTGCGTTTGTTGCTCGAGAGAACACAATCTGATGAGGAATTACCGCCCTGATTCGTTACGATCAGGGTAATGCTTCATTGACTAAGCACATCTTTGAAAGGAACATTAAGCC
>CM068952.1:25829310-25848609 GCA_035128595.1 Eptatretus atami | reverse complement strand
TTGCCTACGACTTGAACGAACTTAATACTGCACACCGCAGGAGAATGTTTGGAGTAGGTGGCACTAAAATTTTTGCGTTATCTTGTACGTTTTTGGCTGTATTCGGGAAGTACATACATATATACAACATACATACATAACAAGATGAGAGTTTTTGTAATATATATATATATATAGTATCACACACACAACACACAACACACACACCACAACACACAACACACTCTAGCAAATATAACCTGTAGCCTCGCTGACGGGGACATTAAAGGGGGGAGGTGAGAAAGGGAGAGAGGGAGAAAGGGAGAGAGGAAGAGAGGGGAGAGAGAGGAGGGGGAGGGGAGGCCAGAGGGATGAAGAAGTGGAAGCTAAGGGGGAGGTGGGGAGTGTGACACCTCACCAATGTTGCTATTCACGGAGGGAGGGGTGCATGAGAACACACACCACACCGAGAGAGCGACAGAGGTGTTGGGAGGAGAGGGCTGCATTTTATTCAGAAGGGAGAGCGAGAGGGGACAGAGTGAGAGAGAAGGGTGGGGGGAGGAGGAAACTAAAAGAAAAGACAGGTGAGGGGTGAAGATGGGGTTTTCAAAGAGAATGAAATGTGACGCTTGATGACCGAACACGAAAAATAAAAAAAACGTGTCAGAACAGGCTGTACACATGACGACACAACAGAGTTTGTAAAGTAATCCGCTGGCACATCTGCAAAAACTTTGATATTCCAGTTCCAGAAATTTGTCGGAAAATAACCAAAAGGAATCACTGAAAACTTGAAGTACCGCTCACGTACGACCTAATGATCCATCAAGCGTGAACATCGAAAACAAAGCATTGCGACCAGATATCATACTTGGGTACAAAAAAAACAGAGAGAAGAAGGCATTGCTAATGGAGGTGTTAATACCGGTGATTTTGGACTAACGATGCAGAAATCAAGAAAATGGCCAATACCAAGACTCGAACATGAAGTGAAAAGATCCTGGAAGCTGAAGAATGCCAAAGTTGTACCAGTGATGATGAAGAACCTCACGGAATGATGAAGAGGAACCTCACAGAGACATTGAAAACCATCCTGGGAATATTACTACAAAAAAACTACAGTGGAAGCCGTCCGGGGCTCAGCGGCGATTCTGAAGAGAGAGCCCTCAGCCACAAACTTTGAGAACAGAAAACTTCTCAGCTTGTCCATGAATCGTGACCCCTTACAGAAATGAAGGTGGATACTTTGAGCCCACCCTGGGAGGACTCCATTCCACATTCTGAAACCCCATATGTAAGAACCCACTCAGAATTGCTCAAGCATCGCGCACAGCACATGGAGCATGCTCACCACCATAGTTGGATACTTGAGTGCTCGAGGTGGCAATTTCTCTTTTTGATCTCAGCTCGTTGTTGTGTTTTTAACCTTTGAAAATGTTTTATGGAAGTAATGGATAATATTGCAATTGCATTAATAATGATGAAAATTGTAATCTGTAGGTAACTTACAAACACGGGCGTTATTTAATTGTGCGCACTGTTTTCTCTTGCTCACAGGCTCTGCTGGCTTGAACGAGATCATGTGGACACAACCAAAGTGTCAGCTTTGTTAAAAGAACTCGCCCCAGCACTATCACTGTCCCTTGGTAATTGCTCGCAACGTTTTCTTTTCTATTTTTTTTTTATTAGAAAACTGGTATTATGTTTTCATGACCTCAATTCTGTTTTTTTTTTTTTGAAGTCAACTATATTATCAAGACTGCTCTTGTGTCTTGGAGGTGTGTGCGGCATTGTTCTCTGAATGAGATTTTTTTTTGTATACAAAGTTAACTCTCATGGAAGAGCGAGTACATTGAATGGATCAGGACATAACAGGACAAAAGGGAAAAGAGTAGTAGGGAAAGAGTTGGGGGGGGGGATGCCACCAACAGCAGAGTTTAAGGGGGGCAACTTGGACAAACAATCGGTGTGGGGAGAAATGGCGGTGGCAGGAGAGGATGCATGGGGTGGACAAAATGGATACAGAAGGAAACTCTCAGAAGGGAAACTGGAAATTTGGAAGGAGGAGGATTGGGGTGGGGCGGGGCGGGGTATGGGTGGTTAACGGGAATAGAAAAGATCATGGTTTTGTAATGGGGAAGACTAAGATGGTGGTGAACAGCTGTCTTGAAGACCTGAAGGGAAGAATGAGATTGAAGAGAATGTGGAAGTAAGTTGCACTGCTGGGAAAAAGTAGGAACAAATGAGTGAAGGTGAGCAGTGATCCTGCATTTAGGTAATTTCACCAAAGGGGGGTTGATGGTGGACCGTGTGAGTCCTAGAGAAAACCTGGGGGGGGGGGGGGACAAAGCATGGAAAGAGCAGAGGGTACAAGAACAGAAAGGAGGTGATGGAAGACAGAGAGACCACCGAACTGTCTGCGATGGCGAAGTGATAGACCCATAGACTCAGCTTCATCCCGGGAGATTCCAATGATCTTAAAGGCCCGTGTTCCCACAGCATCAAGCTGAATAAGATGTGAGGCAGGGGAGCCAGCCAAAGGGGAGAGCAGTACTCCATCAAACTGTGAACGAAGGCCTTGTTTGGTGGATAGAAGTTCAGTTTGTGCCAAGGAAGTACTTTGTATGACTGATGATGCCCAGTCAGAGGCTGGCTTTGGAGGCCAGTTTTGAAATGTGGTTTGCCCAGGAAAGATTGTCACTGATTGACACACACAGAAGTTTGAATGACTGAACTTCCTCAAGAAGATCATTAAGAAAGGACATAGGAGGGTTTGCCAGATGGTCCTTTTGGATAGAGATCGTGAGAATGTGGGATTCATCAAGATTGAAGGAACATATTGCAAGTGTTTGACCAGCATGTGATTTTGCAAGGTCTGAAAGAAGATAGAGGTGCAAAGGGGCTGAATTTTGTCAAGGGTGGAGGGATGTCATGGCAGAGGGTGGAGTCGTCAGCAAATATATAAATGGGATTTCCCAGAGAATCAGAGAGATCACTGATGAAGATCAGGATTTTAACTGGGCTCAGAACACTGCCTTGGGGCACTCCAGCCTTGATAGGGAGAGGGAAGAAAGGGTTCCATTGAGAGCCACGTTTTGGCTTTGACAGTGGAGGAAGCCAATCAGCCATGTGTGGAGTTGGCCTTAGATGCCATAGGCAGAGAGTTTGGAGAGTAAGGCAGGATGCCAGACTGTATCAAAAGCATGAGCTATGTCCAGAGAGACAGCCCTGATCTCATGTCTGACATTGAGGACCTTCTTCCATTGTTGGGTGAGTAGAAGCAGCACGTCCAAGTGGAGTGACCTGGTCTGAAACCAAATGATGATCTGAGATGAGGTTATTGGAGAAAAGAAGAATTTAATATCAACTTTGATGATGGATCCATGACCTTTCTAATGATTGAAGTGAGCTGATAGGTCTGGAGTTAAGGGGATGAGTTTTTGCACCTTTTTTATGTTATGCAGTGATGTTGGGTGATTTCCAAGCAGACGGAAGATGACGAGTGCAAATGATAGGGTGAAAATGGCCAGAGAGAGAATGTGAAGAGCAGCAGAGCAAATTTTCAGGACACCTGAGCTGATGCCGTGTGATCCAGTAGCAGAGTACAGTCGACGGTTGCGGAAGCTTCTCCACATTCTCATGTCCAAAAGATACAGTCGAGGAATGGTTGGTATGACTGGGAAGGGAGGGTGGGTACTGAGAGTGAGGGTTTTGGACACAATTTGGAGGCAATGCAGAATTGAGGCATATTCAGCCTTCTCGCAAGGTGAGTCGGCTGTGTTGCATTTGGGAAGAGGAGGAGGGATGGAAGGGGAGCATACACCAGAGACAAATTTAATAAAGTACCACCACGTTTTAGAGGAGGGAGACAAGTTTTAAAGTTCATTCTTGAGGTTGGACAGATGTTGTTTTCTCGCTCTTCCTGAGAGTGGACACACACTTATTGCGGACTTTTTTGGAATGCACTGAGATTGCCTTCAGGTCGGATTTGCCTTCCAGGAAGAGAAGGCAAGTTGTTTCAAAGCAACTACCTCATCACAGGATTCGGTGTACCATGGGTGGAAGAAGGGTATGATAATTGAAGATGAGATGTGATGAATCTGTGTAGGAGAAGAGCAGGTTTCTGTGGAAGAATTCCCAGGCTGAGTTGATATCAGGGGCAGTGATAATGGAGACCAGTCCTGAAGTGAGATCACTGCTTGCAGGCCCTGCCAATCTGCCTGAGTGAACTGCCAGACTAGCCGCATTGGGAGGCAGCTTTCTGAGAATAGCCAGAGAGATGTTCACGCTTTCAAGCGTCATGATCAGATGAACCAATTGAAGTGGAGGAGAGCAGGAGACATTTGCGGGGAAGTTTTGTCATCACCAAGTCAGAAGAGACATTTTGACTTGGGAAAAATCCAGGTGAAGAAAGTTCACAGATTGAGTTGGTCCCATGGAATCACAGGTCTTTTGCTGAAAGTGCTGTGGTTGGTGAGAGAGGTACCAGCACCCAGCAATTTGCATGTTGACAATTGAAATTGCCACATATGAGGAAAGAGAGTTGGGATGAGTGGTTGAAAGTTGGTCCATGTTGTCTGAAAGAGATGTAGATGGAGAAGTCACGTGTTTGGAGGATGGTAATAACGCAGACAAACAAGAGGTGGGAGAGGAGGGAGTTGCAGCCAAAGATACTCCTGGGGTTGGGAAGTGTAAGAGTCCATACATGGAGAGTGAGAAATGGAGTTACTGATGTACAGTGCCGACTCTGCTACCAGAACTGGGTTTCAGGTCAATCAAACCACAGGAGACAATATCTTGGGAGAGGTACGAAGGAGTCAGTGGCATCCTGTTGGAGGAAGGATTCTGTAAAACGGATGATGTCCGGCTGTCAGCGGCAGCCTGGATTGAGAGATCTGTCAGATTGAAGCGGAGGCCTCGGATGTTTTACCTCCACACAGGTTTGGGACAGGTAGGAGGCTTGGAGGGTGAGGGATTTGGGGGAGGAGGCTGGAAAGGTGCAGGCTGGACTGGAAGTTGGGAGGGGCAGGAGGGGTAAGATGGAAGGGCACAGTATGAGGGGGCAGAGATGGGGAAGTTGAGAGGGGGTGGGTTGGGGGAATGATTTGAGGGTGTGGGGGGAGGGGAAAGCTTGGAGAGCATGGGGTGAGGGTGAAGCTTGGAGAGGGTGGGCTGAGGGGGGGAGCAGAAAGGGGGACATGAAGTGGTGGGATGCGAAGAGGGGGCGCATTTAGAGTGGTGGGGTTGGAAGGACCTGGCTTGTAGGAGGTGGTGGGGAGAGGGACCAGATACGGAGGGGTTTGACAGTAAAATAACATGATGTGTATTTGATTGATGTGCGTCAGACAACCAACCTCTGCAAAACTGGACTTCTCAAATACCATATTTAATATTCGAAGAAAAAAAGGTCATGGGGGTGGGTAGAAGGAATTGTTGCTGATGGCACGGAGAAAGGTCATGCTATAGGAACCGGAGGAATGGATGACAGGACCCCATCCTTTGGTGAGAGACATAATTTGCAAAATATGCCTTGTGACAATGAAGAGGAAGAATATGTGGCATTCAATGCCAGAAAAATAGGAAATTTAAGCATTGAATATGTTTTCAAAAGCTTTCAAAGGAAGAAGGAAGAAGCATTGTCTTCAATGAAGACAGATGAAATGATAGAGTAAAAGGAGAGATGTCCAGGAAGTCCGAGTGAAAGAGTTTTTTGGGTCTTTTTTATTTATTTATTTTGAAGTGAGGGGAACAAGATGACATTGAAAAGGCAGAAAAGACAATTTTTTGGAAAGAAAACAAAAATTACGAAGAGAAAGAAACAGGACAACAAAACAACCTCAAACCGAGACGATGAGCTCGGCTATTCGAGAAGGCACAGGGCTGCACAAAAATTAAACGAATTCTACAGACATCAGCAACTAGAGGGGGAGCACTCGGGAGAGTGCAAAACCCTCCGCCGCATACTGCTGGGTCACTCAAGTGAACCTTATATCTTATTCATTTAATATGATTGTCAACTAGTGCTGACAGTTATAGTTCTTTCTCCAACATTTTTTTTTGGGGGGGGGGGGGGGGGGGTTGGAAATCACTAAACATGTAGAATGCAAAAAAAAAATTTTTTTTGGGGGGGGGGGGGGGGAAATCACTTAAACATGTAGAACTGCAAAAAAAAAATATTTTTTTTAATTTTTTTTTTGGGGGGGGGGGGGGGGGGTTGGAAACATTAAAACATGTAGAAATGCAAAAAAGAAATGAAATTTTGAAAAAAAGTTGCAAAAAATTTTTTTCTCTAACAATTTTTTTTGGGGGGGGGAGTTGGAAATCACTTAAAACATGTAGAAAAATTGCACAAAAAAAAATTTTTTAAATTTTTTTTGGGGGGGGGGTTGGAAATCACTTAAACATGTAGAAAATGCAAAAAAAAAAATATTTTAATTTTTTTTTGGGGGCGGGGGGGTTGGAAATCACTTAAAACATGTAGAAATGCAAAAAAAAAAATTTTTCTAACAATTTTTTTTGGGGGGTGGTAACAATTTTTTTGGGGGGGGGGGGTTTGGAAATCACTTAAAACATGTAGAAATGCAAAAAAAAAAAAATTCTCTAACAATTTTTTTTTGGGGGGGGGGGGACCAAGTCCAAAATTTAATGGATGATCCTTGGACCAGATATAACCCCCCCCCACCAAGTTTCGTCGAAATCCGTCGAGGAGTTTTTCCGTAAACTGTTCACAACAAAAACACAAAACAAACAAAGGGGTGAAAACAGTAGACCTCCGATCTTCGATGGCGGAGTTTAACAATCACGATTTTTCATGGAAAAATTTCGATGAAAATACAACAGCACACAGAGACGAAGATATAACAGAAATACAACAGCCAGATACTTAACTTTGATTCATGTGCAAGGAGAGCTGTTGTGATTCGACCTACATGTGGTGCACACCCCCGAACCGGACGAGATATGCTCAAAATAGGCCAAGAAACTCCAAATATTCTTTTTTTTTTAAATCATGAATTTATATACAGTACGATTTATATTTTTGAATAATATAAACTGCATTTTTGGACTATTGTGAGTTTCTGATTCTGATAAATTTTTGGGCCAACGTATGTTGTTTGTGTGTGGCACTGTTCTATACCGACGTACTTATGAATTATTTTTTTAATTACATGTTCTTATATGAAAATCTTTTAAAAAAATAAGAAAAAACAAACAAACAATGTACAACTGACTTGTATGGCAGACTCATGTTCGAGCTAAATATCAAATATTTCAATAATCAAGGAGCTATATTTCATAAGGGCAAATAAGAAATTTGGTTAACTTGTAAAGTAATCCGCTGGCACATCTGCAAAAACTTTGATATTCCAGTTCCAGAAAATTTGTCGGAAAATTAACCAAAAGGAATCACTGAAAACATTGAAGTACCGCTCACGTACGACCTAATGATCCCATCAAGCGTGAACATCGAAAACAAAGCATTGCGACCAGATATCATACTTGGGTACAAAAAAAACAGAGAGAAGAAGGCATTGCTAATGGAGGTGTTAATACCGGTGATTTTGGACTAACGATGCAGAAATCAAGAAAATGGCCAAATACCAAGACCTCGAACATGAAGTGAAAAGATCCTGGAAGCTGAAGAATGCCAAAGTTGTACCAGTGATGATGAAGAACCTCACGGAATGATGAAGAGGAACCTCACAGAGACATTGAAAACCATCCCTGGGAATATTACTACAAAAAAACTACAGTTGGAAGCCGTCCGGGCTTCAAACGGCGATCTCTGAAGAGAGAGCCCTCAGCCCAAAACTTGAGACAGAAAAACTTTCAGCTTGGTCCATGAATCGTGACCCCTTACAGAAATGAATGGATACTTTGAGCCACCCTGGGAGACTCCATTCCACATTCTGAAACCCCATATGTAAAAGAAACCCAACTCAGCCAATTGCTCAAGCATCGCGCACAGCACCATGGAGCATGCTCACCACCATAGTTGGATACTTGAGTGCTCGAGGTGGCAATTTTCTCTCTTTTGATCTCAGCTCGTGTTGTGTTTTTAACCTTTGAAAATGTTTTATGGAAGTAATGGATAATATTGCAATTGCATTAATAATGATGAAAATTGTAATCTGTAGGTAACTTACAAACACGGGCGTTATTAATTGTGCGCACTGTTTTCTCTTGCTCACAGGCTCTGCTGGCTTGAACGAGATCATGTGGACACAACCAAAGTGTCAGCTTTGTTAAAAGAACTCGCCCCAGCACTATCACTGTCCCTTGGTAATTGCTCGCAACGTTTTTCTTTTCTATTTTTTTTTTATTAGAAAACTGGTATTATGTTTCATGACCTCAATTCTGTTTTTTTTTTTTTGAAGTCAACTATAATTATCAAGACTGCTCTTGTGTCTTGGAGGTGTGTGCGGCATTTGTCTCTGAATGAGATTTTTTTTTGTATACAAAGTTAACTCTCATGGAAGAGCGAGTAATTGAATGGATCAGGAATAACAGGACAAAAGGGAAAAGAGTAGTAGGGAAAAGAGTTGGGGGGGGGGATGCCACCAACAGCAGAGTTTGAAGGGGGCAACTTGGACAAACATCGTGTGGGGAGAAATGGGGTGCAGGAGAGGATGCATGGGTGGACAAAATGGATACAGAAGGAACTCTCAGAAGGGAAACTGGAAATTTGGAAGGAGGGGATTGGGGTGGGGCGGGGCGGGGTATGGGTGGTTAACGGGAATAGAAAGATCATGGTTTTGTAATGGGGAAGACTAAGATGGTGGTGAACAGCTGTCTTGAAGACCTGAAGGAAGAATGAGATTGAAGAGAATGTGGAAGTAAGTTGCACTGGCTGGGAAAAGTAGGAACAAATGAGTGAAGGTGAGCAGTGATCCTGCATTTAGGTAATTTCACCAGAAGGGGGGTGATGGTGGACGTGTGAGTCCTAGAGAAAACTGGGGGGGGGGGGACAAAGCATGGAAAGAGCAGAGGGTACAAGACCAGAAAGGAGGTGATGGAAGACAGAGAGACCACCGAACTGTCTGCGATGGCGAAGTGATAGACCCATAGACTCAGCTTCATCCCGGGAGATTCCAATGATTTAAAGGCCCTCCGTGTTCCCACAGCATCAAGCTGAATAAGATGTGAGGCAGGGGAGCCAGCCCAAAGGGGAGAGCAGTACTCCATCAAACTGTGAACGAAGGCCTTGTTGGTGGATAGAAGTTCAGTTGTGCCAAGGAAGTACTTTGTATGACTGATGATGCCCAGTCAGAGGCTGGCTTTGGAGGCCAGTTTTGAAATGTGGTTTGCCCAGGAAAGATTGTCACTGATTGACACACACAGAAGTTTGAATGACTGAACTTCCTCAAGAAGATCATTAAGAAAGGACATAGGAGGGTTTGCCAGATGGTCCTTTTGGATAGAGATCGTGAGAATGTGGGATTCATCAAGATTGAAGGACATATTGCAAGTGTTTGACCAGCATGTGATTTTGTCAAGGTCTGAAGAGAAGATAGAGGCTGCAAGGGGCTGAATTTTGTCAAGGGTGAGGGATGTCATGGCAGAGGGTGGAGTCGTCAGCAAATATATAAATGGGATTTCCCAGAGAATCAGAGAGATCACTGATGAAGATCAGGATTTTAACTGGGCTCAGAACACTGCCTTGGGGGCACTCCAGCCTTGATAGGGAGAGGAGAAGAAAGGGTTCCATTGAGAGCCACGTTTTGGCTTTGACAGTGGAGGAAGCCAATCAGCCATGTGTGGAGTTGGCCTTAGATGCCATAGGCAGAGAGTTTGGAGAGTAAGGCAGGATGCCAGACTGTATCAAAAGCATGAGCTATGTCCAGAGAGACAGCCCTGATCTCATGTCTGACATTGAGGACCTTCTTCCATTGTTGGGTGAGTAGAAGCAGCACGTCCAAGGTGGAGTGACCTGGTCTGAAACCAAATTGATGATCTGAGATGAGGTTATTGGAGAAAAGGAAGAATTTAATATCAACTTTGATGATGGATCCCATGACCTTTCTAATGATTGGAAGTGAGCTGATAGGTCTGGAGTTAAGGGGATGAGTTTTTGCACCTTTTTTATGTTATGCAGTGATGTTGGGTGATTTCCAAGCAGACGGAAGATGACCGAGTGCAAATGATAGGGTGAAAATGGCAGAGAGAGAATGTGAAAGAGCAGCAGAGCAAATTTTCAGGACACCTGAGCTGATGCCGTGTGATCCAGTAGCAGAGTTACAGTCGACGGTTGGCGGAAGCTTCTCCACATTCTCATGTCCAAAAGATACAGTCGAGGAATGGTTGGGTATGACTGGGAAGGGAAGGGTGGGTACTGAGAGTGAGGGTTTTGGGACACAATTTGGAGGCAAATGCAGAATTGAGGCATATTCAGCCTTCTCGCAAGGTGAGTCGGCTGTGGTGCCATTTGGGAAGAGGAGGAGGGATGGAAGGGGAGCATACACCAGAGACAAATTTAATAAAGTACCACCACGTTTTAGAGGAGGGAGACAAGTTTTAAAGTTCATTCTTGAGGTTGGACAGATGTTGTTTTCTCGCTCTCCTGAGAGTGGACACACACTTATTGCGGACTTTTTGGAATGCACTGAGATTGCCTTCAGTCGGATTTGCCTTCCAGGAAGAGAAGGCAAGTTGTTTCAAAGCAACTACCTCATCCCAGGATTCGGTGTACCATGGGTGGGAAGAAGGGTATGATAATTGAAGATGAGATGTGATGAATCTGTGTAATGGAGAGAGCAGGTTTCTGTGGAAGAATTCCCAGGCTGAGTTGATATCAGGGGCAGTGATAATGGAGACCAGTCCTGAAGTGAGATCACTGCTTGCAGGCCCTGCCAATCTGCCTGAGTGAACTGCCAGACTAGCCGGCATTGAGGCAGCTTTCTGAGAATAGCCAGAGAGATGTTCACGCTTTCAAACGTATGATCAGATGAACCAATTGAAGTGGAGGAAGAGCAGGAGACATTTGCGGGGAAGTTTGTCATCACCAAGTCCAGAAGAGACATTTTGACATTGGGAACAATCCAGGTGAAGAAAGTTCACAGATTGAGTTGGTCCCATGGAATCACAGGTCTTTTGCTGAAGTGCTGTGGTTGGTGAGAGAGGTACCAGCACCCAGCCAATTTGCATGTTGACAATTGAAATTGCCACATATGAGGAAAAGAGAGTTGGGATGAGTGGTTGAAAGTTGGTCCATGTTGTCTGAAAGAGATGTAGATGGAGAAGTCACTGTTTGGAGGATGGTATAACGCAGACAAACAAGAGGTGGGAGAGGAGGGAAGTTGCAGCCAAAGATACTCCTGGGGGTTGGGAAGTGTAAGAGTCATACATGGAGAGTGAGAAATGGAGTTACTGATGTACAGTGCGACTCTGCTACCAGAACTGGGTTCAGGTCAATCAAACCACAGGAGACAATATCTTGGGAGAGGTACGAAGGAGTCAGTGGCATCCTGTTGGAGGAAGGATTCTGTAAAACGGATGATGTCCGGGCTGTCAGCGGCAGCCTGGATTGAGAGATCTGTCAGATTGAAGCGGAGGCCTCGGATGTTTTACCTCCACACAGGGTTTGGGACAGGTAGGAGGCTTGGAGGGTGAGGGATTTGGGGGAGGAGGCTGGAAAGGTGCAGGCTGGACTGGAAGTTGGGAGGGGGCAGGAGGGGTAAGATGGAAGGGCACAGTATGAGGGGGCAGGAGATGGGGAAGTTGAGAGGGGGTGGGTTGGGGGGAATGATTTGAGGTGTGGGGGAGGGGAAAGCTTGGAGAGCATGGGTGAGGGTGAAGCTTGGAGAGGGTGGGCTGAGGGGGGAGCAGAAAGGGGGGACATGAAGTGGTGGGATGCTGAAGAGGGGGGCATTTAGGATGGTGGGGTTGGAAGGACCTGGCTTGTAGGAGTGGGTGTGGAGAGGGACCAGATACGGAGGGGTTTGACAGTAAAATAACATGATGTGTATTGATTGATGTGCTCAGACAACCAACCTCTGCAAACTGGACTTCTCAAGATACCCATATTTAATATTCGAAGAAAAAGGTCATGGGGTGGGTAGAAGGAATTGTTGCTGATGGCACGGAGAAAGGTCATGCTATAGGAACCGGAGGATGGATGACAGACCCCATCCTTTGGTGAGAGACATAATTTGCAAAATATGCCTTGTGACAATGAAGAGGAAGAATATGTGGCATTCAATGCCAGAAAATAAGGAAATTTAAGCATTTGAATATGTTTTCAAAAGCTTTCAAAGGAAGAAGGAAGAAGCATTGTCTTCAATGAAGACAATGAAAAATGATAGAGTAAAAGGAGAGATGTCCAGGAAGTCCGAGTGAAAGAGTTTTTTGGGTCTTTTATTTATTTATTTTTGAAGTGAGGGGGAACAAGATGACATTGAAAAGGCAGAAAAGACAAATTTTTTGGAAAGAAAACAAAAAATTACGAAGAGAAAGAAACAGGACAACAAAACAACCTCAAACCGAGACGATTGAGCTCCGGCTATTCGAGAAGGCACAGGGCTGCACAAAAATTAAACGAATTCTACAGACATCAGCAACTAGAGGGGGAGCACTCGGAGAGTGCAAAACCTCCGCCGCCAATACTGCTGGGTCACTCAAGTGAACCTTATATCTTATTCATTAATATGATGTCAACAGTGCTGACAGTTATAGTTCTTTTCTCCAACATTTTTTTTTGGGGGGGGGGGGGGGGGTTGGAAATCACTTAAAACATGTAGAAATGCAAAAAAAAAAATTTTTTTTGGGGGGGGGGGTTGAAATCACTTAAAACATGTAGAAATGCAAAAAAAAAATATTTTTTTTAATTTTTTTTTTGGGGGGGGGGGGGGGGGGGGGTTGGAAATCACTTAAAACATGTAGAAATGCAAAAAAAGAAATCGAAATTTTGTTGAAAAAAAGTTGCAAAAATTTTTTTTTCTCTAACAATTTTTTTTGGGGGGGGGGTTGGAAATCACTTAAAACATGTAGAAATGCAAAAAAAAAATTTTTTTTAATTTTTTTTTTGGGGGGGGTTGGAAATCACTTAAAACATGTAGAAATGCAAAAAAAAATTATTTTAATTTTTTTTGGGGGGGGGGGTTGGAAATCACTTAAAACATGTAGAATGCAAAAAAAAAAATTTCTCTAACAATTTTTTTTGGGGGGGGTGTAACAATTTTTTTGGGGGGGGGTTGGAAATCACTTAAAACATGTAGAAATGCAAAAAAAAAAAAATTCTCTAACAATTTTTTTTGGGGGGGGGGGGACCAAGTCCAAAATTTAATGGCATGATCCTTGGACCAGATCTAACCCCCCCCACCAAGTTTCGTCGAAATCCGTCGAGGAGTTTTTCCGTAATACTGTTCACAAACAAACAAACAAACAAACAAACAGAAAGGGGTGAAAACAGTAACCTCCGATCTTCTTCGATGGCGGAGGTTAACAATCACGATTTTTCATGGAAAAATTTCGATGAAAATACAAACAGCACACAGAGACGAAAATATAACAGAAATACACAGCAGATAACTTAACTTTGATTCATGTGCAAGGAGAGCTGTTGGTGGATTCGACCTACATGTGGTGCAACCCCGAACCGGACGATATGCTCAAAATAGGCCAAGAAACTCCAATATTCTTTTTTTTTAAATCATGAATTATATACAGTACGATTTATATTTTGAATAATATAAAACTGCATTTATTGGACTATTGTGAGTTTCTGATTCTGATAAATTTTTGGCCAACGTATTGTTTTGTGGCACTGTTCTATACCGACGTACTTATGAATTATTTTTTTAATTACATGTTCTTTTAAAATGATCTTTAAAAAATAAGAAAAAACAAACAAACATGTACACTGACTTGTATGGCAGACTCATGTTCGAGCTAAAATATCAAATATTTCAATAATCAAGGAGCTAATATTCAATAAGGGCCAAAATAAAGAAATTTGTTCAACACCCCGAACATCAAATTGATTTTGATTAATTTGTATGTAGTAACTTGGATTCTTGAGAATTGCATGGGATAATGCGTGGTCTGAAATTGTGGTCTCACCTTCTAGCTCCGGGCTATGTAAACTGCGGGAGGAAGGGGGGTGGTGGGGGTAATGGGTGATGCCACAGCTGCAGAATACAGGGGGAAGGTGACAAACATGAATGCCTGACAGGTGGCACAGAGGTAGTGCACTTCCATTGAGCTGACTACTCCAGGTTTGATTCCCAACGAGACCATAAATTGTTGGATTGGTTCGTCGCAGGCAGGGCTTTGCATCACAAAATGGGCCCTTGAATGGATATTAAGCTTGGTATCCCATCTCCTAGCATTAGTTGGTGGACGTTATAAATTCCATGTTTCTTTTCGGGAGAGTGCGCAAGTCATCTGTGACACCCTGACCAATTCAAAATTCCTACCGACTTCAGTTGTACGTCATGCCTGGCCAGCCAATTCGTGAAAGACTTGGGCTAAAATGTTCTCTGGCTTGATCCACAAGAACGTGGGAATAATTGGGGCCAATAAGGAAGTCGTTGTAGTAGGTCACTTAAACATGAATATCTTTGTATCGACTTAAGTAATTCTTGTTTTTTTCCAGCACTGAGGCATCATTACCCCACATGCGAAGCAAAAAGTGGGGTTAAGAAATGGGTTCACTCTGTCTGTCTATCTACAGACATCAGTCTATGATCGAGGAACACTAGAACACAAATCGGAACATAAATCGGAACACGAACCTGCAGTTTAGCAGAACGTACTTTGGCTCTGAATTTGGCAAATTGTTGAGAATCTTGTCCCGATTGCGCATGCGCACAGCAGAGATGTCAATAAGTCAATTGAGCCAAATGTCAAGTAAGTCTCAAGTCCATATGGTCAATTCTCAAATCAAGTCTCAAGTCACTGTCGTATTATTTCAACTTGTGTCAAGTCCGACATTTGCTTATAAACTGAACGGAGTACAAGTTATTAAAGAAATAAGACACAGGGCTTCATTTATTGCAATTTATGTAATGAAAAGCTGTTTCACTCAAGTTTTTATTTGTCAGTTCCATGCATTGGACATTTTTGCTTTGTTCCCCGCAAAAATTAATTTATGTTAAATTTACTTCTCGTGTCTAATGTACCGACTTGAACATATGCACATGAGATTAGTAACTTGGAAATTTTATGACACCTAACCGAGCCTTTTTATTGCCAAATTCTCGATTTTTACCTGTGATATGTCGCAGGTCTGCAAGAGCTCAGTGTGGTGGTTGTTGTTGTTGTTGTGGTTCTTGTTGGGGGTTGATTTTTGAAATGTGCACCAATTGGTCAGACAGTTGCCAGACCCCACCCACATTTATCGTTTGACTCCACCCACCATGGCACCCAGACAAAATAATATGGCCGCTATCTTGGCTTTCTGGTGGGCCAAAGACATCAGGCTTGCAGGCCTCTGATGATTACACACTGCCCGGGTTTGTTGCATCAGATTTCCATTGACTTTGTTTGGGTCGAGTGTTACTCACAATGAGGGACCTCAAAAAATCCAATCAATATCGAATAAAAAAATATTAGTAAGGTTTAATCAAGCCCGTGAGCACGTACGGCGTGCGCCTCACTAAAAAACATAGTGTTACGTAATTTTTGAACAGCCCATATTGGGGTTAAACAAATCCGTGACCGTGCGACGAATCAGTTCGTTCTGATATAACCGCGGCGGAGGCTGACATGGATGAGAGGCGTCGAGTTAATCTTTTAATAGCGCACTAAATGTGTGTTTCGCAATCGCGCTGTTCATCTTCTAAGAGTGATTTAAATGCACATTTCCCAATCGGCCCGTTACCGGATATTGTCACAGATTGTGACCACAGTGCGGTCATTCTTGTTGTTGTATCCGAATGAGACCACTTTGGGAACACTTATTGCCATCATAAATAAATTAAAACCACACAAATGCAGCTTGTTAGCCAGCCTGGAGATTGCCCGTCAGCACATGCATGTGTAAGGAAGGAACAGGTGAGGAGATTTTAATAATTTACTTGTATATTTATTTTGTATGTTAAAATGAAATGTGTAACTTATTAACTTCAATTGCAGTCTTTCAAGATACTGTACTTGTTGTTTTTGATATAATTTACAATTATTGACAAAGTTGAAATAATCCAAGTCAAGTGATATACGTCAGTCATCACAAAATCATTTTACCGGATCGGGATGTTCACAGAGTTACCGATCAGGGGCCAAGTTTTCCTGACTCAGGACGAATGTTCATGGTTTTTAATAAAGTTGCTTCCCACGTTAATAAGACTATTGCTTACCGCTTGGGTATGGTGTGCTGTCTGGAGAGTGCACACTCCCTTTAGCCTTAGTGGCGAACGGTATGCGACCCGTTGGCCATGAGTGCTGGTGCGTTGCACATGTACACACGTACACGTATAAGGTATATGTCGTCATTCCCCGAACATGACATGCCTATGATGGAAAATAATTTACCATTTATTTTAAACCCCATTTTAATTTGATGTTTATTCAACGATTATTTTCCGAACATTGTCAACAAGTCATTGTAAACTCAAGCCGCAAGTAAGTCACAAGTCCCCAGACACCAAGTCCCAAGTCCGAATCTCATGTCAATTTTGTCAAATCTGAGTCAAGTTGCAAGTCGCAAAATTTTGCGGCTCGAGTCAAAGTCGCCAACTCTTGCACACAGAGTAAGGTAATTGTTATAGTCTGCCTGCCTATCGGACATTCAAATAAAATTGAAAATCAATCCAGACATGAAACTTACTGGTTTTTTGGGACGTCATAAAGGACACAAACAACAGGCACAAATAAATAATGTAACGTGTTACATATGGTGGTGTAAAAGACAGTGCATCAATGGCAGTAATCTTCCCAAAAACTCCCCCCCCCCTGCAGCCTTTAATACTCTTATTTTATTTCAATCAAATTATATACTTGAACTGTAGAACACAAATTGCCTTGTTGGCACTTCCAAAAACCTCCAGTTTAACAGTACTTAGACTAAATATTATGCCATTTTACGCCATCTCGACCAATCAAAATTTGCCGCTCACGCTTTTAGCATTGGGGAAAGTTGAGATTCAAACCAAATCACGGCTCATAGGAAATATAGATCATGCTCGGAAACATAAAGCAAGAGTTTAAAAAGACCCTTCCCATGTCCTTTTTCTCAAGAACGTGTGGGGTAAGGTGTTCTATGAACTCACGAGCTGAATTCCTCTTTCAACACCTTATTAGAACATGTACAATGTTGGGTCACTTGCTGGTAACATGACATCACCGGTGGTCAAAAGGTCTCAAAATGCATCTTCTAGCAATTCCATTTGTTTGCCTCTTATGTGAAGACATGTCCCTTTATTTACTTTATTGTGTCTATGTTGTTGGGTGACCATAGAGACAGGATACAACACAATTTACCTTGGTCATGCAAAAGGAATAGGTCATCTGGTGACGGTTTCCATTTGGTTTCTTCATCATCACCGGAGTCATCAAGCAGTGTCCTTCGATTCTGGCACCTTTTATCAGCCATTGAAGCACAAGCCTCGGTGCATGCCATGGCATTTGTTCTACATGCACAGTCTCATTGGCGACATGCAGACTTCTTGCTGTGATACTGGCACTTTGTTCTGGAGCACAAGCTGCAGGCGACCATTCTCAACTTCCCAGCCATAATCCAGCTGGTGGTAGTATAGTGTGTGAAGATGCCAGTGCCTTTTCCGTGCACATGCCCGAGAGCATGCTCATTTAATGGGTTGATGCAAGCATTCTTAGGTAAGGGAGAAGACTTTATGTTTTGTCCTTTCTGACAGAACAAATACATCACCTCATTTTCCTTACTGCCAGCTCTCCAAGCTGTTGTATAAAGACCGCATTTATAAAGATGTCACATGCTTCGACAGTGCTGCTACTCAGCTCTGATTCTTCTCCAAGCTATACCAGATTTCCTTGATGCTTTTGACTGCCATGCAATACATCAATGGCTTTCTTCTTTCCAAATTTCTGACAGTGAACACATTTAGTCACAGCGAGTGAGTGTACAGAATCCTACAAAGACCTTGTGCAGCTGCGGTTGTAGTACCTCAGCTAAACTGTGCATTTGTATGAGCTCATATGTACCGAACTTTGTCCTGGACACCGATGTGGAACAATATCTCCTGCGAGTTGAGGGACCTGTATTGAGTGCCACATGGGAATGTTCCCAAAGACTTGGACAATGAGCATCACAAGCCAGCCAAGTGATGTGCAATCACCACTAACTGATAACTTTCTCATCATCTGTTTTCATTTTCTTCTTTTAGACCGCCGTGGCAAATGTCTTGATCTTTATGTTTGACAAGACATCTCAAAATTTCTGCTTCGTATTCAAGCTGTGCTCCACAAAAGCTGCCACCTGATTAGTGCCAATCTCATAGGATTTGAGTAGGTGTACTGCAAATTCTAGGGGCGTTACTATTGCTCTTGCAAAGTGGACCAGTGATGGGGTGCCATCATCATCCTCATCAACGGAGATGGGATCTGTCATGCCATATTTCATGATTCTTAACACATTTTGAATGTCAGCTTCGTCCTTCCGTACCTTCTTTGTTACCGTTTCCTTGTGTGTGCCCACGTTATCTAGGTCACGTCTCCTTCACTGCTTTTGTGATTGCTGTTCGCTCATGGAATGTCAGCAACCAATGCTCACAGCTCCTCGTCTTTGGTTTCTAGCAATGATACCGATCTTTGTTTTCCTGTCAAGATGTATTTGCTGCTCGAGGACCTTGTAGGTCCACATCTGAGCGATTGGCTCAGTTGACCTACTGATGAGATAGGTGTTATTCATAAACTCACAGTGGACTGCTGATGAGTCTTTGACAGCTGCTTCATAAAACCATCGGTATTTGACAAGCCACTTGGTTTCCTTACAGCATTCAAGGGCAGCAACGAGTGTTTTATTGATGTCACTCTCGGTTTTCTCAGAATTTAATTGATGTCCTTCTGGCACATTATGCATTAGTCGAACTTTGTGAGCTTCTTAATTCACTTTAGTCGCAGCATATTTGTACACATGATACCTTGCTATCTGGCCTGGCCATTTTATCAGATGTGCATCTCCCCCAGATCTTGAAAGAGACGATACACACGCACGCACGCACGCACACACACAGACACACACACACACACACGCACGCACGCACGCACACATTATGGCACCCAGCATATTTTACCAATCGTTATCTTGAAGGCATACCAAACGGGTAAATATATTGGGGCTGGTTCATACAGTTGCAGGCACGCTGATATCGTTTCACTGCACCGAGGTGTAATCAGAGATGTACA
>CM068952.1:25797965-25823461 GCA_035128595.1 Eptatretus atami | reverse complement strand
TGCGTTGCCAAGGAAAATGTTTGGTCACCCTAACTTAAGTTAACTTACAGTTGAGTACATATTAGGAACAAACATTAAACAAATCAACAGAACACGATTGAAATAATGCATGTACACAAACAAATGGACAACTTAATGGTTGGGGTTGAGAGTGGTGGGACTACAGAGAGGGAGAGGTAGGCACTACGATGCTTTGGTGGAACGTCTGAGCCGGCGAAGTGAGGTACTGGTACTCCCTCACACCTGGCATCCAAATGGCAGTTTGAGCGGTTACCACGCCGCACGCTTCTCATCCCAAATCCAATCTGTCCTTTAACAGATGATTAATAACTATAGCCGTTTGTGATCAGGACAACTCAAATCGCTCAAAAGTCCAAGTGAATTAATGAGCATATTTAATCAGTCAATGGGGAAGGAGAACAAAGGACACTAAAGCATTCATTTTACACAGTTTATTCAGAAAGTTGAAGAGTTGTGGTTGGAGGTTGAAGTTGAAGAGTTGTGGTGGTGGGGAGGGGGAGGTTGAATAATTGTGGGAGTGGGGAGGGGGGTTGAGCAGTTTTGGTGGAAGAATTTGGGAGGCAGTTTTTAGGCTTGGAGTGGGGAGTGGGGAAAGGTTGAAGTTGTGAGGCAGGGTTGTGAGGAGCTTGGGGTTTGGGAGTGAGGGTTGGTGGGGGGTGGAGTTGAGGACTTGGAGTCACATTTTACATTGTGTGGATGTTCTGTGGGTACCTCCAAGTCAAGTTCTGCTCCAGAGGAGCCAAGCGACCGTAATATCAAAGCAAACCTGAGCTGTGCGGGCTGTTGAGCAAATAGCCTTGTGGCCTGGACTACAACGACATTTGATATTATCTGTAAACAATAAAGGTGATGTACATCTGGGTCACTAAAACGAATATGAGGCCAAAAACAGACATGCGATAAGATGGGAATTGTTGATGGACTGTCATGTGCTGCACATTGATAATTTAGAACCAAGATCAGGACTTGGCAGAATCAGTAAATACCAATGTAGAATGCAAATGCATTGCAAAAGCTTGTGGATCGTGAGCGGATAATCCGGTTATATTCACATTGCAATAAAGAGATGCGCGAAAGATTTACATGACATTGCTCGCTCGGAGCAAAGGCAAAAACTGAAATTCTTCATAAGCATAAGAATCAGCTTTCACGACCTATAAAATTCACTGCCAATCTGACTTTTTGTCAAAAGGGACATTTAGTGGTGCATTCATGTTCAGAAAATGTTTTTCTTTCCTTGGTATTGGGGACCACATTAATCTGCTGCTTTTGACGAACTACGTTCAACGTCAAGAAATTTTTGTTTTCGTGGAAATACGTTTTCGAGTGTGACTAATTTCTTTGATAATGTTGTTGAAAAAATTACCCGGGAGAAAATATTTTTACATGTTTGAATGGAGGACGCAGTTGCATGATGACAACGAGTCATCTTGTTATACGAGTAGCAACGGACTAGAAGTATCCTTCCCTTGCCAACAGATTCACCATCTTTTGCCCCTAACTTTCCATGCTATAATAAACATTAAAAACTACACCGACTCTCATATAGAGATCTCAAAAAGAAAGGATTAACAATGATGAGGTTGTGCGTGTTAACATAATGTGGTGTTCCCTATCGTATTGTATGCACAAGATTTCCAAAATGTTCATTATGGCCAATGGAAATGAGAGAAGTTTACTTATTGTATACTCAGAGCCATAGATCCAGGATTTGGAAAAGGGAGTTCCATAAACAGTTTGGAAAAAAAAAATAAATAGCCCAATAAAATGGGGTTTAAGGTATTCTGATTCTGATGGAGCATACTCCATTGCAGAGTGCCGGTGCTACCGAAGCAGCTTCTTAGCTGGGGTTATATTGTGTGGTTTGCCATTGCCTTTCCTGCAGTACTTAGGGACTGAGTTTGGAATTTGGCATGGTGCTGGCGATGGCTCACCTCTTCGCAAAGGACAGCGTGGGATCTTTAACGTACACCAACTAATGCCAGCACACAGGACGCCAAGTTTAACGTCCATCCGAGAGATGGCACACCTTTGATGAGTCACCCTGCCTGTGAAACACCGGGACGACAGTTTATAGCTGGTCCAAGATTCGAACCCAGGCTAGGCAGTTTCGAGACGAGTGTGCCAGCCTGCAAGCCCGAATTAAGATATAATAATAAGAACAAGAGTGAAATTGCTTTGCAATACATGTCCCCTACCAGGTCAGGTCAGGTCAGGCATGGGAGCATGCAATGAAGCAGCGCGTTGCTGCGTCAAATAGTGATATTTTCTGAGTCCAAAAAGGGCGTTAACTGTGAAAAATCGACGAAACGCCCTGAAACTCGAACTTGTTTGATAACTTATTATTATAAAGCCATGTACCAAGTTTCAGTTTAATATTGTTACAGTTGTGGAAATTCACAGGACACCATAAAGGATTCCCAAGATCAGTTATATCGATAAGTGTGTGTTCAGATAGATTTCCCCACCGAGGTCTAGAGGTAATTTTATCGTGTACCCGGGCTGTGATCTTTGAGGTAGTATTATTCTTTTGCTATCTTTATTTTGGACCAACCGCCTTTCAACCACACACCCGCATTTCAACCACCACCAACCGCTTCACAACAACCACCTCCACCACCAACCGCATCTCAACAACCACAGCCACCTTCTCCACAACCGCCTTCACAACAACCACCTTAACCACAACCGCCTTCACCACAACCACAACCGCAATCCACCTCAGCACATCATTGCCAGAAGCCGTGCATTCATTAAAGGAAAGCAGACAACGGCCCCACCCCCCAACGAATAACATCTAGCGGCCAACGCAGCAGGAGCACAACCCTCCAGAAGAATGAAAAAGGCCCCGATCCAGAGAAAAAACGCCCTTTTCTGGAAGTTTCCCGCGCGTGCTGGAAGAAGGGCGGGAGGCGAGGGCGGACGGAGCTTGATATAAGGGGGAGGCGCAGGCTCTGGAGTGTGTGTGTGCGTACGCTGAAGGCTCTCTCTCTGGGCTCTGCATCGCGCACGCTTGCTGGATAGCGCTCGCTGGATCGCGCGCGCTCTCCAGTCCCTCTGGAGGCGTGGATTGGGTCGTTGTTTGGGCTCTCTCTCTCTCTGGATCGCGCTCTCTGGGTGGTGGTGAGGGAAGACTCTCTCTCTCTCAGAGGTCTGTCGTGACGAGGTCGGAGGCGCCGAGACGCCAGCGGAGGTCTGTCGTGACGAGGTCGTGGAGCACCCAGCGAGTCGCCACGAAGGCGACAGGTAACCAGCCCGGCCTCTCGGAGCCTTTGCGGTCTTCACAGCTCCGTGATCATAAAGACTCAAGAGGTCCAGTCTACCCCTTGTCTTTCCTGGGGTTTTTCCTTTGTTTCTTTGCATGAACGTTGTGGCGCCATGTCCTTAAGTAGAACTGTTAAGTGCATGTGTGTAGATAACCTTAGACGGTTGTAGTTCTTTTGCATTGCTTTACATATTGCATAATTGCATGCGTGCTTTTGTTGATTGCCTGATTGCATACGTGCATGCCTGCATATGTGTCGTTTGTACAAATAAATGTGCTTGTTTGAATGTTGACCCGTTTGTTGCGTCCTTTCCCTCAAATTGAACTGCCGTATTGCATTCAGAATACTAGCTGGCTTTTTAATAGCCGATAATAGAATCGGATCCAACGGGGCTTTCGCGATAATACCCCGCTCGGTTATCCCAAAACGGAGCGAGCTGCTTAAGCGGCTCGTTTCCAAGCAAGCCCCGTTGAGGTACAGTCTCTCGGTAGTCTGCCCGCGCGATTAATTAGGTAAATCGACCATTCGGTGATCGGACCCTGTAGCGCGGGTAGAGTGTTGACTAGGCTGTGGTGTGCATTAAAAACACACCCGTAGCGGGATTTCGGCGTTGTTCCGAAAGCTGCGACTAGATTGCTACGTCGGTGGGCGAGCGCGGCCGCTATTAGCTAACCGCGGCCGCCTGCACGCCGGCGGGCGGAAATCTATAACAATATGTTAAAGGGTATGGGAAACAAAGTCTGAAAAACCACAAGTGGAATGTATGGACGGACGGACGGACAGACAGACAGATGGAGAGCAAACCTCTAGTCCCCTCTGGTGAAACCGGAAGGGGACTAATAATGTATATTTGGTAAATGGGGAGGTTTAGACCTCCACTTTGTCTCCAGCCCCACAACCATCCCCACATTTCTGAAGCCTGGTCATCTCAATATTCAATGCCTGGTGATTGAAAGAAAAGAAGAAAAAAAAGATTGATTTCTGTCTTATTTATTTCAAAACACCCGTCCTTTTTCTTCCTCATAACACTTCCTGTGAACCGATGTGTGTGTATCGGCACAGCACCCTCAAGTATGCACATTATATGGGGGCGCAGTGTATCTATCAAAGTTTGGAATATAAAAAAAATAGGTCATTAATTAATCACCATGGCTGTGGAGTGTCTCAGGTTAATACAATAAATGGTATTTGCTCTTTTACTATTCACTCCGGGTTACCGTTGGTACATATCAAAAGATAGGGCAAATCTTTATTGTAATTTCATGCATGATTGGTTCAACACCAAGCATTCACCAATCTTTGTTGGATTGTTGTCTGCTGTTTAAATATATATACATATATATATATATATATATATATATATATATATATACATGCATGAAATTACAAAGATTGCTGTATCTTTGTGATACCTACTGATATTCAGCACATGGACACACTACTGTAGCGTTGTCGTTGACGGAGAAAATAAAATGAAAGCAGTATATCTACACTGATTGTGCAATTCATGCCTATACACCACTCGTACAAGTTTATGAATAGATCTGGCAATTGGATAATAAATTTTTTTATACATACATACATATATACATATGAGAGTCCGTATTGTTTTGAGGGACTAACATGAGTGTTTTATCAATAAAAGGCTCAGAAAGTCCAACATTTCAGCCACGGCTTGCTTGACCTTTGTGAAGGAAAGAAAACCATGGCACATGCACTTCAATACCCTCCTGGAGAGGCAGAGTTACACAAGCCTGCATTAGACCATGAGATGCAGCCAACCTGACGAAGGCCACTCTGGCTGCAAAGTTGGACCTTCTGAGCCTTTGCCCATTTTGGTTGCACAAAAACTTTGAGTTGGTCGTGAGTTTGCTTTTTTCCATTTTTGTGGTTTTTGCAGTTTTGGGGATTATGGGTTCTCCAAATTTCAAAACAATACTTTGGTAACTTGAAGTGATTGACGTCCTTTGTTTTGATATTATAATTACGCCTTCGGTAGTGATGATCTTGCATTTGGTTTAATTCCAATCTTTCTTTGCAATATCTTCTTCTCCGATGACGTCGCTAACCTTTGTGATCACTCTGCTCAGATATGTTTGCATTGTTTGTAGAAATAATTTTTTAACAAAGCGGACCCTAAATCCCCTTTTTGCGCCAACAGCATGGAAGCTAGGGCCCATATCCAAACTTGGCCACCGAAGACCTGCCTAGAGTACCTGAGTAAATGCTGATATTGTGTCGGTGATGTCTCAAAGTAGCTGTTGCAGTCGTGCAGACTTTGTTCACCACTATCTTCCTCATTATGACCACAGATGAGACGGTCATAAAGGGAAGAGGGTTCTCCAAGGAGGACAAGCTCAAATGTGAATTGTGCACGCTTTGCGTTTTAAGCATACATCTTGGACGTGTTTCCTGCATTCAAAAACATTTCAACGTTATCTACTCATTACTGAAACATTGGGCCACGGGAGGGGTCGAGAAATTGATAGTGTGAGTGGGAGGAGAAAGGGAGAAAAGGAAGAACATTGGAAGAAGATACAAGTAAACGGAAAGTCAGCAAGTTAACCGAGTTGTGTTTTTGACATCGTCATAATCATCATGTACTTTACACAGAACCCTATGCAGAACGTTGGTGTTCCCAAAGCAGTTACTCGGCGACGGTCCTGGTCAGGTCGTCACTCCGACTCAGGAAGTCAGGGCAGCAATGTGGAATGTGTTCACGGTGCCCGCAATAGCTCGACTACTCTTCGCGAAAGATACCGTGGGATCATTAACGTCCCACCAACTAATGCCGGCACATGGGACACCCATTTTCACGTACATCCGAGGGACGGCACATGCATTGATGAATTATCCTGCTTGAGGAATACTGCGATGACAGTTTATAGCTGGTTCTGGATTCAAACCCAGGGTGGACAGCTTAGAGGCGAGTGTGCATCCCTCGAGAGCTAGACCATCTTGTCAGCCCGATTTTGACATATTGTGGCTTAATCCATTGGAGTAGTCTGACTACCCCAAAAATGTGGGAGACAACATTGTTGTGTTGAAAAGTACATGTTCGACCAACGATTGTAGCTTCGTGGCTTCACGAATCCCTTATTCTCATTACGGTTATCATAATGTCGTGTGAAAAAACAAAAAACACACGTGCTTGTGAGTGTTTCGTTCACATAATTATTGTGCTTTTCAGGTAACAAGTCCTACAGCTCTGTACGTACCGAGGCCCTGGTGGTCCTGGAACTCCTGCTCTCCAAACTGAAGGGTAATTTAAACATTTGCCTCACCTCCCCCATATTCCAACCACCTCCCCTGTCCTCTCTAGTTGTAACCCTTCAAAAGCCTCAACTTTTATTCTAATTTTTTGCCATCAACATTAAATGTGCCTCGTAAAACTTGGGCCTACGACTGGCTTCCCATCTCGAAGGCTGACTCACTGTGCCGCAGGATTGGGATTGAGCGAAGCATTCGCTACACAGTGCGAGTCTCTTCGCTCATCACTCGCTGCGATGGACTCCGATCGAGTTCCTGAACTACGAGACAGGGCCCACAACCTGTTAATTCAGCTGAATGATCCGGACAGTGACTATATGAGCTAAGTCGACGTATGCTTGTGGTTGAGAGGGAGATCTGGAGAATGGGGTCCTGGAAAAGGCAGCAAGACCGATAAGTGAGGACTTCATGTGAATGATCATGTTGACATGTGGGGTTATTTTTTGTTTTTTTATTTGTTTTTTGGTTTTGGAGACACCTGCACTAAGATGCCAGTCTGTACGGTGCTGAAAGGCAACAGTACTATTGTTAGAGTTCGACGCGCAAACGTTGCGGCATATTTCCATTGCAATAGCTGTTATTGAAATTGTGTTCTTGTTGTTTTAATTGCACATCCAAGCCAATAAATCTTGGACCGACTTGTGGCTTCAGAGTTTGGACTATGATCTGATTTTTTTTTTTTACAGATGCTATTTCTGCGACCGGTTGGTTCGATAAAGCTTTGGTGTCCTGTCAAAGTGGGTCTCATTAAAGGTGACGACTGGAAAGGTATCTTCTTGTATTGCCAAAAGCATCCATCAACCCTTCAAGGGGGAATTCACAAGGCAGCAATTTAAATTTCAGTCTTGGACACGTGTTTCTGCTTCATCAGCAAAACTAAATCTTCCGAAAATTGCGAGCTTACCGGGATGCATAATGGACTGTGACCAACCGGCTCGGGCGTTAAGAGTTAGGCCAGGGTACGAAGCCAAAACGACTATTATATTAAAGCTCTTTTCTTTATTATTTGCAGGCTGTCAATTTGTTTGTGGATTTCTTTGCAAACAGAGTGGCAAGCTCGATTTTGTTTGCCTGCCAACACAATAAGGTTTGCTATTGTTATTATTATTATTAAGATGTTAGCATTTTTTGCTTTTTCATGGCCCAAGACTCTGTATTGAAAAAAAAGAAAACCTTAAGCCAGTCTATTTCAGTGCACGACAGGACAAAGGCTTTCGTCTCGTATTGACGTGAGGTTGGTACACTCACCAGGCTCGCCGAGTGTACTTATTGTGAGAGCGAGCAGCCATGGGAATCAAACCCACATGAGTCAGTGGACAAAGAAACAAGTCTTGAACTACTCGACGCAAACAGCCAGGTATGTAATGTATACCGATTGTATATGTCGTACGTATTGTTGATTTAGGCTGGCAGGATGGCCTAGCCCTAGAGGGTACACGCACTCGCAGCAAAGCCATCTCGCCTGGGTTCGAATCTTGGACCCAGGCGTAAACTGTCATCCCGGTGTTTCACATTCAGGGTGATTTATCAATGCGTGTGACATCCCTGTGATGGACGTTAAACGCTGCAGTCCTGTCTGCCGGTATTTAGTTGGTGGACGTGAAAAATTCCCATGGTGTCCATCGTGAAGAGTAGGCGAGCTATCGTAGGCACCCTGAACAAAACTACTGCTGGGAAGGCGACGTCAAACCACCCAGCATGACTGTTGCAAAGTAACTGCTTCGGCAGAACTCGACGCTCCGTAACAGAGAGGTATGCTACATCAGATCGGATTGTTTATTTGGCATGATGTAATCTGTAAGGATCCTTTATGATTACAATGATAATGTACAAGTGTGACAGATCAAGATTGGCATCGATAGAATAATGGGACATCATCAAAGAAAAATTTTGGTTGCGACTGCACGCGGTCCTACGAGGGTCCCAAAGCATGTACCTGAAACTCATTGATAAAAGTCAGGCATCGCTTGTAAATGATCAGGCAACTTGTAATCTCCTCTTTGTCCCCCTGATTGGCAGGTGCTTTGGGGCCATTGAGCGAATTTTTTCCTAAAGATGGGGTTTGTTAGGGGGGGAAAAAAAGTTCCTTGGGGCAGGGTGCATAAAAATCCCTCCCTTCTGTGCACCCTTGGGGGTCTGAGCTTTGTGTGATCCCGAGGTGGCTGTACGGAAATCCCTGTGGCTCATCCATCATGAGGATCTCGGGGACAGTCCCCGACAGTTCCTTGGCCACCACCACCCCCCCCCCTTGTGCGCACCATTCGTGAAGCCCCCGTTGTTAGGCCATCGATCTTCCCATCTAAAGCCCTCTAGGCGTCCTTGGTTCCGATCCCTGACCTCGTAAAGGACTGAGAGGTAGTCATTCCAATGGAGCCGTTTTGTTTGCACCTTTCAGGTGTTAAAAAGGTCTCGCCCCTACTAGCTCCCTGGTTACGATGCTATCGGGCTCGAGTTGTGTTTTTTGTGATAAAACAAGGCCATTCCTTGAGTATATCACGTCAAGTAAGTCGGATCGTATTCAAGATCAAGGGAGGTGAGAAAAGGGAGAGGTGATGTGCTGAAGTCCCTGCGGTGGACGACGACGACGACGACGAGGAGGAGGAGGAAGAAGAGTGAACATTGCTGGCGCTTCAGCATGAAATGATCGATGTGGTGGTAAATGGCAAAACCCGCACCGGGTCTTCCCGATTCTGGCTCCCGGAGCCGACGCTGCCGAGTCGATTCCAGCAACGGAAAGCCGGTTTCCCCTCTTGGAGCAACAGTTGTAATTGAATGTAATATGAACGTAATAACAAAGTGATCTTGCAAGTCGTCGTGAAGAAAGCTACTCTTGTGGGATCCGTGCGTTGCGTAAATCCGTGCCGGAGCTTCGAGGCGCCCGGAGTGCTGGGAGGTGAGGAATTCGCTGGTTGGGAGCGAGAGAGAGAGAGATGGAGTGACGGGGAGGGGGAGAGGGAGAGGGGGAGGGGGGTGGTTGAGGAAGATCGACGTCGGAGGCCTTGCGGACGGCGGTTATTTGGTTTCTTGGACCGGTCTCGGGACGATCTGTTGACGTGGGGATGCGCCGAGCGGGAACGCCCAACGTGGCCTGACAGGTTTGGGGGTTTTTAACGTTCATCGGGGTTCGACCTGGAGGGGATCTGACCGGGAGGGGTTGGGATCCTGAGGGGATCTGTCCGGAAGAGGGTCTCTCAAGGAGGGGATCAGAGCGTCGAGCTTTCCGTCCGACGAAATAATGTTCCAAAGTCACGCGAAAGTCTAAAAGACTTAATCGGCCGGGCGTGCGCGGGTCTCCATAGCTCGGTACGGGTACGAGTACGGGTACGGGTACGGGTACGAGTACGAGTACGAGTACGAGTACGAGCACTCGCGTAACTTGGCTTCACGCGTCCACTTCGGAGCCATTGCTTGGGAGATTGAATCCTGAAACTGGACCCAGATGCTGGAAGGTGGCGCAGCGGGACACGATCATCCTCGTGGAACACGTGACGGGGAGAAGGCGACGCGCTCAGGTAATACTTGGCGGGTCGGTGCACCCAGTCCGGTACGTGCGGGGACAGTGAGTGCGTCCGTTTGGTTCATGCGGCTCGTTGCGCCAAATGCGGGTCCACCCGGCTCGCCGCACATGGTGCAGTCGGTGCGCTTCACACTTCGGTGCTGCTAAATACGGCCTGCAGAGGTCGGTACACCGAGCTTGGTCGTCGCGAGTCAGTTCACAGAAGAGTGGTCAACGCAGGTCGGTACACCCAGGCGTGGGTCGTTGTACCCATGTGTGGGTCAGTGTACCCAGGTGCGGGTCGTTGTACCCAGGTGCGGGTCAGTGCACCCAGGTGTGGGTCAGTGCACCCAGGCATGGGTCATTGTACCCATGTGTGGGACTGTGCACCGAGGCGTGGGTCGGTGTACTGAGCGTGGTCACTGCGGGTCGGTGCACCCAGCACGGTCGTCGTGAGTCGGTTCACAGAAGAGCGATCGGTGCATCCACTCATCATGGGTCGGTGCATTCAGGAATGGGTCAGTGCACCGAGTGTGGTGAGTGTGGTCAATGTGGGTCGGTGCACCCAGGCGTGGGTCGTTGTACCCATGTGTGGGACTGTGCACCCAGGTGTGGGTCATGGTACCCAGGTGTGGGACTGTGTTCCCAGGCGTGGGTCGTTGTACCCAGGTGGGGGTCATTGTACGCATGTGTGGGACTGTGCACCCAGGCGTGGGTCGTTGTACCCATGTGTGGGACTGGTACCCAGGTGGGGGTCATGGTACCCAGGTGTGGGACTGTGTTCCCAGGCGTGGGTCGTTGTACCCAGGTGGGGGTCATTGTACCCATGTGTGGGACTGTGTACCCAGGCGTGGGTCGTTGTACCCATGTGTGGGACTGTGCACCCAGGCGTGGGTCGTTGTACCCATGTGTGGGACTGTGCACCCAGGCGTGGGTCGTTGTACCATGTGTGGGACTGTGTGCACCCAGGCGTGGGTCGTTGTACCCATGTGTGGGACTGTGCACCCAGGCGTGGGTCGTTGTACCCATGTGTGGGACTGTGCACCAGGCGTGGGTCCTTTGATACCCATGTGTGGGACTGTGCACCCAGGCGTGGGTCGTTGTACCCATGTGTGGGACTGTGCACCCAGGCATGGGTCGTTGTACCCAGGCGTGGGTCATTGTACCCATGTGTGGGGCTGCGCACCCAGGTTTGGGTCATTGTACCCATGTGTGGGACTGCACCCAGGCAGATTTAAAAAGAATGAATGAACTCACTTTAGTTTGCCCAAGATTGTGATTTCTGAATCCAAACGTGGCTTTCTCTGTCAGCTTCGCCTTCTCTGCTCTTTCTCTGACCCGTACTAAAGACCACCTTCCGGTCTGTCATCACGTTCTCTTTTTAACACGAAGGCGCTGCATGTCTGGGCATCTGCGCCGTGCATATCCGTGGCCAGGGTGCAGGGACCCTGGCAGAAATTCCAGCATGTCACCAGCTGCCTCCTTTTTGGACCCCTTGTAATCCTCGGGCCTGCGGTTTCGGCTGCCAGCAGCCACGGCGATCCCACTGAACGTGCAACAAAAAAGGCCACACAGGTGATAAAATGCCATCGGAGTGTCTGTAAACAATTGGTGGTTTTGTGCCACTTGCCCCGCTGCTGCAGTGTGGTTAACATCGAGGCTTGATTAAAGGTGGCTAATGTCATTAAAGCCAGGGAAATCGATGTTCCCTTTTGGGTGACCACCCGGCCCTTTCTGCCACCGCCCTAATTGGAGCTGAGAATTGAGGGTCCCAATGTACGATGATAAATGAGGATGGCTTGTGGCATGCAATCAACCATCTGGTAATCTGAGGTTTATATGGTTAACCTGGGAAGTGCAGCCCCCCTGCCAGGTAACCCAAGGATCCGCCGCCAGCTTCATGAAGCGATATTCCTCACTCGGTTAGGTTTGGATGAACGATGAGCGCGTGTATGCATTTTATTACATGTTGAGACGCACAATAAGTGTGTGGAACAGCGCAGATCTTATTTATTTATTCATCCATCCATTTATTCATTTATTTATTTATTTATTTATTTTGCGACATTGTGAAACAAAATTATGTCCCCCCGTGCAGCACCAGATCTGGTGGACCGGTGGTGTTTTTGTTGGAAAAAAAACAAGGAAGCTACTTCATGTCCAAACGGGCCAAGATGGCTTCTGTTGTTCTCGTTCAAAGTCCATGCCCTTCTTCTTCGTCGTCTTCTCAAATCATTACTCAGCAGTTTGTTTTGTCTTCCAAATAAATTAATAAATAAATGAATAAAGACGTTCACACAATCTGACCCCTTACCCTCTCCGACCCCTTACCCTCTCCGACCCCTTACCCTCTCCGACCCCTTACCCTATCCGCTGTTCGATTGCACATATTGTGCGACGCTCAAATTCATATGCCTCATGGTGATGTCAGGAGAACTTTTTCTCCGGTCCATTCCTGGGTTTTCTTTGGTTCATTTGGCGGATTGTACGTACGAAGTACGTTTGTACGACTAATATACATCTGCTTGAATTTTGTTCCCCCCCCCCCCCCCACATTCTTTTACCTGACCCGTAATGTAAGGTTTCTTGAGGCAAATGTAGGAGCGACTAAAAAGGATCACTTTATTGAAAAGCCGGTCTTCTCGGCGAAAGAGAATTCATTATAATTGAAGGAGCAATCGGGTTTTCATCGACGTAGTCAGACTCGTGCAGCTCCGTACTCTCCGCTTAAGTTCGTGGCTCTTTATCCAGAAGAGAATCTGATTGATTTCGTCCTGCGAGTTTTACCACCACAAGAACCCCCTCCCATACCCCCATGTCACTTCCAGCACAAAACGTGTCCCTTGTAAAGTTTTCACATCAACATGGGTTGAACGACCAACCTTTTGAAATGCCATGGACATGTGGGTTGTTGAGTACCCAAGTTCCATGGTATTCCTCAGTTTAAAGAAGTTGATGCATCTTGTTAATTTTTTCATTTTTAAAGAAAAAAAATATATATATTTATATTTAACAAGGTTTCAGCTTTTAGTGAGAGTTCTGTGTTTATTTGAACTGCATGTTCAGACTCACTGGCTTGTTCAGTGATACTTGTTGCTAACGATGTAATTATAATTTCCATTTCATCGTAACTGCCTTTAATCACAGGTAACTGCTCTGAGATGCTACGTTTCTTGCCATCTGTGCTTTAATTGGCCAATGTGCGCTGCTACAGCTCTCGCCTCGCTTTGTGTCTCCGGCATGAAGGCAGTGAAGGAATAAGGTGAATACCAAGTAATTGGTCGACTCGGGTATTAAAATATACTTTCCGCTCCTTCCTTTCATCATACGTGAACTTATTCCTTCTGTTCGTGTTGGCCGTCGACGCCTGCTGAGGACCAGCATCTGCTTTCACAGTGTTGACGCTGCTTGCGTGCATGATGGTGGTGGCCAAGAGGTGGTGGATTTAAAGTTGGACTCGATGCAGCAGTGAGGAAGGATTTGGATGCCAACCATGGACTCAAAGCTAGTCTCAAATTTTTTTTACCAATTTCCCATCAGGTTGTGGTCCATGCATTCCAGCTGGCTCATTCATGACCCTCAGCGTAGGGGTGTTGTGTCCGCTTCATGTGGTGCTGGTATACACTTTGTCGCTTGCTCTTGAATGCTTCCGAGCAACTTGAGAGCGACTCTAAAATGAAGATTGCCAGCAAAATGAAACTCCTCCAACGTGCCGAAGTTGAATCAGAAGTAAATAATGTTTGTAGTCACGGATGAAAGCATCAGTGGCGTCCATAATGGATTCAAAGTTGCGGTTCATATTCACCTGTGATGGCTTTTTAAACATTTTTTCCAATGTTTACATTTATTATCAAAATCCCATGTACACAAAAGCTTTGTTTGCTTGTTTGTTTGTTTGTTGACTTACCTATTTACTTACTCCTTGTGCGACTGAAGGTGGACGAAGGTTATGTTTTCACCCCTGTCTGTCTGTTTGTCTGTTTGTGTGCAGGATGTCTCAAAAAGTTGTTGACACATCCGGATGAAATTTAGTGGGCAGGTTGGGTGTGTGACAAGGACGAACCGATTCGATCCGATTTTGGTTCAGGTTCAGATTCAGATCTGGCCTATCAGTGGGATGCACGATGTAAACCGTTCAGCCTGGAGGAGGTATGCGCTCTACCGAGTGCCGTTCTAGTTTATACCTGCGGTCCCAGTTTATAATTTGCTTAACAGTTTCTCCTTGCTGTTCCAATTCGGTCTTTTTTTTATTAATTCTGTTCTTTTTTCGTCTCCTCTCCGTCCCCTCGGATTCGGTTGTTTGTTTGTCATCCAACCAATGGACGTGATCATAATGCGACATCGAATGTATTGTCGTTACTCTCTTTTTGTTGCCTTTCCTAAGTTCTGGACTTTCTTTTTCTCCGTAACTTGTCGTTTTCTATGACTAGAGATAAACTTGCTATCTCACCTTTGATACCTGCCTGAAAAGTATAAAATTGATCATCTGAGGTTGGCAGGCCAACTTCGAGATGTGCATGCTTGCCTTTGAACTGTCAGAAGAAGAAGCACTTATTTCGCGTCTTCAAGCACGTAGGGCTGCTGAGACAGTTTTTCCTTTGCTTAGGGGGCACGAGGGGGCACGATCCTGGGTGGGTCACGCCGACGCAGGATACTCGAATGGCTCGTTCTTCCCAGTAAGCTGGTACTGATTTTGCTGACCTCGGAAGGATGACAGGCTGAGTCAACCCCACCTGGTGTTATCTTAAACTCAGGATCGTAAGATCTTAAGCCAGCCACCTTAACCGTTAAGCCAACACCAGGCTTTTGAACCGTCCAGTGTGCGTTTGAATCTCGGCCCAGGTATAATATAAACTGTCACCCTGGCGTTTCACATGCGGGGTGAGGCATCGATGTGTGGTGCCGTCCATCGCAAAGACAAAAAGCCGAGGATCCATCTGCCGGCGCTGGTTGTTGGCAGATGTTAAATACCACGCGACGTCTTTCCCAAAGAGTTGGCGAGTTATTGCCGGCATCTTGAATAAATCACACATTCCTCCCGAAATTACCTTCCCCATCAGGCCTGAGCAGCCTGCTTGTGAAAGACTTGGGCCAAAACTTTCCCAGGCCAGCTCCAAACGGTGGGAAAAATTGGACTGTTAAAGTAGGAGCAGTTGTAGTCATCATCGTCTATTGCTGTCTATTTATCCCAACGACAGCAGGACGAAGAGACCAATTTTGAGCAAAACAGCTCCCCCTTCCACCCTCTCTCCCCCCCCCAAAAATGGTATTTTTAAAGCAAAATCGACAAATAAATATTTAGTTGAAAAGTTTCTTTTTTAAAAAAATCATATTTTATCGCAAGTGAAACAGATTTAGCCGCTCAATGTTGGTTCATTCACAAAATAGCACCTTCACTGAATGATAGTCCTGTGAAAAGCTGTTCATTTTTTCACATTTTCAACACTAGGGATGTCTCGGCTAATTATTCGTCGTTATTCACCGTGATCTCGATTCAGAGAACCACAGGATGAAAGCTTGTGCATCGCTTTAGGATATTCAAAAGCCATTTTGCATTCATTTCCTTGACTTGGCCGTTCAACGACTGCAGAGATGGAATTTAAAGGAACATTTTTTTTTTATCAAATAAACTTTAAAAGTCAGGTGCAACAGTTGCATACTTTTAGCAATGTTATGACATCCAAAAGGTTATTTGTTTGTGTCTCGCAATGGAATATTCACAGGAATATTTTTTTATTTTTTTTTGGAAAAAAAAACTTTATTTATTTTGGTGCTCAGGTGGCAAAAGGAAATAATTATTTCATGCCTTGTTGGAGAGCAAGTGGAAAAATTTGATCTCCCTCAGAACGGTTAACGGGTTTTTTTTTCTCTGCAAAAAAAGGCTCGATGCTCCAGCTAATTGCTTTCACAACATCGTAAACACCTGGTGTGGAATAAACTTGGCATGTTCACTTTTTTGGAGGAGCAAGCCAAAGATTTGGTGTTTTATAAAAATAAATAAAAAACACAAGAAAAATGTTGGCAAAGCATCGGAGTCCTGAAGCCTTTTTTAAAAAGGTAACTGAGGCCTCGAGGTCGCCAGGATGGCCTGGCCTCGAGGGTACGCACTCTCACTTCTCAGCTGTCTTGCCTGGGTTTGAATCCCGACGCAGCTATAAACTGTCATGCATTATTTTCCAGTGCTTTACTAAGGCCTGGATTCCTCTAGAAAAAATTTTTTTTGCCTACTTCTATAGGCATTCGTGCACCGCCTCTTGGACCTCTTCGTCGGATCGGAAAGTGGTTCCACCAAACGCTTCTAGTGGCCCAAATATGTAATAATCCGAAGGGACGAGGTGTGGCGAGTAGGGTGGATGAGGAAGACGCTCAAAATGCATGGCCTCGATTGTTGCAGCTGTGGCACGGGCAGTATGGGGCCGAGCATTGTCATGCTGCAGCAAAACACCGGTAGTGAGTCGTCCACGACGTTTTGATCTGATTGCTGGTTTCAGATGATTTTTAAGAGGTCGCAATATGATGCACCGGTGACTGTGGTTCCTCTGGGCATGTAATGCTGCACAAGCGGGCCTCGGCTATCCCAGAAGAGCGTCAGCATCACTTTTCCAGCGGACGGCTGTGTGCGGAATTTTTTGGCCTTCGGTGAAGTTGAATGCCGCCGCTCTTTGCTTGCTCTCTTCGTTTCTGGCTGAAAGTAGTGGACCCAGCTGCCATCCCCCAGTCACGACGCGCTGCAAGAAAGCGTCGCCTTCTGGTTCGTAACATTGCAGAAGTTCTTCACGTGGTGCGTTCACTCACCGTTCTTTCAGTTCGGGTGTGAGTTGTCTCTGCACCCACCTTGCAGACACTTTGCGGAATCCCAGCACGTTGTGAATGATATGATGTGCTGAACCATGGCTAATGTTCAATTTGGAGACCACTTCATCCAGCGTAATGCGACGGTTTTCCCTGAGCACGCGCTCAACTCCTGCAACCATTTCTGGTGTGTCGGCCGTGTGAGGCCGGCCCGACTGAGCAGCGTCTGCCACACTGGACACCGCACTTTTAAACTTCCTGGCCCAGTCTTACACCTGCTGTAGCGATTAAACATGCGTCACCATATTGCATCTTCATTCTGCGATGGATTTCACTGGGATTCACACCCTCACTTCGCAAGAAACGGATGACGACGTTGCTCCTCCCTGGTGCATGCTTCTAAGGAAGCCGCCATCTTGGAACTGCTCCACTGGTATCATACGCTCAATGTTGCTCGATCTAAAACAAGAAAAACATGACTCTCACCCATAGATATAACACGTCGTCTACAACTACACACATTACGTTCTCAAATTTATATCGCCATTTTAAGGTTACATATTGACCGTCCCTCATATAAAACCAGAAAGCTTCCGCCCGTCCCGGGCCCACAAAGCCCGTCCGCATCTGCTTTGGGGAAAAATGGAATTAGGCGGTGGAAGGAGCGAGGAGGGGGACATTGTTCATCGGATATTCATCACAGCCTTTTTCAATGTTGAATTGCGAATTATATACAACAAAACAATAAGAGGAAGAGCAAAATAAAAATGCAAAATAGAAAGCTCATCCGCATTCAAAATGCAAAGCCGTTTGTATTCAGACGTATTCTTCTTAAGACGTCTTCAAGGACGGACGCATGTGGAAATTAAAACAAAGCTCCAATCAGCCAATGAATGACTCAATCTTTGTGATTGGCTACAAAGTATTACTTGTTCATGTTTCTCTTCCCGCTGCTGGGTAAATTTGCTCGTATTGTATGTGTATGTATATATGTGGGAATTCCAAACGGGCCATCCCAAGCTGGATACACAGAAAAGTATGGATGTGTGCGTTAAACAAAACACCTCCATCAAAATGACTTGACATTTGAGATTTTACTCCAAAATGAAAAGTGCTATATATATCAGAAACTTGCAGATATACCTGTCAGGGTAGGGTAATGGGAGGGTACGGTGGTGCCATGTGGAGGGGTCGACGCCGGCTCGATGTCTCCCCTTCCAGGGTTCGGGGGCCTCGGCCCACTGTCCTCCCCTCTCTCTCCCTCCTCCGCACTACAGCACACCTCAGGCATTGGCCAATGCGGTGCGGGGGTGGCGGACTGGGGCTCCAGCCCACTGATCCGGCACCTGGATCCAGTCCACCAGATGTGCACGGCTGGTGTGGCGGGCGGGACCATCTGCCTGGATGAATGCAGGGAACGGTGCTCACTGGGATTGCCAGGCCGGCGGTGTCTGGCACGCAGTGACCCAGCTGGACCACTTGTAGCTGGGCCAACCCAGGTCAGGAGTCTGGGGTTGCTGGTGGAGTGCCTGTCGCCTACCCCAACACACTCCCCTGAGAGGGCTGTGCCACGCGCGGTGGGTCACTGGCACCGTGGAGAATATCTGAGGAATGGGAGTTGGACCCGTGTCAACGGGGTACCCCTTTGAGACAAGGTGGTGGTGCCGCATGTCTTGTGGGGGGGGGAGTCCATCCCCATGAGCCCTACCATGCCATCGAGTTTCACATATATATGTATATATACATATATGAAACTGGCAGATGTGCCTGTCAGGGGAGGGTAATGGGAGGGTATGGGATTTTAAAATAGTATTGGAGGGCCGTGGAAGAACAACAAGAACAACAATCCTGTGCTGGGAATGTGTTCGAAGCACCACCCTCTGTTCTGCCATGGCGTCATCCAGCTTTGAGAAAGGTCTACTTTCGACTGGGCCCAGCAGAATAAATGGAGGAGCTCCAAATATATTTCGATGGCATAAGGAAAATTATAAGACATTGTTAATTATGTCTACAACGTTTCGTGACGATGCACGAAGCAGTGAGAGAGGTGGTGGGAAACAAAGACAGACAGACACTGTCCATTTATAACATAGATTGATTGAGCGACATTATCTTTGTTACCTCCGCTACCAAACGTGGATGGAGGCTATGTTTTCACCCCTGGTTTGTCTCTCTGTGAGCACTTATTTCAAAAAAGTTGTGGACGGATTCGGCTGAAACTTGGTGGGCCGGTTGGTCGTGCGACGAGGATTAATTGATTCAATTCTGGTAAATATCCAGATCCGGATCAGAGAATTCTTTAATTGATTCTTCACAACTGAGGGATCAGGCCAACAATGATATATTGCATGATATGTTGAAACGTTGTGGATGGATTATGACACAACTTGGTGGATAAGTTGGCAAGGTGACGAGAACAAGCCAATTGGATTTTGGTTCAGGTCCGAATCCAGATCCGGCCTATCGGTGGGATACAAAACGTAAACTGTTCAGCCTGGCGGAGGTACGTGCTCTACCCAGTGCCGCTCTAGTTTAAGTATTGTTTTACTTTCACTTCGTTTTCTCCTCTGCAAGATCCACGGTGGGATTTCCTCCACACAGTGAGGAACGTGCAGAAAAACTCTCCATCCTTCTCGGATGATTCCCATCCACATCATGTGATCAGCAACGACGGAGCATAATGAAGTACTTCCACCTAATTCTGCCCGCGATGACTTTCCCAGTTTCGTTTGTCCTTCAACCATTGTCTTGATGTCTTGATTCACAGTGTCTATCCAATGCATGCTCGGTCTTCCTCGAATTCTCAATTCTTGCACGTTAATGCATCTCGCCATGTTCAGTATCTTATCCAGTCCTCCCACGACCTCCAATTACATTGAATACAGATCTTTATGCCATTAAGTGAAATCTCCATCGGTACCATCTTCGTTTCTTGATTTAAAACCCCAAAAGTTTATTCAAGCACCTATTGTCAATTCAAGTGAAGTCAATTATTGTATGTCTGCACAAAATTATTATTTGTGCTTTTTTTGTGCTTAAGCTTCCCATTGTCTCATCGCTCTCGTATATGGCAGTGAAAATGTCTGAAACATTTTGTAACCCGGCAATCATCTTGCTCAGAACAATTTGTTCATGTGGATTAACTCTGCTTTGTTAAATATCTTCGAGCCACGTGACACCGTCGTTTCAAGGACCAGCCGTCAGAATTTGTTTGTGTTGCTGTTTCATCAGTATTTGGTTCTTTCTTGTATTTTCTTTAACGATGATTTATTGCCATCATTGATATAATAATTGACCACAGCGTGTTTTATGAATTCTGACCTCTTGAAGGCTCTCTTGTGTCATACCAGTAACTTCAGTGACCAACTTGAGGGGGAGCACTCGGTAGAGTGCAAAACCTCCGCCACCAATACTGCTGGGTCACTTAAGTGAACCTGATATCCTATTCATTGTAGGTCAAAACGGATCAGACTCTACTGAACCACGATTGAATAAACTAAACTAGATCAACAGCATGTAGAAATGCCAAAAAAAAAATCGAAATTTTTTTGAAAAAAAGGTGCAAAATTTTTTTTTTTCTCTCTAACAAATTTTTTTTGGGGGGGGGGGGGTTGGAAATCACTTAAAACATGTAAAATGCAAAAAAAATTCAAATATTTTTCAAATAAAATCGAAATTTTTTTGAAAAAAGTTGCAAAAATTTTGTTGTTTTTTTCTCTAACAAATTTATTTTGTTTTTGGTTGGAAATCACTTAAAACATGTAGAAATGCAAAAACAAAAATTCAAATATTTTTTCAAAAATGGCCGCCATAGCGGCCATATTGGACTTTGGACCAAGTCCAAAATCTAATGGCATGATCCTTGGACCATACCTAATCCCCCCCACCAAGTTTCGTCGAAATCCATCCAGGAGTTTTTCCGTAATACTGTTCACAAACGAACAAACAAACAAACAGACAGGGGTGAAAACAGTAACCTCCGTCCATCTTCGATGGCGGAGGTCAATCAAATATTACTTCAAGGTATTGAGTTTTAAACATGTCAAAACTTCAATGTTGGGTGCGTGCGTGCTGTAATCTCATTTTGCAGGTTTCCTAAGGTGCGACGAAGTCCTCTTGCGGGCCCAAATTGTCTACCTTCTTATATTTATAGAATCATGTGTTGAGGACCAAGTGGTGATGTTTTGTGGTTCTCACATGAGATCAGGGCCGGCTCTCTGGACATATCTCGTGCTTTTGATAGAGTCTGGCATCTTGCCTTATTTTCGAAGCTCTCTGCCGATGGCATCCAAGGCCAACTTCACACATGGCTGACGGACTTCCTCTACTCTTGTAGCCAATGTGTGGCTCTCAACGGAATTCTTTCATCTCCTCTCCCTGTCAAGGCTGGAGTGCCCCCAAGACGGCGTTCTGGGCCCAGTCCTATTTCTGATATTCATCATTGATTTCTCTGACTCTCTGGAAAATCATCTTTATCCATTTGCTGATGACTCCACCCTCTGCCGTAGCATCCCTCATCCTTCAGACAAGAAGGGTGTGGCCTCTTCCCTCTCTTCAGACCTTGAAAAAAAATCGCAAGCTGGTCAAACACTTACAATATGCCTTTCATTCCTCACAAATTTCACTCTCACTATCTCAAGGACCGTCTAACAAACCCTCCTCTCTACTTTCATAACAATCCTCTTGAAGGAAGTTCAGTCATTCAAACTTCTGGGTGTCACAATCAGCCACGATCTTTCTTGGGTAAACCGCATTTCAAAATTGACCTCCAAAACCAGCCGGTGACTGGGGCATCATCAGTCATACAACGTACTTCCTTGGCACAACTGAACTTCTATCCACCTACATGGCCTTCATCCACAGTTTGATGGAGTACCGCTCTCCCCTTTGGGCTGGCTCCCCTGCCTCACATCTTATTCAGCTTGATGCTGTGGGAACACGGGGCCTTTAAGATCATTGGAATCTCCCGGGATGAAGCTGAGTCTATGGGTCTATCACTTCGCCATCGCAGACAGTTCAGTGGTCTGTCTGCCTTCTATCACCTCCTTTCTGGTCTTGTACCCTTTGCTCTTTCTGTGCAAAGGTGGGGGGGTTAACAGCTTGGTTTGGGGTGGGGGGGTTAAAGCACTATGGAAAATATGTCTTCCTTTCCTTCTTCTTCTTGCCCAAAATTTTTGGCAAACAGGAAGGCTAATTGGTCTGTCAGTGAAGTGATGGGTAGGCTCCGCTAGTATTGTGTAATTATTAAGAATCCTTCGATTTGGGTAAGACCTGGGTCCACAGGGTAAACCGGAACTCCCCGAAGTCGAAGGAGGCTCTATACGTCTCTCTATGACACGGGATTGACGAGTTATGGACCCAGTAACACGCCACATTCAATCTATTTTTTACGTACACAGGTTGACCTTTTCTCTTGGGGTCACCATCGGTATCAATTTAATTGGTATTTAAATAACCTGAACACTAAGTAATCAATGTTCGTACCATCAAAGTATTGCTACACTAGCAGCACGGACTAACGACTCATTCAGCTGCACCGACAGTACCTGCGCATGGACACACCTTCACATCGGCCCAGATATCACATGTTAAATACCGTGGGATTGTCAGTTCGATGGAGTTTATGAATATAGTATTAAAAACATATTGTTGTTGGTTGTTGAAATGACTCCTGGGGGATCAAAGATCCTTAGTACAAGTCTAGTTATTCCTTAGAACGTGGTGTTTTAGATCAGGTATAATATCATCATCGGCATCAAGCGGGTTGAGGCGGTATCTGAAAACATGTCTTGTGCAGAGATGATCGTCCTCTTCATGACCAATTTCAATGAAGAGCACAATTTGGAAACTCAAAGGTTGGTGTTTAAGGATGTTGAGTTTTTGGAAAAACCTGAGGAATATTCAAATGGGCAATGATCCCCAAATTAAGGATCTCCTTAAGAGGAAATCCTCAAATCAAATCAAATCCTTTGGAATGCTTGATGCAACCAGGCCTTAGCCTGGAGTTTACACCCTCAGACTTCGCCCCCATTAATATTTAAATTCCCAATTCACACTTCAGCCTTATGGAGAGACGAGTTAGATCTTCAAATCCTTCAGGGTTTTCTTTAAATCCTTTTGGGCTTTCTTTCTCCAATAATTATTTAAACGTGCTGTGGCTGTTTCTGAAATACTGTTTCCTTCAATTGATTTATATGCAAGGAAAACGGGGGTGGGGGGGGGGGGGGAAAGCACTTCCTCAACATCATTCACTTCCAAGTCCTCCAAGGCTGAATCGCTCTTTCGCCACATCGTGTCACAAGATACTTCCACTACCTCCAAAACTAGAACCTCCTCACTATTCTTCCCACTAGGCATAGTACTCCCCATTAAAGACACACAAGCAATTTAAAGGACCCTATTGACACAGATTCAAGAACAGCTGGTTCATCAAGCTTAGGGTCTCCACCAATCAGCTTGTCTGCAGCCTCATCACCACCCTTAGAAACGTCACACTGTTCCCCAAGACTTTGTGCTTCCAACCACGAACCATTAGTATCATTCCTGTGAACCTCCGGGCACCTCCTCGTGTAAATTTAAAGGAGCACTTGCATCATCTTGTTACTGCGGGCCATTTTACAGCTGGAACCATCCTCATCTTGAAGAGCTTGCAGAGCAGAAAATCTATTCCCACCACTGGAAATACTTTCATCCCGTTCGGTACTACACGCTTTCTTCTGGGAGATTGGAGATACATCTCTTGTTTTGGACTTCCGGTTTTTTTTAACAAGAGTGAAATCGTCGTTCCCACTTTCAACCTGCTCTTCCAAAAGAACATTATCATTTATAGGATTCGGTGATGGAAACGCTGGAGACACGGTTGGAGTTTCATTTGCTCCATTTCCCCCCAACCGGTGGGGTAACTGAGGCAGGCCGCTCATGTGCCCAAAACTTCCACATGAAAAGCATTTATTTATGACATGCACTTGGTATTTGTGTCCATACAGGGTTAACTTTAATGTTACATTTAACTCTTCATTCCCGCTCTTCAATACCACATACATGCTTCTCCTAAAGGACATCACATGTTTCGCATCGTGTTGTTTGATTCCCGATTGGAATCATCAACATTTCGGAAACAATCGTTCCATACTGCACAAGCGTCTTGGTAATCAATTCACCCATTAGAAAGGGTGGGATATTAGAGATAACTATTTTACGGGCAGGGTGTCGATGGGGTACACCATCAAAAACTGGAAGAGCACTCGGTGGAGAGCATACCTCCACCAGGCTGATTAGTCTACGTTTTGTATCCCACTGATAGGCTGGATATGGATTCGGACCTGAACTAATATTTAATCTGCTTGTTCTTGTCACCTAACCAACTCATCCACCAAGTTTTGTCCGAATCCGTCCACAACTTTATTTTGAGATATCCTGTTCACAACACAACAAACAAGCCGGTAGGCGGCGATGGGTCGCCGAGCATGGAAACTATAAGATATAGAGCAAAATGGATGTCATATAGCGGATAGGGAATCACCTTAAGATTATGCATATCAAATCTCATCCAGTTCCATCTACTGATAACTACTCGGTATCCATTTGAATGAAAAGTACCGAAAATGCGGTTTGAAATCGGAAATCCCCAAAGTTCGAGGGGTGCTGTGGGTGAACAAAGATCTAAATCGAAAATCCGGCTCGATCGTTTGTGCACAATGTATTCCAGACGATTAGTGTGAATTTTCATGACCATCCGACCATAACCCGAGGAGGAGTAGCATTTGCATGAAGGCACCTCCAGCTCTCGCATATTATGATTTTTGCACTAATTGACCTTTGACCCCTGACCTAAGCGAAATCGGTCAATATGTCCTGAGGCAAAGTTGTAGTACTCATTGAGTACCATGAACCTGCAAAGTTTCATTCGTATCGATCGCATCACCTGGTCGCTAGGGGGCCTTCAATTTTCGCCAATTTTCGCGCATACCCTAATTGTAGGGGGCGCTGCGGGTAAAGTATTCCATATATCACAAAAACCGGAATATATTGATAGAGCATCACCTGTAGATCATCCGTGCCAAATTTCATAACCCGACATGGGATAATGGCTTTCGGAATTGATTTCGCGTGAACGGTACCGATTTTGAAGGATTTTTGGTTGTTGCTAGGGAACCAAAGCGTCCCTAGCACCATCGCAATTTCCAAAGCACTTGGTCATAAATGTACCTACCACCCGAGTTTGGTCAAAATCCGCCCACGTTTACTACCAATTATGCTGATGACAAACGAAACAAACAGACAGAATTACTGACAATAAGGGTCACCTATTTCGGCGACCCAACAGACAGACAGTGGTGAAAACATAACCTCCATCCCCCTTCGGTAGTGGAGGTAATAACCTGGAATCTATCACCAAACCTTGCTCAACGACACAACCAACTACAGCTATACTTGAAATGAAAACAAGGACTCGTTTATTCATCCACGATGCAGCATGGACATTTTCAATACCAATCGTGTCACCCATACGTCGCACCACACTCTCAATGGCAAAACCTCCCGGACGAGTGTTGACGAGTCCATACTTAAGAGTGAAATTTTCAAATGTAGCACAGTGATTTGCATGTGCCGCCGTCATTTCCTCCGCGAATGGACACACACACACCGGT
>CM068952.1:25767289-25782836 GCA_035128595.1 Eptatretus atami | reverse complement strand
GAAAATGTATCTCCTCAAGGATGTAGGAGGGCAAGGGTTAAAACAATTGCACCATTTGTAGATAACCCATAACATGACATGAAAAGAGCCTCCTTTTCAAATCCCGTTCCATCTTCACTTGAATTCCTTCCTTCCATGAGAGCCCTTAATCCTTGTATTATACTAATGAATTGCCGGTGCTGCGGAGACGTTTATGTTTTGCTCCTTTCCTTTTTTTTCCCCCTTTCTTTTTTCTATTTTCCTTTTGTCTTCACTCCCATCCCGACATTCTCAATCTATCCGTCTACTTATTCAGTCTTTGATTCTTCTCTCTTCAAACACTGAAGGTTTTTTAACCATTTGCTCTCCTTTGCGTTCACGCGATCCTCCATGCCCAGAGAGAGAGAGAGAGAGAGAGAGAGACGTGAGAGAGAGAGAGAGAGAGAGAGAGAAGAGAGAAGAGAAGAGAGAAGAGAGAGAGATACAGAGGATGAGAAGAGATACAGAGAGATGGAAGAGAGATGGAGAGAGATGGAGAGAGATGGGAGAGAGAGAGAGAGAGGAGAGAGAGTGAGAGAGAGAGAGAGAGGAGAGAGAGAGAGATGAGAGAGAGAGAGAGAGAGAGAGATACAGAGAGATGGAGAGAGATAGAGAGATGGCAGAGAGAAGAGAGAGAGAGAGAGAGAGAGAGAGAGCAGAGAAGAGAGAGGGAGATAGAGAGAGATGGGGAGAGAGAGAGAGAGAGAGAGAGAGACAAGAGACAAGAGACAAGAGACAGATACAGGGAGAGAGAGAGGCAGACGCAGACACAGACAAGTCCTCGTTTGATGAAGCTTTCGCCCAGTGTTTTGTGTTGCACTCATGACGATTCGAGTCTTCAACAGTTCTGTCCAATCTTGGTGTTGATTTGAAGCTTTTGCAAATCTTTGCGACTATTTTGAACTGCGCCTTTTGGATGGTGATCCGTAACGTTGCTTTATGGATATTTTATACTTCAGTGTCGCACGTTTTTCTCCTCACTTTCATGATGACGACCTTTATTATGTCTCTTGAACAATCCCTTTTAACTAGGATTGGGACACCCACTGCCTCAGGGAGCGACGGGAAGGCTCGTGTTGTTATCCTCTCTGAGGTGAACAGGAGATCTAGGCTCGAGTCCGTTCTTCTGTGGTGGACACCATAAGCGTAGAATGCCTCAGGATGTCGGGATTCCTTCATATTTCTTTCAGTTTAGTGTTAAATAGCAGTAGCAACTGTTAAAAAGGTAATAAAATTTGTTTGTGGTTTTTTGGTTCACGAGCGCCAGCCAGAGTGACCACTATATTCGTGATGTCTGTGTGTCTGTGTTCTGTCTGTCCAGAGCATAACTCCTGGACTTTGATCCGATGTTGATGAAACTTGGTTATGTGTTCGATATCAATGTCTAGTTGTGTTTTCCTGGATGAGGGGGCTACGCCATTGTGGGGGAGCCACGCCCAAAAATATCCATTTTTAGGGGGTAGTCGTATTAAAAATCTATCTTCTCCAGGAATTGACTGAATTGAATGGGTTCTTGGTATTTGAATAGCAAAATGAATGATCTAAAACTTGTCGTCGTCCGATTTTTCATTTTCGTCACAAGGTCAAAAACTTTAGGTGCAAGCCCAAACTTTGAGAGCGAGGATGACAATATTTTTTATGCATAATCTTGAGGTCATTCCCCACCTAAAGTCTTGAAACCATTTTTCTCTATCTCGAAACCTTGCCCGTGGCGCCCCCTTCAAGTTTGTTTTTACGCTGATTTCATCAAAGTATGGATAATCCGAGGAGTGCGAAATGCCATAAAGCCTATATGACGTTATATTGTTCCTGGAATGTTCCAGAGGAAGTTTTGCACCAAAGGTCATAATCCTTGACCTTTGACCTTTAAAGGCCCAAGGTCAAATTTTCAAAGTTGTGGGAATCGAACCGGGTTTTCGACCTTCTTCGCCGAACTAACTCCAATAAGCTATAGCACGTATCCTGTTTCCTTATTTTAATGTCCACAACATTGTTTTGGACCTTTAAAGGTTATGCAAAGGTCAAATTTTGAAAGTTGTTGAACGAAACCGGTTTTCGACATTTTGCAGCTATAACCTGTCACTCGTACCACATCATGTTGATCATTTTATAACTTGGTCAAACATTATCACATTGTCTCATCCTTGACTTCTGAAACAATCTACATCGTCAAATACCGCTCGTGAACCATCGTCGTCTTCAGACTTGTACTATTTTTTATTTCTGGTAGGCTTGCCTCAGAAAACACCACAATAAGCTATTTATACATGTCAACACGACATCTGTCAAAAGAGGAAAGACCACTTCGGGAGGGGGATAGTATTATATTGTTTTGTAATAACATTTATATTATGCTAATTATCATTATTCGTGTTGTTATTACCTCTGCCACAGAAGGTGGAAGGAGGTTATGTTTTCACCCCTGTCTTTGTTTGTGAACACGTCTACAGATCTGGATAAATCACAACCTGGTCCAACATATGGAACATGTCTTTCAATCCTGACAAGTCTCACACTTTCACTATGTCTCTGCGAAAGAACTGTCTGGAACCCCCCCCACCCCCCCCCATCTACTTTCTCACAATCCTCTTGAAGAAGTCCTTTCATTCAAGATTCTGGGTCTCCCTATCTGCCATGATCTTTCCTGGGAAAGCTACATCTCCAAGCTGAACTCCAAAGCCAGTCACCGATTGGGCATCCTCCGTCGTCAAAGTCCTTCTTCAGCCCACCTGAGCTCCTGACCACATACAAAGCTTTAGTCCACAGCCTGATGGAGTACTGTTCTCCCCTCTGGGCTGGTGCTCCTGCCTCTCGCCTTTCTCGGCTTCACGCTGTGAAAACTAAGGCATTTAGCATCATTGGTATCTCCCGTGATGAGGCTGAGTCTTTGGGTTTCTCACTTCCTCATCGCAAGCAGGTCGGTGGTCTTTCTGTCTTCTACCGTCTCCTCTCTGGCCTCCCCCCCCCACTCTGTCTGCTATCTGTCCTGCCCATATTTCCGCAGGGTACCCAAGGTCCGCCAGCAACCCCCGTTCTGGTTAAACTCCCAAAATCAAGAATCACTGCTCACCTTCATTCTTTCATTCCTCTCTTTTCCCACCTTTGGAACAAACTCCCACACTCTCTTTAATCCCACTCTTCCCTCCAGGGCTTCAAGACAGCCGTTCAACACCATCTCTTATCTTCCCCCATCCAAATCCATGATCTTTTCTACCCCCGTTAATCCACCCCAAACCCACCTCCTTCATATTCCCTGCTTTCCTTCCTGAAAGTCCCTGTAGTGTCCATCTTGTTTACCCCATGTACCCCACCCCATCCCTCTCCCTTCCACAGATCTCCTCATGTGTCCCACTGTTTTGTGCTTCCCTCTCCTGTCCCTCTTGTCTCCTGCTTCCCTTATTATACATTCTGTGTGTTTGCTCTTTTAATGAGCCTTGACAATACATATGTATATTGTATATATATCTTTAAAAGTTGTGGACGGATTTGGACGAAATTTTGTGGAGAGCTTGGGTGTGACAAGGACGAAATGTTTAGATTTTGGTGAAGATCCGGATCTGGATCTGGATTTGAGAATTTTTTAGTGATTCTTCATCATTGAGAGATAGGGCCAAAAACTACATGTAGCAGGATATCTCAAAAAGTTGTGTGTGGATTCGGACAAAACTTGGTGAGCAGGTTGGGTATGTAACAAGGAAGAAATGGTTCGATTTTGGTGAAGATCCGGATCCGACAATTTTTTAAAGTGATTCTTCACTATTTGGTGATTGGGATAAAACGATAAATATCACAATATTTCAAAAGGCTACAGACGGATTCGGACGAAACTTAGCAGATGAGTTGGTTAGATTATGAGAACAAGCTCATTACATTTTGGTTCAGGTCCGAATCCAGATCCGGCCAATACAAAATGTAAGCTTTTTGTAAACTAATCAGCCTGGAGAAGGTATGTGCTCTACCGAGTGCCCTTCTAGTTACTTTTGTTATTAGAAGCGGCCTTGGAAAAATGCCACGATTAGCAAATGTAACATGGATATACACCTTTTCTCCTAAGGCAGAAAACCCCCTTGGGGAGGGGGGGGGGCGGGCAAATGAAGTTGTGACATGTTGAGTTCCTACCATTTCCTACCATAATCCAAGCGACTGCTAGCAGTGGATATCTTACTATAATGGAGCAAACGTGGATGTCACCAAAGCTCCAAAACTAACATATACCGGAAATAGCGCCACCTTCGGTGGTAGCCGGTATTAAAAATCATCTTCCTTTATCTTATGATATGGAGTATGTTTATGCTGTGATCAATAAAATTTCTTTCAAAAATGACAAAAATTATATTGTGCCCCAAAAATTTAAATAAATAAATAAATAAATACTCCCGCGTGGGAGTGCCCACTCGTATAACTCAACGGAGTGGGTTTGATCCCCATGGCTGCTCACAGGGAGGTTTTTGTTTTGGTATGGATAGCAACAGTGGTCTGGTCTTCTTTGGCATTTCTTGACACCAAGTCTCACTGTTTGCTACGTTAGAGTGTGATTGTTGTTTGGGCAGCAGCTTCTACACTATAAACAAAGCACACATAATGTGCCTCGGTGTTCCTTTAAACATACTTGGTTCCAAAGGATGGTAGCCAGTTCGTCCAGTTTATTCTAGTCTAGTCAAGCCAGTCAAGCCGAGCGATATCCAGCAATGATACGTGAAAGATGATAAAATAAACACAATTAAAAGCATTTTTATAAACAATTCCTATCGTCTTGAACAGTTGTTTGTTAAGCAACAAATATAATGCCATTCATTTATTTTTTTTAAATGATTGTGAGTTATAAATTGACAGAAAATAAACGATTTGATTGTTTCAACATTTCTTGCTTTCATGATGAAGCTGTTGAGTTTTGATCATGTCACTTCAAAATGGGCAGTGGGAGAAAAGAAATTGTTCTGTTGTTTGTACTTTTTTATTTTATTTTATACAAAAGGCATCTCTCAACAGAGATGATGGCCGTGGAATGACAAACGTATCCGTGGATTGATTCCTTTCCCTAGGGGTTGGGCTGGCAATTTGCTAACAAAAGTCTTCTAAAGCCTATGTAGGCCCTGACTGATGTTGCAGGTAGCAGTGTCACAGCGAACACTGCATTTAGCAGTGGGTGGTTCTGTGCCTTTGACAGATTGCAATTTCAGCTGTTATATTCATATATTTCTTCATTATTATTTTTTTAACAACCCTCCCCCCCCCTCCTCCCCTTCGAGTCAAAGTTGCATAAAGCAACAAAGAATAGTTGCACAAGGTAAGCTCTTTGCTGTATCAAACCCTAATTGGGTTCCTCTACACTCGACAGCTTCAGATATTCACAAGTAGCACATGCATGAGAATCCCAGATATGCTGCTCCCCCCGCCCCCTCCCTCAGCTGCCAGACTGATTTCCCAATTATGAGTGAGAGACGTGATTGGGCGTTGATATTTATATGATGACTGCAATTGGCATTGCACGTGTTACATGTTTGGGAGCCTCGGTGGTGTGCTTTTTTGTCTACGCTATCGCTGACGACTCGCCAATAAGCATTGAAATAGTCAGGTGGGACACTGCTGAATTTCTTTGCCTAACCTCGTAATGTCTGGATTACAGGGTGTTTTTGATTTGATTTGGATTCCTCAGGGTGTCCTGAGTTAGAAATTGAGTGATGCCACTCTGTCATCATTAAGAATTTTATTTTCTGCGCATGGACATAACTATAATGGGCATGGACCGAAGATATTCATGAGAAAAAGACAAAAAGCTAATTTCAGGATTTCAAAAAAAAGACATCTATGATTACTTGAGCAATAATGGTACAAAATGAACAAACGTGTCAAATAAAACAAAGTTTGATACAAAAGTGATGTTATAACTTTTGATGTGTTCAAGTTATAATATAAAGTAAATAAAACAAAAAAAAGAGCAATCAGAGATTGCAGACCCTCGCCAAGACTTGTTTTGTGTGTTGTGTTGTGTGGTGTTTGTGTAGTTTTGTGTGGTGTTTGTGTACTCGTGTGTTATGTAATTAATAAGAGACATAATTAGAACTGTCACTTCATAAATGCTGGCAGGTGATGAATTTCAGAGAAATTTCAGTTCAGGCATTTCAGAGAAGAAGATTGTTGTTTATTTGTTTTTTAAAAACCTTCAACTTGGCTACCGAATCACATGACCGATGACGTCATCAATATCATGTTTTTGTGGACCATTTTATCCCAAGATGACCCTCAAAAATTTTCATACTGATCAGATGTCGCGTTCTACATATGCAATTATGACGTCATAATGAAGGCGCTTTTGACATCATAAAAAAAAAATCACACTCATTCCCCATGATTAGTACTTGCCGTGTGCCAAGTTTCAATTTTTTGTCCTTGGTACAGTTTCAGAGATACAGAAGTCCAAAGTTTTTCCGTTTTTCCAAATAGGGCTGCCATACCACTTGTCTTATGACATCATAATTATCATTAAAACATTCTACATGAGAAGTCGCACCAATGTTGAAAATGTCGTCTCAATCCGACAAGCGGTTACGGAGAAAAACACAAAAGTTCTGTGCGGACAAACAAACGGACCCAAATGCAATACCCTCTTCTTCGGCGAGGGTAATTAGCAAATAAACCCACTCCCTATGGGAGTGGCAGGAAGGCTCGTGTTATTATGCTCTCTGGCGTATATAAATTTCAATAGATCTAGGCTTAGATCCGTTAGTTTGTGGGTACATGATAAGCTAAGCATATAATGCTTCAAGAACGATGGGTTTCCTCCCTTTCAGTTTAGCATTAAACAGCAGCAGCGACTGTTTAAAAAGGTAATAATGTGTTCACGGTTTTTATCTTTTTAAATTTAATTTTGGTAGGGGTGCCCCACAAAAAGCTATTTTATACACGTTAACACAGCGTTTATCCAAGGAGAACAAGTAAAAATACCAAAATGTCATAGCCTCCATTGTTTTAGTAATTTCGCTGTATGGAGTTAAACGGCTAGCCCATATTTATGTTCAGCTCAAAATAGCCACCAGTCCACCAGTCAGCCACCTTTGATCAGATTGCAAAATAAAGTGGGGGGCACGTGTATGGCATCATGTACTGTGTTTGTGCCAAGTTTGAACAAAATCGGACCACGCATGTATGAGAAATGGTTGGGGACACATTTAAGTTACAAAATGGCCACCAGTCAGCCATCTTGGAACTGATCTCGAAAAAAGAAAAATGACGGGTATATGTAAGCCATCATTCTTTATCTATGTGTCAAGTTTGAATAACAACGGTAAATGCTTGTCCGAGAAATGGTTGAGGACTTGTTCAACATCAGGTTTTTTTTTTACAACTAAAATGGCCGCCAGTCAGCCATCTTGGATCTGATCTCAAAAAGAAAACGATGTGCTTATGTAAACCTTCATTCATTATCTGTGTGCCAAGTTTGAACAAGATGGTAAATGCATCATGTCCGAGAAATGGTTGAGGACGTGTTTGACACTGGGTTTTTTTCCAACTAAAATGGCCGCCAGTTGGCCATCTTGGATCTGATGTGGAAAAAAAAAATTGACGTTGATGACATAGAGGTTGGAGTCGGGATTGGAGTAAGATGTATCAACAACCTAAGGTATGCTGATGATACCACTCTTTGGCAGAAAGTAAAGAGGACTTGATGAAACTGCTGCAGACGGTGAAGAAGGAAAGTGAAAAGGCCGGTCTTTATTTAATCCTCAAAAATATTAAAATCTTGTCAACTGAGAAGATCAACGTGTTCATAATGGGTGTGTTCCATTACCAATCAGCTTGCAGAGTGCTCACAAAGTGGCTTGCTTGATTAATTATCAGTGCTTAAGCAAGCACTCCAATGAAACTGTTGGAAAGGAACATCTGGCTTGGCAAGCGATAGTAAGCTGATTGGTCATGGAACACACCCCCAATGGATGGGGTAAAGGATGCAACCAAGCTGCTTCTGCCAGAGCTTCAGAAAACAGTGTAGGATAGGGATGTTTGGAAACATCTCATCATGAATGTCACCAGAAATCATCCACGACTTAACGGAATTGGATAACTGGTTATAAGAGTACCGATAGGTGTGTAGACCAGCGACTGTTAGTCGATACACCACCGATATGTAGGTACCATATGTCAAATTTTTCTCCAAATTTCTCCTTGGGGGTATTAAACAATGCTAACGAACCTTAGGAATACGGTTATGCATGAAATAAAGGTCATAATTGGGCTGTAAGGGTGTCGTTGGCAATATCACACTTGAAACCTCAGCCGGGAGAGGCTGCAAGATAGGTTATAAAAATCCATATACAGTCCACATACACTCTGATCGAAAAATCGAACAGGCATTGGGATTCACCATTCATGTGTAAAGACTCATGTAAGCAACTTTGTTAGCTAAATATCGTTACCGCTTACCTAGAGGCCGAGCAAGTCGAGACAGCTCTGATCTGTTCATCTGAGGGGGTCGCAATAAGTATACAATGCTCCATGAAAGCCATGATAACCTGGTATACACCTCAACACGGAGTTTGTGTAAGGTGCAATCCCCTCTTGGTGATGGGAGGAAGTTAGATCGCTGCAACCTCTGTCGTGTGACCCTTTAGTCTCCCTGTCAAGTTTGGTTGAGATTGGATAAGTAATGACCAAATGTATCGTGGTCAAAAAGACAGACAGACAGACAGACAGACACCAAATTGCGTATTTTAATAAAAAGATAACGGTGTGAAAAACATCAAGCAACGACAGAGAAAGAAAAGAATCCTGTCAGTAATGTGCTGATTCTGAGTACAAATATGGCCTTGCCTGATTAAGCTAAACTTGCGAGACAACATACCTTACAAGAGAAAGAAAGAAACAAACAAAAAGGGGGGGATAAAAAAGAAGATGGGGTGGGCCTTCCCTCTGACTGAGGCACTGCAGACTAACACTGTACAGGGTGAGCAAGCTGGTGTTTTCCCACACTGCGATGGATTAAAGGCTCCATGCTCTAATTCGTAGTCATGCAGCATACCGATGTGGGTGGATCCAGAGATTAGGAGAGCAACTCCTTCAACCAGGCTCACAGCAGCCATCAGATGCACCAAATCTTCTTCTGAGATTGATCAGACTCACCGGACTGATGTGGAACAAGTGCATCTGTTTCTTTATAACCCCTGTGCGTGACATCACAGTGACTCCCCATTGGTCACCTCTTCACCATGTGACCCCCCCCCCCCAATTGCAGGTTCCTGAGCAGCATGCATCATACTCAGAGGCCCAACCTCCATGCGTGCCATTACACACTGGGTTATTAATAAAATAGAAGGGAAGGAGAGGAAATAAACATGTAACAGATGAAAATACAGAGAGATGGATGATTAGGAACTTTTCTGTTAATTCATCCTGACCACAAATTGGAGTAATTATCAGATAACTAACTCTTCCACATCAGTTAAGAGGTATCTATCTAATTAAATAGTGTGTGTGTGTTTTGTTGGCTGTTATCCCATTGCGGGTTTCATAAGGTGGCATGGAGTCATCACAGGCTCGAAGTATCCACCTTTATTTTGGTAAGGGGGTGGGGGTTGGGGTGGTCGGGGCACGATTCATGGAACAAGCTGTGAAGTATTGTTGTTCTCAAAGTTTTGTCGAGGGCTCGTTTCAGGATCGTCACTGAACCCGGACAGCTTCTAACTGCAGTTCATTGTATTAATATTCCCAGGGATGGTTTTTGATATCTCTGTGAGGATCTTCATCATCATCATTCCCATAACTCCAACGATCACTGGAACAACTTTGGATCTATCTATAATTCCAGCAATGTGTGTGCTGTGTGTGTGTGTGTGTGTGTGTTGTGTGTGTGTGTGTGTGTGTGTCTGTGTGACTGTGGCTGGTGTGTGGCGTGTGCTGTGTGACTGTGTGTCTGTGTGTCTGTGTCGCCTGTTCTCTCGACACCACTGGTCGATCTAATTGAAACTTGCCAGGTATATTGCTGGGCCCTGAGGATGTGCCTTTTCAAGTTTGATATTAATCGGCACAGTGTTTCCCAAGTTATGGCCATTTATTTACCAAACAATGACAGGACACGGTGCTGCGGCCTATTATTTACCAAACCAATGACAAGACACGTTGCTGCGTAGGCCGGTGCGCGGCCGGCCGACGATGACGTCACGGGCCGTGCCGGTTACGATGGGGAAAGGGCGCCTTAGTTCCCGTGGCGTAGGAGTGGCAATGGTCAATGGCAGCGAATTGTCATGGCAAGCAAAGACAGCGAGGTAAACTTGATTTTAATTTGGATTTTAATTAACTCTGTGTGTGTAAGTATCACAGCAGTTGTACTTCAATGCAAGCGATAATTTGTGGAATGCATGTAACATTCCGTACGAGCACGCACCACTTCCGGATAGTGACGACTTACTGTATTCTAATAATTTCTCGATTTCTTATGCGCATTTATAGATAAACACAATGCCCAATCCAGTCGTCGTTTACGAGAGGCGAAGGAACATCCAGCCGGGATTGGAGTAAGATCGATAATTCCACACCACATCTATAATTCACAGGTCACATGGTTTGGCAGCTGAATAAACATTTTAAAATGTTCTCAAGAACATAAAAAAGAAGAACCTTCTACCACTGCAGAGTCAAGTGTGGTTGTTTGAAAGTTTTTTTCTTTTGGTTTGCACGTAAGGCCACGCACGTACGGGCACGCACGTACGGCCACGCGAGAGCGAAGGAACGGCCTGTGTGGTTGTTGTTTCTGGCTCGCGGTTTGAAAGTTTTTTTTTTTTTGCACGTACGGCCACGCATGTACGGGCACGTACTAGTTCTTCAAATTCCAGGATCTTTTCACTTCATTTTTGAGATCTTGGTGTTTGATCATTTTCTTTATTTCTGCGTTGTTTCGGCCAAAATCGCTGGACACTGATACCTCAATTAACAATGCCGGTTTTTCTTTTTTGTACCTAAGCGTATATCCGGTCGCAGTGCTTTGTTTTCTATGTTCACGCTCGATGGGATCTTCAGGTCGTATGTGAGCATTACTTCCTTGTTCTCAATTATCACTTTTGGTTAATGCTTCCATGAGTTTTCTGTGACTGGGATATTGAAGTTTTTACAGAAGTGCCAATGGATTACTCCACATACCTTGTTGTGCCTTTGTATGCACAGCTGCTCTGACATGAGTTTTTTTACATCCTGATAGGAAGTGGCTTGTACTTTCTGTTTCAGCCTTGCAAAATCGACACTTGGCCGATTGACTCAGTCCTGCCTTTTTCTTGAAGCCATTCACGTCGTGTCCTTGGTCTTGGGTATTTATAATGATTCATTCTCCATCCCAGTTGAGCTCATCTCTTCTTAGCCATTACAGTGAGCCTTCTATGTTTATTCCCAATCTGTCCAATTCCTTTTTATGCCTCCGGTGATGAAGTCGCCAGTGGCATTATGTTTTTGGGTTGTCTGTCTGTACGTCCATGCAAATTTTCTCTTGTTTTCTCTGCAACTGCTTATCTGATTGACATGAAATTTTCACCATAGATGTGACGAATCATGCAGAATTTTTTTTAATGACAATTATGACGTTATCAGTCACGTGGAGTGGAAGCCATGTTGGAAAAACGTAAAAACTTTGGACCTCTGTATCTCTGAAACTGCACCATTGAAAAAATTTAAACTTGGCATCTGGAAACTACTCTGCATTGTGAATAAGAGCAATTTGAGTATGACATCATCGGTGAAGTGGTATCCTGGTCAAAATTTGACATGTAGAATGCTGCATTCGACTAGTATGAACATTTGTGAGGTTCATCTAGAGATAGATTGGTTAACAGAAATATATTTTTATGACGTCATCGGCCATGTGGTTTGACAGCCATATTGTTCTTTTTTTAAAAAAGGAAAAAAAATCTTCTCCAGAACTGCTTTAAAGATCAAAGTGAAACTGCACATAAATAATCAACTAGCCATGTTGAAAAAAGTTTCATAACTATGACATCATTGGTCACTTGGTCTGGCAATCATCTTGGATTTACCCTAAAAGCACCCAAAAATCTTCTTCTCCAGAACGGCTGGGCAGATTGAGGGGAAACAACACACCTATTCATCATGCTTTGGGGATACTAAGGTGGCGAAGAATAAATGACAAGTCATGTGGTTCGGCAGCATTTTTGGATCGAAGGAAAATATTTAATAATTTTTTTCTTTTTTGGACCTGCTTTTCCGATCGAAGCAAAATTTACCAAATATCATTGAACAATATAGCTGCATACACTGTTGAAATGATGACATCGTAGGTCATGTGGCATGGCAGCCATATTGGATAGCAAAACGAACCTTATCCGATCAAAACAAAACTTCACACGTGATCCTCCACCAAATTGTGGGCAGAGTCCAAATTTTCGTTGCCATCGGTCACGTGGTTTGGCAGCCATGTTAGTTAGAAAATCGAAAATGAAAAAACCTTTTTCTCCAAAACCACTTAACAGATCAATGTGAAACATGTTGCGTTACATGGAACAAGGACAGTGGATCACAACTGCAAAGTTTTGCTTCAATTGCTGTCGCAGTTTCCAAAATATAATGTTTTTAAAAATATTTTCCTTGAAACCATTGTGGAAGCCACACCACAAGACTGATCCATACATCCATCCATTGGGACCATACTCTGTGCAGAACGTTTGTGCTCCTTCAGCAGTCTCCTGGGCAATTGGGCAAAATCCTGGATGGGTCATCACTTTGACACAGGATACCGGCAAGCTGACACTCATTTTGCCAACCTCAGAAGGGTGACAGGCAGAATCAACCCCACCTGGTATTAATTCAACAGCTGAGCAGGATTTGAATTCAGGATCCTAGGATCCCAAGCCCACCACCACAACCATGAAGCCAACACCAGGCGTACAGAACTGATGATGTCATTTTTAAGTCAAATGTATGCAGAAAGTGCAGTCGATTATAACTGCTAAGCGGTTTCAGAGAAATATATACACTGATGAGCCAAAACATTATGACCACCTGCCTAATATGCTCTTGGTCCTACGTGTGTCACCAAAATAGCACCGACCCGCCGAGGCATGAACTCTACAGGACCCCTGAAGGTGTCCTGTGGTATCTGGCACCAAAACATTAGCAGCAGATCCTTTAAGTCCTGTAAGTTGCGAGGTGGAGCCGCCGTGGATCGGACTTGTCGGTCCAGCACACCCCACAGATGCTCAATCGGATTGAGATCTGGAGAATTTGGAGGCCAGGGCAACACCGTGAACACTTCATCATGTTCCTCAAACCATTCCCGAACAATGTGTGCAGTGTGGCAGGGCGCATTATCCTGCTGAAAGAGGCCACCGCCATCAGGGAATACCATTGCCATGAAGGGGTGTACCTGGTCTGCAATGATGTTTAGATAGGTGACACGTGTCAAATTGACGTCCACATTAATGGCCAGACCCAGGGTTACCCAGCAGAACATTGCCCAGAGCATCACACTCCCTCCACCGGCTTGTCGTCTTCCCACAGTGCATTCTGGTGCCATCACTTCCCCAGGTAAACGGCGCACACGTACACGGCCATCGACGTGATCTCAAAGAAAAACGGGATTCATTGGACCAGGCGACCTTCCACTGCTCCAAGGTCCAGTTCCGACGCTCGCGTGCCCATTGTTGGCGCTTTCGATGGTGGACAGGGGTCATCCTGGGCACTCTGACCGTTCTGCGGCAGGGTACGATGCACTGCGGATTGTGACACTCCTCCCGTGACCACCATTAAAATTTTCTGTGACTTGTGCCACAGTAGACCTTCTGTCGGTTTGGACCAGACGGATAGCCTTCGTTGCCCTCGCGCATCGATGAGCCTTGGGCACCCAACACCCTGTCACCGGTTTGTGGTTTGTCCCTCCTCGGACCACTGTCGGTAGGTACTCACCACTGCTGACCAGGAGCACCCCACAAGCCTTGCCGTTTCAGAGATGCTCTGACCCAGTCGTGTGGCCATAACAATTTGGCCCTTGTCAAAGTCGCTCAGGTCTTTACTCCTGCCCATTTCTCCTGCATCCAACACATCGACTTCAAGACCTGACTGTTCACTTGCTGCCGAGTATATCTCAACTCCTTGCATAGTGGTGGCCATTTGTAACAAGATAATCAATCTTATTCACGTCACCTGTCAGTGGTCATAATGTTTTGGCTCATCAGTGTATTTATTAATATTATTGACTCGGCATTGGGAATATTTGTTGAAAATTTCAACATCTTTGGTCACATAGTCTCGCAGCCAGGTTGGACAAAAAACCTTATCCGATCAATGTGAAAGTCCAAAGACGTGATCGGTCACCTATTCTGAATTTGAGTTGAAAAAGAGGACTTCATGGGTCAGGTGTTCAATCGAAGAGGGGTGGCATGGTTTGGTTTTTTTTCACTATAGAAATTTCACTAAATTTTTTACCATACATGCGACTACTCATCTTGAATGTTTTTGTGATAACCATGATGTCATAGGTCACGTGGTGTGGCAGCCATATTGGAAAAAAAGAAGAACTTTGGACACCTGCATCTCAGAAACTGCCCCATGGGAAAAATTGAAACTTGCCACATGTGAAGTACTCCCCATGGGAAACAAGTGTGATAAAAAAAAAATTGTTGATGCCATACATGGCTTTTTTATGACCATAATTGCATATGTCAAATGCTATATCCGATCAGTATTAAAAAAAATTTAGGGTCATCTAGGGCTAAATTGTAATTGGCAAAGAAATTGATAATGTCATTGGTCACGTGGTTTGGCAGACGTATTTTTTTTTCACATAAAACCTTCAAAAATCATCATCTCTGAAATGGCTGAACAGATCGAGGCGAAACATGACAGGAATGATCGCCTATCCATGAGGACCAAAAAGTTCTCCACCGATGATGTCACAGGTCACATGGTTTGGCAGCTGAATAAACATTTTAAAATGTTCTCAAGAACAGCTTCAGAACAGAGGGGCGACTACACTTATATGTTCCCCAAGCCTTGGTGATACCAGGGTGTTCACAAATAATTAATAGGTCACATGGTCTGGCAACCATGTTGAATTGAACAAAAATCTTTAAAAAATATTTCTCTTGAACTGCTCCATCAATCGATGTGAAACGTCACAGTTATGATCGAGCAGACATGTGGATTATATGTTTTAAATTCCAACCTGATTGGACACATGGTCTGGCAGCCAGAATTATTGAATATTTTAAATCTGGGTTCAGGGATTTAAATCAAACTTGGTACAAGTATGTATAATGATGTAATAATGTGGGCGAAGGCATACTGGTAATGTCATGACGTCGAAGGTTCTCATTCTAGTTTTTAAAATATCTTTATGCTCTTTTGTTTTCTGGGGCGTGACGTCAGAAGCTAGCCAAGTGGGCAGAAGCCCCGCCTTTCCGGGTTTTTGTGTGAGCAGGCCACACCCCAGAGTCGGAGTGTTGTTCGGCGTGACATCGAAGAGGAAGGGTTGGGTGCGCATTTTGAGAGGCGAGACAGAGAGACAGAGACAGAGACAGAGACAGAGACAGAGAGA
>CM068952.1:25746256-25761554 GCA_035128595.1 Eptatretus atami | reverse complement strand
CTTGAACTCAGGACCCTAGGATCCCAAGCCGCCACCCTAACCACAAGGCCAACACCAGGCTACTCAAAGTTATCGACGGATTCAGATGAAACTTGGTGGATAGGTTGGGCATGTGACAGGGACGAATTGATGAAATTTTAGTGAAGATCCGGATTTCACCATTTTTCTGTTTTCTGATGATGACCAATCTTCTGGAGCCAAATAGGATCCATACCCAGATCTTATCTGGATCCTGATCACTTCACCAGTCCAGATCACTTCACCGATTCACCAATCCAGATCCAGATTTTTACCATTATTCTGTGATCCAGATCTTCTGTCCATCCGTCTGTCCGTCCTTCACGCTATCTCCTCCTCAACAATTGGGCAGAAATTCACGAAACTTGTCAGTTATGATCACCACATGGCTAGAAGGTTGCCTTTGCCTCATGGAAAGCAAACCCAACTGAGGGTAATCTCAGTTCCTTCCATAACTTGGAACAAGTGTGTATCTACCCTCAGGAGAGCCAGAAAACAACATCTTTCTAAGCTCAAGTCTGAACTGTCAAACCTCTCTCCCTCCTCAAAATCCTGGTGGCGTCTAATCAAATGTTTCTGGTGTATGTTCCCCCTCCATCCCCTCCCTTACCGCAAATGGCCGCACTGCTGATACCGCACATGAAAAGGCTGAATGGCTAAACTTGGTGTTTACTTCTAAATCTTGTGTCCGAAACCCATCGCTTTCTCTACCCACCTTACCCAGTCGCACCCAACTATCCCTGGACTCTGTGTCCTTTTCTCCTGACAAGGTGGAGAGCTTGCTGTCAAACCTCGACTCAGATTCTGCAACCTGTCCAGACGCATCAGCCCACATGTCCTAAAAACCTGCTCCTCTGCTCTTGCTCACCCTCTCTCTGTTCTATTCACCCTCTCATTTGCTCAAGGTCATCTGCCATCTGCTTGGAAATCAGCAAACATTACCGCCCTGCATAAAAGGTGCAAAAACAGATCCCTGCAACTACAGACCAATCAGCCTTCTCCCAATCATCAGCAAGGTTATGGAATCCATCACTGCTTCAGACATTAAATCCTTCCTCTTCTCCAATGGCTTGTTTCCGATCATCAATTTGGTTTCAGACCAGGTCACTCTACCCTGATATGCTGCTTCTGCTCTCCAACAATGGATGGAGGTCCTCAATGCCAGACAGGAAATCCGATCCGTATCCCTGGACATATCACGTGCTTTTGACACGGTCTGGCACCCTGCCCTGCTCACCAAACTCTCTTCCTATGGTATCCAAGGCAATCTATACTCATGGCTCACAGACTTCTCTCCTGTCGCAGTCAACGTGTGGCCCTAAATGGAGTTCTTTCATCCCTCTTCCTGTCCAGGCTGGAGTTCCTCAAGGCAGCGTTCTGGGCCCTGTTCTTTTTCTGGTTTTCATCAATGATCTCTCCGACTCTCTGGAAAATCTTCTTTATCACTTTGCTGATGACTCCACCCTCTGCTGTACCATCTGTCATCCCCCAGACCGGCAAGCAGCAGCTTCTTCGCTCTCTGCAGATCTGGGTAAAATCACAAACTGGTCCAACATGTGGAACATGTCTTTCAATCCGGATAAATCTCACACTCTCACTATGTCTCTCCGAAAGGACTGTTTAACCCCCCCCCCATCCACTTTCTCAACAATCCTCTGGAAGAAGTCCTTCTTTTCAAGCTTCTGGGTCTCACTATCTGCCATGATCTTTCCTGGGAAAGCCACATTTCAAAGCTGGCCTCCAAAGCCAGTCGCCGACTGCGGAATCCTCCGTCGTGCAAATTCCTTCCTCGGCCCACCTGAGCTCCTGACCACTTACAAAGCTTTCGTCTAAAGCCTGATGGAGTACTGCTCTCCCCTTTTGGCTGGTGCTCCTGCCTCTGACCTTTCTCGGCTTCACGCTGTGGACACCAGGGCATTTAGGATCATCGGCATCTTCCGCGATCTTTGGGCCTCTCACTCTCTCACCGCAGGCAGGTCGGTGGTCTTTCTGTCTTCTACCGTCTCCTCTCTGGTCTTTCCCCCCTGCTCTGTCTGCGATTTGTCCCCACCATATTTCCGCAGGGCGCTCAAGGTCCGCCAACAACCACCTTCTGGTAAAACTACCAAAATTATGAATCACTGCTCACCTTCACTCTTTCATTCCTCTTTTTTCCCGCCTTTGGAATAAACTCCCTCACTTTGTTCAATCCCATTCTTCCCTCCAGGCCTTCAAAACAGCTGTTCACCACCACCTCTTATCATCTCCCATCCAAATCCTCAATCTTTTCTACCCCCGTTAATCCACCCAAGCCCACCTCCTTCAAATTCTCTGCTTTCCTTCCTGAAAGTACCTGTAATGTCCATCTTGTATTCCCCATGTTCCCTGCCCCATCCCTCTCCCTTCCACAGGTCTCCTTATGTCTCTGTTCCCCACTGTTTTGTCCTTCCCACTCCTGCCCCTCTTGTCTCATGCTCCCCTTGTTGTGCGTTGTGTGTTAGCTCTCACACGAGCCTCGACAAGATATACAAATAATAATGATAAATAATTTAAAAGGTACAATAGTGGTGTCATTTTTGGCTTCGCCCCCTGGGGTAGGGTCAAAAAGTCAAGACCGAACAATGTAATTACGGGCACATTTTAAAACATCTCTATCATGAAACTTTGTATATGCAATCAAAATTTGGGGACGCATGAAATATGTTACGATTTCTTTGGATATGACACCTGGTCATTCCCCAAGGTGTGGGGAATTTGTGTCACAGGGGTCAAAACAGGGAAGAAATTTAATTCAAAATTTGATATTGGGTCATTCTTTGTGGACAAAACTTTGTGGATTAGTTGGGTAGGTGACAACAAGAAGTCGATTCGAATTTGGTTAATGTACGGTTGCAGATCCAGTCTATCAAGGGGATACTAAACATAAACTGTTCAGCCTGGTGGAGGTATGCGCTCTACCGAGTGTTGTTCCAGTTTATATGATGTGTTAGGTATTCCAAATCCGATGTTATTGTTTGGTAAATCCCAAAGTTATAATATAGAGCTCACATAAATAAAGCAGTCAATAACATTGGCTAGAACTGTGTCTAAGCTCAGAATAGAATGTGTTTCCCCAGGAAAAAAATAACATTCCTTTCCTGTAGTAATTCTCTGCAGACTACTGTAGTATTTGAGAGTAAAACTCTCATACACTATAGTTCTAACTGTAGCATTTTGCCTGGGCACAATCTTTGTGGACTTCATCTCATCTACTGTATCCTGATATCCTAAAATGTTCTCCATTTCTACGACCCTGCTTGCTTTATTACCTCCGTCACCCAAGGTGGAAGCAGGTTATGTTTTCACCCCCCCCCCCCCCCCCCCCTGTCTGTGTCTGTCTTTATTTGTTTCTTGCAAAATCGAAGATTTTTCAAGTATATTGGTCAGTCGATTTTCTTATTGTCTGTTTGTTGGTCAATCGCCTACAGGTCACAATTCAAAACTGATCGTCATGAAACTTTACCAAGTCGTAGAGGTCGTCTTAACTGAGAAGCCTATTGATTTTTAGGTCAAAGGTCAAAGGTCGTCTTTTGGTAAAATTTCTAAAATCGTCAATTTACATCCTACTAACTTGAAAGTTGAACAGGATTTGCATAGTTCGTCACTGAATTGGGAAACCAACTATTTTTGAGGTCAAAGGTCAACTCAAGGTCAAACTTCTCAAATAAAAATTAATCTGCTAAATCGTCAATTTTCATTCGATTAACCTGAAAATTAAGCAGCAATTGCATAGTGCATCACTGAATTTGGAAACCAACTGTTTTTGAGGTCAAAAGGTCAAAGGTCGACTCAAGGTCAAACTTCTAAAATCATCAATTCCAATCTGAATGATCAATTTTCACCCGATTGACCTGATCTTTGATTGAGATTGTCAATTTTAATCTTAATGAAATGGACAATTTGTTGTATCCATGGCAACCTTTGTAGAGGGGATGGATTTTGCAAGCATCGTGCTCTGCACGACGTCTTTTTCTTATTTGTTTGTGTGCAGGATATCTCAAAAAGATGTAGACGGATCCGGATGAAATTTTGTGGGCAGGTTGGCTGTGTGACAAGGACAAACTGATTCGATTTTGGTGAAGATCTGGATCCGGATCCGGACTACTAGAATTTTTAAAGTGATTATTCACCATCGAGAGATGGAGCGAAAACTGATATATCGCACGATAATCTCAAATATATATTGGGCGCGGTATGTTATACCGGATCAGGCATTGCATGGCAGAGGTATGCGCTCCACCGAGTACCCTTCCAGTTTAGAATTGGTACATTTATCCAGAATGATTTTGCACTTTTATAATATCCGTGGAAAAGCCTTGATTTCTTCAACTTTGCTTCCTCTCCTGTGCCCACCCATTTTGCTCATATAATATATCAAGGCATTTACAAGGCAAGGTATTCTCTGCAATTATGTCCTCTGAATATGTGTCTGATATCAAAGTTGATCACCAAGTTTTGTCCAAATGCAATCAAGCTGCACGTAATACAATATACGTCATCCTTTGTGGTGATTGTCAAATCTGCTTGAACTATGTTTGGCTTCTGGAAACATTAACAGACTACAAACCTGGCCTTCTTCATTCTATCCAGCTGCAATAAAAGAGAAATCCTGGTTTCGCCAAGTGGCACTCTATACGAACATCAGCATCATCCCGTGTCCCACTGGCAATCATTCCACTTGCATTTGAAGTCCCATGGTGCTACTTCAAGTAAAACAGCTGGTTGTTTTTAATCTTTAAGACAATTTACCTCCTCCTATATTGCAGCAAAAACGACATTTTGACCTCCTTCCATCCTCCCCCTTTTTCTTTATTCCTTCAAGGTTTGCTTTACTTTTCTCTCTCTTATACCCCAACTACTCCTACCCTCCTCTGTTTTTTGTTTGTTTCTCTTTTTTTTGTTCTTCCACCCTTCCCTCGTACTGTTCCTCTCTTCATTTTATTTATCTCGGTTTACTCGTCACTTTTCCCTCCATCCCCTTCTGAAAATGTCTTTATCAATGTGCAGAAAATGAAAGTTATAAAGTATTGGAAGTTATTTAGTATCTATACTATGTACAAAGCAGGGATGGTCCATCTGTTTGTTTGTTAGTTCTTTGAAGGTACAGAGGAGGCACTTACCTTTGAGCTGACCAGTCAGAGTTTGATTCCTTACCCGACTATAAACTGTTGGATTGGTGCTTCACAGGTAGAGAGAAGCTGTAGAAAAGGCATCACAAAGTTCCATTCCTTTGATGGACATTAAAACAGAGGACCCATCTGCCAGCATCGGTTGTTGGTCAAAGTCGAACATCTCTTGGTCTGTTTCCCAAAGAGGAAGCGAGTATTGCCTGTACCCTAGAATGATTTCCAAATCTTTGCCACCTTCAGTCAAATGTCAGGTATGACCAGCCAGTTCTTGGTGGGAACATTTGGGACCAATAAAGTAGCAAGAGTCATGCAGTTGGGAAATCAGTCAATTGCTTATAAGTTGAGAGAGAGAGAGAGAGTGAGAGAGATAGAGAGACAGACAGACAGACAGAGATAGATTGGGACCATACTCTGTGCAGAGCGTTGGTGCTGCCTAAGCAGTCTCCTTGGCTATTGGGCACAATCCTGGACGGGTCGCCACTCCGACACAGTATACCATGCTGGCACTCATTTTGCCGAGCAACGAAGGATGACTGGCCGAGTTAACCTCACCTGGTATTAATTCAACAGCTGAGTGAGATTTGAACTCAGGAGCCTCGGATCCAAAGCCCGCCACCCTAACCCTTGAGCCAACACCAGGTATATATGAGTTAAGGTTATAACTTCAAATAAAATAGCTTTTGTAAGTACTTACCAGTACAGTGTGTGCGTGCGTGTGTATTGTTATGTCTGGCTTTCTTCTTGGAACTACGGTGCAGTAATTCCTCTTTATTTTGAATTCACTAACTGCCCTTTTGGTTGTGGGGAAATTGCAACCAAACCTGATAGGCAAACTCAAGACTCCTCCCCCACCCTCTCTATGAGGTGTCCTAAGTATGTGAGCATCACGATCTCCTTGTTGGAGGGAGGGGGGCAGGTGTTTGTCATAACAAAGGTCCAGGCTGTCACTGAAAATCACGGTGGCGTACTACTGCACTGTCCTGTGCAGCTATATAGACATAGTGTCAATGCAGCTGGGCAATTAAACAACGGGGATGGGTGTTAATTGGATTGTCAAAAGTCTCATAAATCCAGAAAGGCAGAAGCTGCAGAAAAGGCAACTTTTAAAGTGAATAAAATGGTGATGGACTCCTGTTTACTGAATCTTTTTTGAGAAGGCTCACCCACGTTGTTCAAGTGAGGTTCTCATTCAGTCTGTGCCTTGGGGCTGGGAAACCCCAAATTGTCTGCAAAGAATGCTCCCACATGTGAGCAGATCGTTAAGACAGCTTTTCACCTTTAGAGACTGAGCACCAAGAGAAAAGGGTTTTGTTCACCTTATTGGCCTTGTAACAAGCAGAAAATAAGTTAGTTGCTTTAGTGTTCTACCTTGGTGCTCGTATCTATCCTAGCTTCGCCTGCTTCCCCACTGCCCTCTTTCCCCTGTTGAGTGCAGGGGCATGTGTGGCCAGAAGGGCAACCTAGGGAAGCTCACATGTCTCCCCCCCCCCCATCCCTGTCCTTACCATGTTGTTAGTCTGGCAATTTGAAATTTATTCTTCTGTCCAAGATGGAGGCAAACATCCCACATCTTGTCCATGGTAGTTCCAAAATTTCCAACACAAAGGACATCAATGGGTCACACTTTAATGCCCTTATACGTATAATCACGTATAATCACTAAATCACATTTCAACATTTTACCTCTTATTCATTGTTCATCGCAATATTTACACATGGACATTGCTTTAATGACTACCTGTTTCATGCGGTGCAAGTTTTTGTGAGGTTTTTTTTTTGTATGTGTCACTTCATCGCTTGAATTGAATTTGTTTCAAACTCAACCCTGTCATGGTTTCCACCACCAAACACTCTAATTAATACCCAAATCAGAACCTATTTTTACAATTGAACATTTGTTTCCACCATTATTAACCTCCGTCGGACTTGGTCCGAAACGAGGACTTATGGATTTGGTCTCAATTTTTGTGTCCGTGTGTGCGTGCGTGCGTCCGCAACCATATCTCGCAGATGTATGGACCGATTTTATTCGTACTTGGCAAAAATACAACACATGATGGTATACATAAGCACATCATTTTGTTTCGCGATGCGATCAAAGATGGCTGACTGGTAGACTACGAGAATACTCGTAGTTGGCAGTTAACGTGTTTAAATCATTATTTTATTAAAATTGAAGTATATACTCGAACACTGTGCGGGGTATCGTGTTCTATGAACTCTCTAGTTACCTCCGCCACCGAAGGTGAAGGAGGTTATGTTTTCACCCCTCTCTCTTTCTGTTTCTCTGTTTGTCTGTCTGTCTATACAGGATATCTCAAAACATTGTGGACGGATCCAGATGAAATTTTGTTGGCAGGTTTGGTGTGTGACAAGAATGAACTCATTTGATTGTCGTGAAGATTCGGGTCCTGATCTGACTCCTAGGCTTTTTAAGGGATTCTTCACCATTGAGAGATAGGGCCAAAAACGATATGTGGCATGATTTTTCAAAAATGTATTGGCCCCGATATGTTCTCGTGGATCAGGCATTACGTGGCGGAGGTATGCGCTTTCCCGAGTGCCCTTCTAATTTAGACTGTGTTTGGATAACACACCCAACTTTTACATGTGTAGATCCAACTGTCATTGGTCTAATTGTGTATGGTTTGGTGTGCGAGTCAAATGATAAGATCAGAGCCAAATGTAAATCCATTCATAATCCAATAAATCGAAATATTGTCAATTTCCAAATAAAGTCAAAGAGAAAAATTAAGCTTCACTTGTGCTGTGTCTTTCTGACTGACAGAATAAATAATAATAATAATAATAATAATAATAACAATAACTACAATAGGCACTTGGTAGAGCACCTACCTCCACCAGGCTGAACAGTTTACGATTTGTATGCCACTCATAGGCTGGATCTGGATCTAGATCTCAACCAAAATCCAATCGGCTTATTCTTATCACCAAACCAACTCATCCACCTAATTTTGTCATAACTCATCCACAACTTATTGACATATCATGCTATATATCGTTGTTGGCCCTTTCTCTCAATGATGAGGAATCACTTTAAAGATTATAGTGTCCAGATCCAGATCCGGATCTTCATCAAAATGTAATCCATTTGTCCTTGTCACGCACCTAACCTGCCCACAAAATTTCATCCGGATCCATCCACAACGTTTTGAGATATATCCTGCTCACAGACAAACAAACAGAGAGGGTGAAAGCATACCCTCCATCCACTTTCAGTGGCAGAGTTGATAACAATTGTTATTATTATTATTATTATTATAACTGTGCGGGCCCGTAGGTGCGTGCCCGTAGGTGAGTGCCAGTATATGCAGCCCTCTCTCGCCACCTCTCTCGCCCCCTCTCTCTCGCCCCCCTCTCTCGCCCCCCCTCTCTCGCCCCCTCTCTCCGCCCCCTCTCTCCTCTTGCCCCCCTCTCTCGTCCCCCACTCTCGTCCCCCTCTCTCGTCCCCCTCTCTCGTCCCCCTCTCTCGTCCCCCCTCTCTCGCCCCCTCTCTCTCGCCCCCTCTCTCCCCCCTCTCTTCCCCCCCTCTCTCCCCCCTAGTTCGCCCTTCCTCTCTCGCCCTCTCTCTCGCCCCCACTCTCATCCCCTCTCCCGTCCCCTCTCTCGCAGATATTGGTCGACAGATAAATGGCTGTAACTTGGGAACCGTCGTCCGATTAATATCAAACCTCAAAAGGAACATCCGCGGGTCCCCAGCAATATTCCTGGCAAGTTTCAATCAGATCGGACCGTCAATCGTGCAAAAATAAAAAATAATAATAAATAAATAAATAAACATTAATTGTGATGTCATTCGTGATGTCATAGCACCGTGTCTTGTCATTGGTCGACAGATAAATGGCCGTAACTTGGGAACCGCTCGTCCGATAATATCAAACCTTGAAAAGGCACATCCGGGGCCCGGCAATATTCCTGGCAAGTTTCCAATCAGATCGGACCGTCAATCGTGCAAAATAAATAAATAAATAAAATAAACATTAATTGTGACGTCATTTGTGATGTCACAGCACCGTGTCTTTGTCACTGGTCGACAGATAAATGGCCGTAAATTGGGAACCGCTCGTCCGATTGACATCAAACCTCGAAAAGGCACATCTGCGGGGCCCCGCATATTCGGGCAAGTTTCAACCAGATCGGACCGGCGGTCGTCGAGAAACGGCGGTCGCAGACAAACAAACAAACGGACGGACGGACGGACGGACATTGCTGGAATTATAGATAGATTATTATTGTTATTGTTATGATCATTTTCTTAGAATGAAGGGTTGCTCATCAATGTGTAACGTATTCTAACGACGACGACAAATAATAGGCTTACATAAATGGCACACAAGATTTTCACAAAACTGCTTTTAAATGGTTTATAACATTTGCAGATTCCATGCAGTCAAGTTTCCTTTCATTTTGAACAAAGACGAGATGATGCTTCCATTCACAATACGAACCCGTGCGGTTTCCACCTTGAAAAATGTCTGCCGAGAGGCTTCATATTGTGTCAACCCTGGGAGTGAACCGACTGTGATGTCATGTGCAATTGCAATGAAACTCTGTCTTCCTTTGACTCGTAAGTCGAACGCAGCCTTGATGTGCAAATAGCCCCATGATTCTGAGACATTGTTCAAAAAAAACCAAACTAGGGAATATAGACGTCAACAAAATGGCTGACTATGTTCTTGTTGTAATACAAAGCACATCATGTACAGATATCGGTGCATCTGATAAACACCATTATAACAGGCCAATCCAAAGGTTTTTCAATCTTTCTGTGTTTTTTTGTAAGAACTTTCATTCTTGTGATTCGATAAAAAGGCAAGAATCTCAACTTTTATTTTTAATAATCAGTAAGGTGTTGATATTTCGTAAGATATTGATATTTAGTTGATTTCTCAAATCTCGTTGCTATGCATGTTGTACATCATGTTTCCCAAATGATGTGAACTTATATTTGCTGATGCTGCTGCTGCTGCTGCTACTACTACTACTACTACTACTGCTATTTAAAGCCCCAATTATCCCCACCTTTTTTTGGAGGCGGTCAGGGAATATTTTTTAGCCTAGGTCTTTGATGGACGGAATACACGTTCTTGAATCACCTTGACTGTGAAACACCAGGATGATAGTTTATAGTTGGAACAGAATTCAAACCCAGGCTAAACAGCTTTGAAGTGAGTGTGCATCCCCCTAGTCTATCCTGACAGCATGGATACTAACTTGGAGCTGATCATTTGAAACCAAATGTTCTGATTTGACCGTGCCTAATCTTGCATTGATAGCATTAACCTTTTTATTTTGGGCCCAAATGACATTATTACCTCCGCCACCGAAGGTGAAGGAGGTCATGTTTTCACCCCTTTCTGTCTGTTTGTCTGTCTGTCTGTCTGTCTGTTTGTGTACAGGATATCTCAAAAAGTTGTGGACAGGTTGGGTGTGTGACAAGGAAGAATTGATTCGATTTTGGTGAAGATCTGGATCCGGATCCGACCACTAGAATTTTAAAAGTGATTCTTTTCCATTGATGAGAGATCGGGCTAAAAATGATACGTAGCACAATATTTTCAAAAAGTTGTGGACAGATTCAGACAAAACGTGGTGGACAGGTTGTGTGTGTGACCATGACGAATTGATTCGATTTTGGTGAAGATCTGGATCTGGATACGAGAGTTATTTAATTTTCAAAGTGATTCTTTACCATTGAGAGATAGTGCTAAAAACGATATATATCACATGATATTTCAAAAATGTATTGGGCCCGATATGTTCTCGTCGATCAGGCATTACGTGGCGGAGGTTATGCGCTCTACCGAGTGCCCTTCTAGTTTTTTTTTTGTGTATTTAGATGCTATGTACAGTATGTGTTATTAAGATGACGCAAATACAATTGCGCTTTCTTGGTGTTAACCCTTGGAGATGAGGATAATGGTCCAACAATGGACAATCCACAGCATTCCTGTAAAAATGTTTGAAACAAAAAATAATCAACACCATGAAATTACAACAGAAAATGAATGATGTGTTTGTTTTGAATTTCTTGTCACCTCTTCCATCGAACACCTCACGTGTCTACTCGGTCTACATCACACCTGGAAGGCAAGCGATAGCCTTTTGTTTTTCCTTTTCTTTGAAAACGATCAATTCGAGTGGCAGCCTTTGGCCTAATTACTGCAGTATCACCACAATATTTTAGTGCCTTTGTCTAAGGGGGTTTACTTTTGTTTTGGATGAAGATTGTGTACAGAGAATGAAAAATGACACTGCAAATATTAACAGGTGAATATGGAAACATACTTAACCTACATATACAGTTCGAGTACAAACAGATACTTTTTGCCTTGAACAATGACCAGAAACATCCTTTATGAGGCATAAAGAGTTCAACTCGTCACAAAACGAAGAACGTTCTTTATTTTTGTGTTAGGGTGAACAATGTTGCTTTTATTATGCAAAATGCGAGAATCAACAGACGTTTGACAGCACCACTGCAGCTTGTGCCATACAAATGGTGTGTGTGTGTGTGTTGATGTGGTTGTTGTGTGTGTGTGTGTGTGTGTTTGAAATCTTGCAAAGAAAGGGTTAACTGTGATCTTTCAAATAACATCAGGTATGATAAAGGATTAAGATTGAGGAATTGTATCTCAAATGTGAGTGAAACTTTTGTCTCGTTACCCCGCGCACGTGAAGCGAAAGGTTCACTTCTGTCTGTCTGTCCGTCTGTCCACCCGCAAAGGTCAGTTTATGATGGAGGAACAACTTAATTTCAATTGAATGGTGTATTTTGAACACGAATCGGAAAACAAACCTGTAGTTTAGCAGTACGGTACTTTGGTTCTGAATTTGTCCCAATCGTGCAGGTGCGCAGAGAGGAGTGAGATAATATATTTACACTTGGCAGTCAAACAAAGTTGAAAATCATTCTGAACAGGAAACTTACTGTTTTTAAGGACGTTATAAATAACCCAAACGACAAGCACGAATTGATATTAATGTAATGTGTTAAATAAGGTGGTGTAAAACACACTGCATCAACGGTGATAAACTTCTGGAATTTTTTTTTTTCCACAACCTTTAAAATATTTTCTTGTTTCAATTTAATTTACTCATCGAACACTGCGTGGGGTAAGGTGTTCTATGAACTTTCTAGTTAAGTGAAATAACTTGTGTATTATTTTGGGCTTTTCGGACAGGGTTCTCCACATTTTGTGAAAGTTGTGCTGCTACTACTACCTTTCCAGGGAGAATGATGTCTTTGGAAAGGTAGTGGCAGCTGAAATGGCAGATAGTTGTCAACTGCAATTAAATAGTTAGAAGCATTGGGATAGAGGGGTACACATAACCAAATCCATTGGGATCATACTCTGTGCAGAGCGTCGGTGCTGCCGAAGCAGTCTCATGGGCTATTGGGCGCAATCCTAAGATGGGTCGTCACTCCGACGCAGGATACTCGAATGGATCAATCATCCCAGCAAGCTGGTACTCATTTTGCTGACCTCGGAAGGATGACAGGCTGAATCAACCCCACCTGGTGTTAATTAAACGGAAGAGGAGGATTTGAACTCAGGACCCTCGGATCCCAAGCCTGTCACCCTAACCATTGAGCCAACACCAGGCATAGGGTACATGTATATTGACAGACATGCACGGGCAAGATGGGCCTGATGGCCTCCTCCTGCATTGAACTTCCTTGTACGTATTTACCTTTACATTGGTAAAAGAAATAGGTGTACACTGTACATGTTCATAATACTATTTGTATTATTTACGATAAAACACTTGATCCCTTTCGAATTATGTTCTGTACGTTTGACATAACAAAGCACATCAAATTAGTCAGAGTACATACATTTTACTTTTACCATTTAATTGTCACGAGCTTACAACAAGGTGTGGACCGACATGTATCAAAAAAATGATCACGCTACGTTCATGGGTCATAAATATACGAAAAGAGAATCATTGTATTTTTAGCAGCGTCTCGCGTAGCGAACGCTGCTCTAAGAACGCTCGGCGTTGTTGTTCTTCTTGTTCTTGTGAAGACAAAACCTTTATATTAGGACTCGGCTCTTTCATATACACGATCCGGATCTCCTCAAATACTAAACACCTGTACACATCCTCGCATTGACGGTGCCTTTTGAGAGCGTCTATCATGAACTTTTAAATATATTCGGACATTTGCTTTAAAGTTTCGAAAAGTTCACGTTACTATTTAAAGATTATTCCATTTAATGTATTGTAATTTCGTAAATACATTATTTATTTCGTAAATACGTAAATACACTATGACGGGTCTCGCTATTGGCTTAATCAAGGCACGTGACGAAATATCGGAAGTTGTTGTTGTTTTTTTTTTTTAGCCGACAAAACCTTTAGGACGCTGCTCTTGGACACATTTGTCCGTGTTACTTACTAGAATGCAAAACTAATGTTATTAAAACGTAATAACTTTTATCGATTATAATCTAATAATCGATTTGAAATGGAGGATTGGATCAACGTTTACAGTTTATCATTTTCATTCATACGTCATACTTTGACGAGGGTAATTTCATTAACATACGAGGTTGTGCTGAAAAGTAATGCCTCCTATCCTTTTTCTCCAAAACAGGTGAAGATATTCAAATGAAACAAAGACAAATACTAACATCAATCATTATTCTACCATGCCGCATAGTTATTTCTCACCATAATCACCACTGCGGTCCATGCAATTCTGCCAATGTACAAGTAGTTTTGTGATGCCGTCATGATAGAACTGTGCATCACAGCGGCCTTGACATCACGGTTGGAAGAAAAATATTCTCCACGAAGGTGTTCCTTAAATTTGGGGAAGAGATGAAAATCCAACTGAGCCAAGTCTGGAGCTGCATAGCGGGTGCTGTGAGGCGGTGAAACCGATGCAACCAATTTCTTCAATCATTCGTGCACTCGGATGAGGCAGTGCATTGTCATGCTGGAGGAGAACCATCTGCATGTCAGGACGAACCCTCAAAATCCGTGCTTTCAGTTTCTTTAGTGTTTCAATTTAGCGCTCGGAGTTGATGGTGGTACCCTTTCACATGGATTCCAAATGGAATATCCTCTTCACGTCCCAAAAAAGCCATAAGCATGACTTTCTCAGAAGATGCTTGTAACTTGAATTTATTTGGTTCTGGTGATCCTTTGTGGAAGTACTTCCGTTGACTGTCTCTTACTCTTCGGATCGAAATGGTGCACACAACTGTCATCTCCAGTCACGATATTGAGCAGGAACTGGTTATCTTCAGGTTCATCTTCATGTTTATCAACTCAATAACTGCACGCTGATTTAACAGCACCGCCAACATTGTGCTGCCCTCTGCCATCTTGACTAAGTTTCACTGTAGAGTCAAAGGAAAGGTGTACTTTGATATTTTTTTTATATCAAGGTCATTATTTCACCATCTATCTCATCTTTTTGTTTTAACATGTTTTTTGTGCAGAGAGAACTTCTTATCTGCAAAACTGAATTGTCTGGCTTGCTTCGATATCCAATACTGCATTGGCAAAACAACACAGCAGATAGCACACTTGATAGATTGTAAAGAAATAAAATCTGCTTTTCCTTCCAAGCTTGTGCCCCCTGCCCTCACACCTTGCTCAGCTTTACGCTGTGGATATCAAGGCCTTCAAAATCATTGGAATCTCCTGCAATGAAGCTAAGTCTCTGGGTCTGTCACCTTTACATCACAGACAGGTCGGTGGTCTTTTTGTCTTCCAGTGCTTCCTTTCTGGTTTTGCACCCTCTTCCCTTTCCATGCTCTGTCCCCCTCCATGCTCTGTCCCCCTCCATGCTCTATCCTCCTCCATGCTCTGTCCCCCCAGGTCTTAGCAGTGTGCATGCGGTCTTCCAGTAACCCCCTTTTGGTGAAACTCCCAAAATACAGACTTTCTGCTCACTTTCACTCATTTCTTCTCTTTTTGTTTTTTTGTGCCTGTGGAACCAACTTCCTCAGTCTCTTCAATTTCAATCTTCCCTCCAGGGCTTCAAGCCAGCTGTTCACCACTACCTTGGGTCATCCACCATCCATACTCATGATCTCTTCTACCCAAAATGACCTCATTTCCAGGCACTCTCTTTTTCCATGTTCTTTCGA
>CM068952.1:25708237-25746246 GCA_035128595.1 Eptatretus atami | reverse complement strand
CTTGTGGGTTGGTTTGTTCCTTTTCTGTTTCATCCCTGTTTTCACCTTTTTCTTCTTGTCTTCTTTCTGTGTTTCATTCAGAGTGGGTGCAGCTTGTTCACACCCGTGTGTCCTTCTCCCCCTCCCCTTGATCTCACTCTCACTTCTCTGCTGGTGGTGTTACCCACTTTCCATTTCGTTCCCTTCCATTTGGTCAATCTCTTCTACGAGCCGACATCATGTCTACAAAAGAAAAAGAAAATCCTCCCCATGTTCCTTATTTCTCCAGGTCTGCCTCTATTCTGTCCCTCAACCCCGCCGTTGGTGTGTCCTCCTCCCCTCCCCCTCATTCTACTTTTCTTTACCTCTGCAACCAAGGGTGGACTGAGGTTATGTTTTCATGTCTAACTGTCTGTCTGTCTGTTTGTCTGTCAGCAGGATATCTAAAAAGGTTGTAAACCGATTCGGACAAAACTTGGTGGACAGGTTGGGTGTGTGACAAAGACACATTGATTCGATTTTAGTGAAGATCCAAATCAGGATCCGGATACTTGAATTTTTTTAATTTTATAATTGACTTTGATATTTCAAAAAGTTGTGGATGAGTTTTGATAAAATAGGTGGATGGTGGTAGCAAGAACAAGCCGAATAGATTTGAGTTCGGGCCCGGATCCAGATCCGGCCTATCAGTCGATACAAAACGTAAACTGTTCAGCCTGGCGGAGGTATGGTCTGCACTGAGTGCCGTTCTAGTTTCGTTCTGTGATGTCCTGATGTATTCTGTGTTCTTGCTCTCTCTCCACGTGCTTAGACACTGTGTACAACAATATATCAAAGTCGATAGTGTGCCATCACAAATCCCCACTTTTCCCACCTCAAGCAAGGTTGAAAGATGGCAAAGAGTTCCACCAGGAATGACCCAAGATCAAATTTTAAGTTAAAAAAAAAATCTTATGTTTTGACCCCTGTGACCCTAAGTCCCCACCCTCTCGGGCATGAACAGGAGGTCAAATCCCAAAAAAATGTTATGTATTTCATGCGTCCCCCCAATGTTGATTGCATATACAAAATGTCATTAAAATGTTTTAAAATGTTCCTGTAATTGTATGTTTTTGGGGGTTTTTGACCTTTTGACCTCACCCTAGGGGAGGGGGCCAAAAAATGATACTGCTCTTGCACTTTCTTGCCATGTGTTGATCGTAACTACCAAGCTTGGTGAATTTCTGCACAACATTTAGGAGGAGATAGTATGACGGATGGACAGACAGACGTACCCAATTTCAAACAGACAAACAGAAACCCTCCCCTACCCCCGCCCCCCCACCCGGTGTTTAAATTTTTTTTTTAAACTGTTGGGATAAAAAGTATTTTCAGTAAGCATATTGCAGAAGCTAAACACAAAAGAGCCGCACAGTCTGATTGGCTACATTTGTCCAATCGGCAGATGTTTAATGTGCTCGCTGCATACAGCTGGTCAATCTGACGTTGAGCAGAAAAAGTGTTTTTAAGCGACAACATTCCAATAACCAGTTTGGGAATAAAAATTTTAACAAAAAAAACAAACCCCCCAAAAACAAGCACCTAAATCATCGTCTCGGCACGACATTCTACTGAAGGTGGCAGAATTTTCTTGGGGTGCCGGAGATGGTTCACCTACATTTTGCAATTTTTTTAAATGTAATATAATTTTTTTGTGTGGGATCTTTTAAGTCCACTAACTAATGTAGCAGACAATACATGAAGCTTATCTTCCATTAAAGGAACGACGGCATATTTTGTGATGCAATGCCCTGCCCGTTAAGCACCAATCCCAACAGTTCATAGTCAGGTCGGGAATTGACCGTAACTGGACAGTTCATAGGCAAGTATGCTACGTCGACACCATCCTTTCAGACCTGAAGCTATTTTTCCAACAAAAATGTACGTTGGTTTTTACCACTCAGCCAAAATTGGGCTAAGGGGTTTTGTCGTCACAGGCATTGTCCGGCAGGCGTCCGGGCGTCTGTCAACTTTTGGTTTCCGTCAATTTCGAAGGAGAACGCCTTGTCCGATTAAATCCATTTTTGCAGGGTATGTTGGGGTTGAATAGAGGAAGGTTCCTTTCGAAAATGGGCGCGCTACGATTTTCAATGTGGCCTCCATGGCAGCCATCTTGAAATTGGTTTTCGTCGATTTCGAGGAGAACGCCTTGTCCGATTAAATCCATTTTTGCAGGGTATGTTGGGGTTGAGTAGAGGAAGGTTCCTTTCGAAAATGGGCGTGCTGCGATTTTCAAGTATGGCCACCATCTTGAAATTGGTTTGCATCAAGGGGCTGAGGGGTTACGCCCGCTTTGCGGTGCTATTTTTCTTTTTGCAAAAACAGTCAGCAGTGCACCGTTCAGCAGCCGTGTGTGAAGCGCTGATCGTGGGATTTTATAGAAAATGCTGGCTGTTTGGGGTTGACGCACCACCACGAGGGCCTGATTCTGTGGTACTTCCTTCTTGGTCGTGCCATGTTGCTATTGTACCAGCTGTTGAGTGACATCATGGTGATGGTGTTGAGTCAGAATGTCATTTTGCCATGTAGTGACTATTTTCTGATGGTGTGTTGCTATGGTAGTAGCATAGTCCTATGGTGATGACTGGTAACACCATGTTATGGTGTTGTCTCTTTATTAATAATGCATGTTTGGTGACAATATGCTGATGCGACAGAGTGTAGGCTCCACTGTGTATTAATGTTTGTACCTAATTTGCACTGGGAGGCCATATACATCTTACTTTAAGCTAAATATAATGCATCAGACCGAATATTAACAACGTACAAAGTGTATCCACCTGGGGGATTTATTCTCATTTACAATATATGAGGCAAGAGAATAGAGATGGAGCAGTGGGCTAAATATTATTTTGACTAGCGTAGTGTCTGCCGGCACAGTTTCACGTGCTCGTATCAGAAATGTTGAAATGTATTTTAAGTTAGCAATTTCAGATTACGGCCACGTGACTTGCCTCAAAGGTCCAGGTTGAGAGCTCGAGCCGCAAAGTTTTTTTTTTTTAACTTTTTGTCAATATTTATACCACTTTATCGTCGGAGCAAGCTTTCTCCTGATACGCGTACACTGCCGCCTTCACTTTGTTTTACCATCAAAGCACTTCAAATGTGGTAAAACAGTATTCACAGTGAAGAGGGGATCAATTCAGCAGCTTCCTGTTAAAGTTGTTTCCCCAGTGACAGCTGCAGGCGTCACTGCAGTTTCGATATCCATGGGTCTGCGAAACCAAAGTGTGCATTCACCGAAATGCACGTGAAATTATCTTTGCAATGTGGTGAAATGTTTTCTTTCATTATTGCATCAACAGGCAGTAAAACAAAAGGTAATGTAGTTGTGATGTTGGCAAGTGATACGCGCAATGAAGAGATTTGCTTCCACAGTTCTGTCATTATTGTAATCGTGATCAGCAGTGAAACACGAGATACCTACTGCGGTAGCAGCTTGCTCTGTTGGCACGTGCAAAATTCCACACGAAGCAAACATATAAATGAAAGATGACTGCACATCAATGAGATTATATAACATTGCCTGGAGTCTGCACACGAGCACACCTGCTTCACTGTTCTCTAAATTGCCTCCTATTCTTTGCCCTAAATCCACCACTTTTGCCCTCGTTCCCGCTTTAGGTGCAATAACCGCACACAGTGTGTGGTGGTGGCTGGTACTGATGTTTTTCCTGACCCCTGCCCTGGGACCTACAAATTCCTGGAGGTTCAGTACGAGTGTGTACCATACAGTGAGTGACCAGCATCCCACGATTAACCGCAACAGCCCCGACATCAAGTCTGATGCACGACTGTTCCCCTTGATTAACTCACCATTCATGCTGTAACATTGTACTTCTGTCAAACCATTACCCTATCCTTATCCCTTGTCAGTCTTTCTTTGTCCAGGGACACTGCGAGTGGTTTCATTAGGCCAGCACCTCTTTGAGTCTGATCAACAAGCAGGATCCTGGTGTAAAGACCCGCTCCAAGCTACTGATAGGGTTTACTACATGCCTTGGACTCCATATCGAACCGATAGCATTACCGAGTTTGCAACACTTGAAGATTTTATTGCTGGACGCCCTGCCACTAACTACAAGCTGCCTCACCGAGTCGACGGCACGGGTTTTGTGGTGTATGATGGTGCCGCGTTCTTCAACAAAGAAAGAACGAGAAATGTCGTCCGCTACGACTTACGTTCCCGAGTAAAGAGTGGAGAAGCAGTCATCCCAGCGGCAAATTACCACGACACATCACCATATCGCTGGGGTGGGAAGTCGGACTTGGATCTGGCAGTCGATGAGAATGGCTTGTGGGTTATATATGCAACAGAACAAAATGCCGGGCGACTTGTGGTGTCACGCCTGAACCCGTACACACTTCTTGTTGAGGGTACATGGACGACGGGTTACGACAAGCGCTCTGCCTCGAATGCTTTTGTGGCATGTGGTGTTTTGTACGTCATTCGCTCCGTTTATGAAGATGATGAAAGTGGAGATAATGGAGCGGGGGAAAACAGGATTGAGTATGCTTACGACACTGCAAAAGAGAAAGGAGCGTGGATTTCTGTCCCTTTCCCAAACCCCTACCGGTACATCGCTTCAGTGGGATACAACCCTCGTGATATTGCACTTTACGTGTGGAACAATTTTCACATCCTGCGCTATGGCCTGGAGTTCAGTCCAATTCCAGAAACCGCAGGTAAGCCTTTACCTTGCCTTACTGCATCAGAACACTTTGCTGTTATTCTGGCTGTTCCGCCCTGCTGTTATTCCCTTCACAAGTGAGTCCGGTACTTCTGACTGTGCACAGATCCAACTTTGAACCCACCTTTTCATCGCATTCCTGAGACCATCAGCCACAAGCCCCAAAGTTTGCCCAGTCCTTGGCCCTCGGAAGGTGAACTCTCGTGGACTTCGCTCCCAGCAGGGCCCGAGCAAGGCACCCGTTTGCCATGCCCACCCGAAGAACGACGACAAATATACTGGCCACGTACTCCCCAGGGTGGAGTAGCCAAAATGCCTTGCCCAGCTGGCACCTTAGGTAGGCTACATTATCTTTGGAAACCTTGTATGCTTAAAAAATTTTTTTAATGCAAATTGGTTTGCCAATTTTGTGTTTTGATTAATTCTGGTCTTGTCCTACGTTTCCATCTGTAAACAAGACCCCGAAACACTAAAGTTTGCTGATTCTTCTTCCTCGGTTTCCCGTTTACTCGTATAGATGGCACACACACACACACTTGCACACCTTTAATGAATTATTAATTTGAGTGTAAACACAACAAGCTGTTGTCTGGTTAACAATCATTTGTTACGTTGATGGATGCTAGTCCCTTGATCTCAGTTTCAGATCCCGCCCCCTCAACTACCCCTTTACTTTTTCCCCCCCCACCCCAACTTTTGACACCAGGTACAGTCATCTACCAGTGTTTACTTGGACCTGGCCACTGGGCTCCTCGGGGCCCAGATTTCAGCAACTGCACATCCCAATGGGTCATTGATATCACCCGCAAGGTGTGATTCCACCATTGGGACACTGAACACGGAGTTATAAATAGCAAATCCAGGATTTTCTTTTGTCAAATGGCAGGAATAATGAGTAGAACTGGAACGATTTTTTTTTGTTTGTTTGCTTCTTCGTTTAGAAACTGATATAATGCTCATGGAGAAGTTTGTGCATATACTTTAAGAGTGGTGTACTTTTGCATCAATTACAAGGACATTAGTAGACGATGGACAAATCTATGTAGTATGGGGGATCCAGGTATTATGGATGACACGCTCTTGTGAAGCTAAAGATGAAGTGAGGGCAGAAGTTTCTGCAATCTTCTCTTACAGTTACTTTCAATCGTTTCAAGCATGTTTTGGTGGTACTTTCAGATTAAGCTGGGAAAGAACGCGGCAGACCTTGCTGGAGAGCTTGCTCAATGGACCCGGTCACCGGTTGCCGGGGGTGATGTGGCGGCTGCCATGCGTTTGCTACAAGAGTTGCTGGATGTCCTGGACGCTCAACTTCAGCGCCTTCGGCCAGGAAGCAGAGACCCAGCAACCCACAGCCTGGGAAAGGTATTCGTTAAAGCAAGCCCCATGATTCCGCACTCCACCACCATTTCCTAATCTCAACCATCATCTGATTTGGCCCGAATCCTACCTTATGGCCACTATCCCGATATCACTTTTCTTCCTCGACGTCATCGTTCTCAATTTGTTTTTTTTCAGCTCGACATCTCGGATTAATAGTAATATTGCACTTATTCTCTTCGTTTCTCTTTTTATTTCCTCTTCATTCAGCTGCAGAAACGGGACCGTCTATGCCGTGTCTACATAAAGGTACTGCCCGGCCGTACATGCAAGTCACATGGTACATGTCACATCATGGAGTGATTGTTTTGTTGAAAATTACTCGAATGTGCAAATTCAATTGCTTTTGGCGATTTTGTTGCTGTAAATGCCTTCAATTTAACCCGAAGATATTATACTACAGTAATGTGTTCCTTTATAAGGAACTTCGATGCAGAAGGAGGCCATGAAGCCCATCAAAGCCTGTGCTATTATGGCCAACCTATGGTTGTTTGTCTGTGCTCTATCCTTTTAAATGCTGAACATCGAGCAAGGAAAGAGCACGTACTATTTTTAACGTCTTTGGTCTGACTCGGCCGACGGTCAAACCACCGACCTCCCAGACTCACAGCGGACTGTCGAACCGTTAAGCCACCGAAGCTGGCGTATATTGATAAAGAGTATATAATGTACATACTTGAAGGAGATCAGGCAAAAAAAAATAGAAGTGCTAATGAGTTTCTCTTTCACAAAGATAACTTTCTTTCACCTTGATACAGTACTTCAGTCAAAATTATCTCGTGCCACGACATGTGGTTCATATTTACTCCACTTTCATGGCTGTCTGCCATCGGTCTTGGTGGGCACGAAGAGCGGCAGAGGCATTATTGTTGCAGGAAGTCTTAGAGGATTGGCAGTTAATCTGTGTCGCACGAAGCAAGTGGTCTTTGTGATTCGTTCTCAAGCAATTTACCTCCACCACCAGAGGTGGACGGAGGTTATGTTTTCACAGCCCTGTCTTTCTGTCTGCTTGTTTTGACGAAAATGAAAAAATTTTCATCATATCTCGGTCCGTCTCGTTTGTATCAGCACGACTCGCTACGGCACGGCACGGCACGGCACAGCACGGCTCGGTATTTCCTGTGAGTGCAATAACTCGCGAACGCTTTCAGCTATCTTCATCAAACTTTACCAGAGGATTCCAAAAGACAACGGTGACGCTGTCAATGTTTTTTTGACTATATATGTCAAAGGTTAAGGTGATAGTGACGTCATTTGCGTGATTTTCGTCATACCTGTCAAGTTACTGCGTGATGCCTTCTTGTCTGTCTGTCTGTTTGTGAGCAGGATATCTCAAAGAGTTGTGGACGGATTCGGACGAAATTTGGTGGACAGGTTGGGTGTGTGACAAGGACAAATTGATTAGATTTTGTTGAAGATCCGGATTCAGATCCGGATATCAGAAATTAAAAAAAGTGATTCTTCACCATTGAGAGATAGTGTCAAAAACAATATATAGCACGACATCTCAAAAGGTTGTGGACATATTTGGCCGAAACTCGGTGGACATGTTGGGTGTGTGACAAGGACGAATTGGTTCGATTTGGGGGAAAATCCGGATCCTCATCCATAGCTGAGAAGTTTTAAAGTGATTCTTCACCATTGAGTGAGAGCCTGGTGTTGGCTTAGCGGTTAGGGTAGCGGCTTGGGATCCTAGGGTCGTGAGTTCGCGCACCGTTGTCCACTGAATTAACACCAGGGGGTTGACTCATCCTGTCATCCTTCCGAGGTCGGCGAAATGAGCACCAGTATACTGGTAATCGGGGCACTGCATCAGCGGTATAGCCTCATATCGCCCCTAACCGATGATGCAACCAGCAGCCAAAAAGGCAGCACACGAAGGGAACCATTGAGTGATTGGGCTAAAAATGATATATATCAGGGTATCTCAAAAAGTTGTGGACGGATTCGGATGAAACTTGGTGGACAGTTTGGATGTGTGGCAAGGAATAATAATTGATTTGATTTTGGTGAAGATCTGGATTGGAGAATTTTTAGATCCTCGTGGAGGATCTCCAAGTCTTACTCACGTTGTTGTTCTTCATCTTCATCTTGTGGACGTTTTTTTTGTTTCACAGCCTCCAGTTTTCATCGAAACTTCCTGAAACTTGGCATATATATGTAAAAAATACCCTGCGCAGACAGTAACCATATCCGATTTTGAAAATTCCTCCGAGAAAAAAAGTTATGACGTCAAAATATCTCCGCTAATGGAAATCGGCTAAAAAATTATCTCCGAAACTAGGCAAGATTTTTGAATTCTGTTTGCGGGAATCAAGCCGGGCATTAGCACAGATCATTTATCGCAAACCTGATTCATCACAATGACGTCATATTCGTTTTTATGACGTCATCATTAAGAGGACGAGGATCTTAGCTCATTTGAGCTTGTTAAAGTGATACTTCACCATTGACTGATGGAGATATAAAAACTATATCTAGCATGATATCTCAAACAGTTGTGAACGGATTATGACAAAACTTGGTGGATGATTTGGGTCGGTGACAAGAGTGAGCCGATTTCATTTTGGTTCAGGTCCGAATCCAGATCCAGGCTATCAGTGGGATGCTAAATATATCGGTGGTAAATGTTCATCCTGGCGGAGGTAAGTGCTCCACCGAGTGCTGTTCTGGTCATCCTTGCGTCACGGACTCCCAGTAACTCAATTTGTGTTTCGTACCATCGCAAGGAAGTGCAAAATAATACCCTACCAGACTCACCATTCTCACATGTATAAATTCCCCTCCAATCAGTTTTGGGGTGTTAATACGCATTACGCACAGATTCTCTCTAACTAATGCTCACATTTGGAAGCACTCAAAAGCATTCGATGCTATTAAACGAAACCACCTTGTGAGGTTTTTCTTTCTTTCAATATTTGCATTCAAATTGGCGTGCTGAAAATAGCACAACATGGCGGTTAGCATATGTCGATGCAATTGAAAACCTTTATTTATTTATTTCCCAGTAAGCTGTGCTTCCTCTCAGTGCTTTGCTAAGCAATGCGGGGACTCGATGTGGATATTCCTATTGAAAAGCAGATGACGGTGCTTTGAAAGGATCGTGGAGATCATGTTTTCCGGTGGAATGTAGGACCAACCCCATCTGGATGCAATCCCTGTTATCACGACTCATCCATGAGGCTGGTTAAGATATTGATCGAGTTGAGTATTCACGTACCTGTCAGGAGATTCTTTGTTTTGTTTTTTTACGCCTCTGCTGACATACGTCACCGGTGGCATTATGTTTTCGTGTTGTCCGTCTGTACGAACGCACGTACGTCCGTGCTAATTTTCTCTGATTTCTTTCCAACTTTGTGTCGGAGTGGCGACCCGTTCAGGATTGCACCTAATAGCCAAGGAGACTGCTTATGCAGCACCAACGCTCTGCACAGAGTATGGTCCCAATGGATGGATGGATGGATGGATGGATGGATGGATAGGTTACGTGGTGTGGCAGCCATGTTGGAAAAAATGAAAAACTTTGGACCTCTCTATCTCCGAAACCGCTCCATGGAAAAAAATTGAAACTTGCCACGTGTCAAGTACTCCTCATGGGAAATAAATGTGATTTTTTTTTTGATGATGTCACAGGTGGCTTCATTGTGATGTCACAATTGCAAACGTCGAGCGCTTTATCCGATCAGTATGAAAATTTTTCATGGTCATCTAGGGCTAAATTGCATGGGGGAAATAATTGATGATGTCATCGGTGACGTGGTTTGGCAGCCACATTGTTTTTTTAGCATAAAAACCTTCAAAAATCTTCTTCTCCGAAACGGCGCAACGGATCGAGGCAAATCTTCACAGGTATGATTGCCTATCCATGAGGAACAAAAAGTTCTCCATCTATGACATCATAGGTTCCATAGTTTGGCAGCTATGATTTTTTTTGGAAGAATAAAACGTTTTAAAAACCGTCTTCTCCAGAACGGCTCGACAGATCGAGGAGAAACTTAACCCACATGTTCCGCCAAGCCTTGGGGATACCAGGGTATTAACAAATAATCAATGGTCTGGCAGCCATATTGGATTGAGCAAAACATCTTAAAATATATATTTCTCTTGAACCGCTTCATCACTTGACGTGAAATGTCACAATTATGATCTAGTAGTCATTGCCAGTGAATATATTGTTACGAATTTAGAAATCTATAGCACTCAAGTTCAGGTTCCTTTAGCTCAGTTATCTCGATAAGTACGTGTTTTATAGATAGCCCTTTCCCTAGTCTAATGGGTAATTAAATGTGAATGCGCTACGATTGTTATTAGGATACCCACCACAACAACAACACAACAACAAGCGGTGACACAACGGCGCCATTCTTGCTCCCAACCTGGAACTGCGCAGTGGCATTCTTCAGGCGCGGGCGTGGGTGGAGTCTATCGTAGGCATGGCGTCCCTCCGTGGCCAATCGGAGGGAGTAGGCGTCTTCCCCGCCCGCCTCCGACTCGAGGCGATCGCCATTAAAACACGCGGTCGGAGGTGAGGTGGTGGGCGGAGCACAGACGCCTCCCTGGAGACTCCGTCAAGGTGTGGGAGCGCCCCGCCTACGCGCGCCTGTCCAATGGGGGGCGGACAAGGAGTCGCACGATGTTTCCTGTCCAATGGAAAGGCGAGTGAGGAGGAGGGGAGTGGTCGTCGGCACGGGAGGGGGCCGATAAGAGGCGGAGTCCGCGACGGCTTTGGAGAGCTCTTTTTCGTCGTCCTGATCCTGGTCCTCAGCTCTCTCGTCGCCACTCTCCGCCTGGCTCCGTGCGTCCACTGCAGCCCTCAAGGGTCCCTCGTGCTTGGGTTCCCCGTGCCGGTTCGACGAGGGTACCCGGAGTCCCGGAAAGACGAGGACGTCCAGCGCGCGCTCGTGGCCAGGTAGCCTGCAGCCTGACTCAAGCCGGACTGTCCTCCTCGGCTGGAGAGCCCATTAAAGACCCACAGGGTCCCATTCTTCTGTCAGTGTGTGCGTGTGTGTGTTTGTGGCGCCAGTCCGGCAAGTAGTGAATTGTTTAAGTGCCTTCGCTGTATATACTTGCATTGCCTCTTCAGTAGTCGGATAACTCTTCCCTTGCGTGCTCCCTAACTCCCCCATTATCTGTCATATATCCCCATTTGTTGAATGTGCTCAGTTCGTCGCGTCGATTCTTCCATTGACTGAGCGTGTCCGTGTTGTGGGAAATTAGCAGCCATTGCCGGAGTAACGGGATAATCGGGCCGACGGAACTCGGCGATTAAACAGCTCGGAATCGCTCGCGGACCGAGCTTGGTAAGCGGCTCGTTTCCGTACGAGTTCCGTCAGGGTGAAATTCCCGGTAGCTGGACCACGTGGGTATTTGGTAAATTGAAGTTGGCAATCGACCCCACCCCACGTGGTCTACCCATTGGATTTCGGTCCAAATAACAAGGACCCGTCGACCCGGACTTTTCTGGGCCGGCGATCTGACATTCCGGGCGATCGAGCGGGCCGACTCGCGCTCCTCTGGCGGTCGTGTCGCGGCCGACGGCCGGCGAAACTATAACAATATATTTTAAATTTCAACCTGATCATACACATGGTCTGGCAGCCAGAATTATTTAATATTTTGAATCTGGGTTCAGGCATTTAAATCAAACTTGGTACAAGTATATATAATGATGTAATAATTTGGGCGGAAGCATGTCTGGCAACTTTTCGATGTCAAAGAGTGCCCTTCGACTTCTTTTTGTCTTTTGATGCTTTGGATCAGCAGGTGATGTTGAAAACTGAATTTTACATGGTCTAATGATCGGATTAATCGCCGTCGTTTGCCACACATTGCCTCCTCCACACCACCCAAGTTTCTCTTTCTTCGCACCCCTTCTCCTCTTCCACTACAGATAGTGCTGCAACTCTTTTTATTTCATTATTTTAATTAAAATTGAGGCCGATGGAAGAGCAAGGCAGCAGAGGGGGGGAAATGCAAGGCATTGACGATGGGGGCAGTGGAGCAACAGGCGAACAGGGAAAGATTAAGTTGAGGAAACGCAACAAAAGACCTGATCGAGGCCCACAAGAGCATATGGTCCGGGCAAGAAAATATGAACCAACCACAAAAACATGCGCGAAGGCCCTCGATGAGATGCACAGATACATCGCATCAACAAATCAACGGCAACAATTAACAATAACTGTTAAACAAGGCTACTTCGAGAGCAAGTATCCTCATATTTTGAGGACAGCCATTCATAGCAGAGAAGATGGCATCAGGCTGCGAAGAAACCCAGAACCAACCCTTTGTTGTGAAATATATCTCATGTTTTCATCTTGCCACAAATGTGCAAATCGCATGATGTGAATTTGCAGCTTTTCATTGGGCACGTGCTTGAACCGAAATTGCTTCCATTCATGATGATCATTCTGTTTTGTCACACATAGGCAATGGTGGAGACTGTAAACAACCTTCTCCAACCGACCTCGTTGCCGTCTTGGAGAGACCTGCACGTGAGTGAACGGAGCCGAACGGCCACTGCTCTGCTTGACACGATGCAAGCTGGTGCCTTCATCCTCGCAGATAACCTCCTTCAGCCGGACAACATCTCCATTGCTGCTGAGAACCTGGGTAAGGCTACTGCATGCATGCATATTCGCAAATCAAAGGGACGTTCTCGTGTATGCTTGAGGTTTAAAAACAGCAGGCATTGAAGCCAAATGTCATTGCACAGCAGGTGAATGTTCTAGGGTGCATTGAGTTCCAAGCATCTGGAGAATATGTCGGCAATCCTGCACAATACAATGTGCATTGTGCCATGGAGGTTGCAGTGTCAAAAAGCTTTTTGGTTGCACAGTGCGGTAATGATTGCCTATAAGAGATATCCACGTTTGACTAGTGCAAGTAATGTAAAGATGGATGTGAATGTGCATCGAATGAACCACACCTTTCAATCCCAACCACCGTGATGAGCAATGCAAAGAGTGGCATCATCTTTGCCAAGCTGGGCGCAAATTTCAGTGTCTTGAGGACCCCACGAGCTTACATTTGAGCGAGCCTCCGCAAGTAAAACTTGCCATATTTGAGGGCATGAAAATGCTCATGAATATCATTCCCCCCTGATGTATGTGTGATAATTTAACTTTCCAATCGACTGATCACGGTGAAGGATGCGGAAGAGTCTGGTTCCAAGGTGTGAGATTAAAACTGAATCCCCTTTCCCCTCGTCTGTGAGTGATAGTAGTTGCACTTGTCAAAGGCGGCCAAAGGATGTGTCATTTTTTATAGCTGGTTCTGTCTTCATGCTGGAATATACAAGGATGCCATCAGAAATCCCTCAGGGATGAGGATGATTTCTTCCACGGGTCAGGGTTGGGGGTATTTATGAGTCTGTTGGTAGCTGAGAAAATCAACCCTCGAGCCATAGACTGACAGATCCCCGCAGGTGGTGGATAAGGGAAGGGTCAGACCACATTGTTCTCGGTCCTATTCTCTTTCCTTTTGTTTCTGTGGTTTTTTTTTTTCAACTGCCAGGCCGATGCGGTTTTCCTCAAAGCGGTATATGCGTTCTCCTTCAAGATGTTTCCATGTGGGCTTGTCCTGGGCTCACTCCTTCCAGTTTGTTGTGTCAATGTCTTACTTCTTCAACTTCACTTTTAGGGTGTCCCTAAAGCATCTTCTCTGACCTCCACATGGTCATTGTCCTTGGCTGAGTTGGGAATACCGTATCGGATTTGTTTCGGAAGACAACATCAGGCATATGCATACAATTCCCAGCTAGTGATGATGTTTTCGGCTTTCCAGGTGGTTCTGATAGGTTATCCAGGCTTCACAGCCATCCAACAAAATAGGAATCGCAATGGCCTCGTATATAAGGAGCTTCGATTGGGTCCTGATTTGACGGTTGTGGAACACATCGTATTTCAGTCTTCCAATAGTGGAACTAGCACGTCAGATCTTTGTTGGATGTCCTCGTCGACGTTTGCTTTCTCTGAAAGATGGCTGCCGATGTATGCAAAGTGTTCAACATTCTCCAGTTCCTTCCAGTTAATGGTGATCTTTGGCAGCGCAGTTGGTTGGCCTGAAGTAGGTTGGCGAAGCGCCTTCGTTTCTTTCAATGTCAAAGGACAGACCCAGGCATTGAATGCTTGAGAGAAGAAACGAATGGTCGTCTGTGGGCTTTTCTGCAGTGTGTGTGTGCAATGACTGCACAGTCGTCGGCTTACTGGAGTTCCATAATTGAGTAACTTTTGTTTCGGTAGGGAGGTGGGAGGGGTTGAAAGGCTCTCATCCATCCAGTACTTGATGCCGATGTCATCGGGCTAGTCCGTCACGGATGAGTATCTTTAATGACTCCAAAAAAGATGGAAAAGAAAGTTGGAGCACTCATGCAAACCTGCTTGATGCCAGTTCGGATGATGAAGGATTCTGTTTCACGGTCATTACATGTTACATAAAATGGGAGCAGACATCTGGTCGTGATGGAATCTTAAGATTGTGATGAATTTCCCTGGGGGGGGGGGGCAGCCAAATTTTTGACAGGACCTTCCATAAAGCCTTACTCAGATGGAGTCGAAGGCTGTTATCAGATCGATAGAGGCCGTGTAAAGTTCCTGCTTTTGTTCTCGGCATTTTTCCTGGATCTGACGGGCCACGAAATCCATGCGATACCACTCGATGTTGTGAAGCCACGTTGGGACGTGAGAAGAATTTATTCAGCGAGGGGAAGGATTGGTGCAACCGAGTTTCAAATGAGGATCCTCCCTGTGCAGGAGAGGAAGGCAATATCTCTGTAGTTTCCACAGACAAACTTGTCTCCCTTTTTGAAGATGGGAACAGGTCAGTGTTGCGTTCCCCAGGTCAGTGGAGATTTACTTGATGTTTCAGAATTTCAGAATCAACATGTGGGGCTTTTGTTGGTCAGCGTTTCTAAGCCCACATTGAAGACCCCAAGTGGAATGCTGTCGGGGCCAGATGCTTTGTTCTTCGACTGATTTATGGCCCAGCGACTTCCTCAGAGGTTGGTGTTCTGGCAAGGACTTCCCTCACTGGATGTAAATTGGACTTGGTAGTATCCTCAGCTACCATCGATTCATGCTTCAGCAGTATTTGGTAGTGCTCTTTCCAGCATGCCTTTATGTGTTCATTATCTCTATGTAGTGGGGTGCAATCTTCAGATTGAGGAGGGTTGAGTCCACGAGAGCTTGGTCTGTCAACGGCCTTTATTGCTCTGATGAAGCTCTGCACGTCATGATCGTCAGTGAACTGTTGTATTTATTTTACCTTCTTTATCCACTGTTTTCGTTTTGATTGCTCAGGTGTTGTTCTGGGCTTCAGATTTGAGCCTTTAAAAATATTCCGACTTCTGCTTCGATGTAGTGTCATTTTGTCGGTCGCAGCAAGGTGTTCTCTTTCGATCATGAAGGGTTTGAATCTCATCGTTGTTTTTGTTGAACCAATGCTGATGGCATCAAGAGGACAGGACAATTTAATCCAACTATGCCTCATCAACGGTCTCTTTCAAAGCTTGCCAATATTGGTCGATACTATTGTCACTATTGTTGATTGTAAGGTGGGCGAGTTTCTCAGTAAGGCGTATTTGGAAATCTTCACAATATTCGGTGGTCTGAAGGCTGTTGATACTGTACTGTTTACTGCGCCATCAAAGGTGGATGGATGTTATGTTTTCACCCCTGTCTGTTTGTTTTTTCGGTCGCCGAAATAGGTGACCCTTATTGTTAGTAATTCTGTCTGTTTGTTTGGATGTTTGTTTGGATGTTTGTTCGTTTGTCATCAGCATAATTGGTAGTAAACGTGGGCGGAGTTTGACCAAACTCGGGTGGTAGGTACATCTTATGACTAGTGCTTTGGAAATTGTGATGGTTGCTAGGGACGCTTTGGTTCCCTAGCAACAACCGAAAAAACCTTCAAAATCGGTACCGTTCACGCGAAATCAATTCCGAAGCCATTATCCCAAATACATAGGTTAGAGGTGATGCTCTATCAAATATATTCCGGTTTTTGTGATATATGGAATACTTTATCCGCAGTGCCCCCTACAATTAGGGTATGCGCGAAAATTGGCGAAAACTGAAGGCCCCCTAGCGACCGGGTGAGTGCAATCGATACGAATGAAACTTTGCAGGTTCATGGTACTGAATGAGTATTACAACTTTGCCTCAGGACATATTGACGATTTCGCTTAGGTCAGGGGTCAAAGGTCAATTAGTGCAAAAATCTATAATTGCGAGAGCTGGAGGTGCCTTCGCACCAAATGCTACTCCTCCTAGGGTTATGGTCGGATGGTCATGAAAATCCACACTAATCGTCTGGAATACATTGTGCACAAACGATCGAGCCGGATTTTCGATTTAGATCTTTGTTCACCCAGCACCCCTCAAACTTTGGGGATTTCCAATTTCAAACCGCATTTTCGGTACTTTTCATTCAAATGGATAACCGAGTAGTTATCAGTAGATGGAACTGGATGAGATTTGATGTGCATAATCTTAAGGTGATTCCCTATCGCTATATGACATCCATTTTGCTCTATATCTTATAGTTTCCATGCTCGGCGACCCATCGCCGCCCGCCAGCTTGTTCTGTTGTTTGTCTGTCTGTCTGTGAGCAGGATATCTCAAAAAGTATGACGGATTTGGACGAAACTCGTTGGACAGGTTTGGTGTGTAACAAGGAAGAATTGATTCGATTTTTGGTCCAGACACGACAATTTATTTTTTTTCTTTAAAGTATTTTTCATCCTTTACAGATAGGGCCAAAAACGATATATCGCGTGATGTCTCAAAAAGTTATGGATGGATTGAGACGAAACTTGGTGGACAGGTTATGTGTGTGTGTGACAAGGCCGAATTGAATCGATTTTGGTGAAGATCTGGATCTGGATACTAGGATTTCTGTTTGTTTGTTTCAAGTGATTCTTCAGCATTGAGTGATATGGCAAAAAACGATACATCGCATGATATTTCAAAAAGTTGCAGATGGATTATGGCAAAACTTGGTGGATGATTTCAGTAGGTTATAAGAACAAGACAATTCGATTTCGGTTAAGGTCCGGATGCAGATCCGGCCTATAATGAGGACACAAAACGTAAACTGCTCAGCTTGGTGGAGGTACGCGTTCTACCGAGTGCCGTTCTTTTTTGTCACTGTACTTGTGTGATCGTTAATCAATTGGATGTATGAAATGAAAAGCTTTACCAGTCTTTATGAGGTTTTCTTAAAGAATACAAATTACCTAAATTACTGAATTTGGATGTCAAGGTTCAAAGAAACAAGGACAAACGTGTCCAAGAGCCGCGTCCTAAAGGCAATAACAACAACAACTTCCGATATTTCGTCACGTGCCTTGATGGAGCCAATAGCGAGACCCGTCATGGAGGCTCCTCGTTCATGACGAGAAAATCGTGTATTTACGAAATTACAACACATTCAATGGAATAATCTTTAAATAGTAACGTGAACTTTTCGAAACTTTAAAGCAAATGTCCGAATATATATTTAAAAGTTCATGATAGACGCTCTCCAAAGGCACCCTCAATGCTAGGATGTGTACAGGTGTTTATTATTTAAGGAGATCCGGATCTTGTATATAAAAGAGCCGAGTCCTAAAGGTTTTGTCTTCGCCAGAAGAAGAACAACGCGGAGCTCTCTTAGAGCCAGCGTTCGCTACGCGAGGTGCGGATAAAAAAAAATGAAAGAAAGAGAAGTTCTGCTAAATAGAATGGTAGTGCTTTGTTGTTGTATATTAATAATGCAAACCTGAAGTTGAGAAAAATTCTTCAATAAACCAAGTGACCTATGACCTATGATCAGTGGTGGTGGTGTAAAAGTATCCAGGGTATATTTGTGATCGCATTGGAATCTGGTGAATGTGTAGCAAAAAAATAAATATCAAATTTGCTGTAGAAAGTCGGTCAGTGGAGCATTTACATTTAATGTCCATATACCATGACATTTCCGAATTTACATCCACAAATATCAAGGATTTCAAATATGTGTCTTGCTGCCTTAAATGACTGAAAATGCACGAGAGAATGTCTAGATACATCCAGCAGATGGGGGTCTAGGTGGCCCCCATACCGCCGATCTTGAAGGTTTTCACGCACCTAACTTTTATTCAGCGTACAAGTATTTGAGAAAGTGTGGAGAGCACTGTGTTGTCTGAATCCCCAACCTCCCCCCAAACCCCCCCTCCCCAACCCCCTCCCCTGGGGGTGTGCATGTGCAACTGTTTGTATGACTCCTCCTGCCTGATTTTCTTTTATTTTCTATTATTCATGATACAATGATAAGCAATTTTCTTTTCTCATTTTCCAGACATCAGTGGGAAATTCCTATTATCTATTATACATGTAGAATTGTTCCGTAAAACCTATTGCATTTGTGTCTTTACAGCACTGACTGTTTCTGTGCTGAACACTGAGGGACCAGTTCGAGACTTCATCTTCCCTCAGGGCCGACCCAGTGGGGATGCTATTCGACTTTCCGCCAAAGTCATCAAACGAAACAGCCGAAATGGTGAGGGTGCTGAGAGTAAGGCTCTCCAGAGCATTGTTAAAATCTGGAAAGATCCATGATTGTGTGGGACAGCTGTGTTTTCTAAGTGGCCTAGTGTGACTAAATCCTGCTGGTGTTTCGAGTCGTGGCAGATTTAACAGATATCCTGCCAAGAGAATGATTCAGAAAGTAAACCTGCACAGCAGACCAATGTATGACAATGACCCGGGGTTCAAACTTTGTAATCATAAAAAGAATAATGATTGGCAGTTCAGGAGAATACAATGAATCTTTGGTGGTGAGCGTACTCGATGATGCACTTTTGTGTTGTGAACCGTAAACTGCAATTGAGGACTTTGGTTTGACAACACAAATACCAATGGTATTGTTAACCTCCGCCATCGAAGATCGGAGGTTACTGTTTTCACCCCTTTCTGTTTGTTTGTTTGTTTGTTTGTTTGTTTGTGAACAGTATTACGGAAAACTCCTCGACGGATTTCGACGAAACTTGGTGGGGGGATTAGTATGGTCCAAGGATCATGCCATTAGATTTTGGACTTCGGTCCAAAGTCCAATATGGCCCATAGGCGCCATTTTGAAAAAAATTTGAATTTTTTTTTTTTTGCATTTCTACATGTTTTAAGTGATTTCCAACCCAAAAAAAAATTGTTAGAGAAAAAAAAAATTTTGCACTTTTTTTAAAAAATTTCGATTTTTTTTTTGCATTTCTACATGTTATAGTGATTCCAACCCAAAAAAAAAAAATTTGTTAGAGAAAAAGAAAAGAATTTTGCACCTTTTTTTTTTCAAAAAAAATTCGATTTTATTTTTTTGGCATTTCTACATGCAGCGTCGTATCTAGTTTAGTTTATTCAATCGTGGTTCAGTAGAGTCTGATCCGTTTTGACCTACAATGAATGGGATATCAGGTTCACTTAAGTGACCCAGCAGTATTTGCGGCGGAGGTTTTGCACTTCTACCGAGTGCTCCCCCTCTAGTTTTAGCTGTGATCGCTGCAATACTCAGCTATCTCAACTCTTATATCCAATCTACTAGAACGTTGGGAAGGTCTGAAATGAAATACAAGTTGAGGATCGTGGTCCTGCAATAGCAGGGGTGTTATACCCCGGTAGGCTTTCGATAAGCCTTTATGACAGTCTGCTATGAGTCGTCGTTTAGTTCCATTTCAAGTCGTTAGTTGAAGTTGGTTCTCTTTCAAGCTTTCCTCTAATTGTATTTTTTTCATATTTTGTGTGTTTTCTCACTTCCCAGGTGTGACCAAGCTCGTATTTGCTCTCTACAACAAGCTGCCCATGTTTCTGCCCACAACCAATGCTACGTTAACGTTTGCTTTGCCCCCTGTCGGGCATAACCACTCTGTGGTTGTGGCCTCTCGTATCATTTCTGCCTCGATAAACAAGGGGGCCAGGCGACTCTACTTAGCGGAGCCCGTCACGTTCACCCTCCGACACAACCTGGTAAATGTATGTATTGAACAAGAGAAGCTGAACGGTGACAATTGCGACATTAAAAGTTAATTATGTTTTGTCTTTGAGCATAATAACACCCATACTGGTCTCTCCTACCACACTTTCCTTTTAAAAATTGTTTTGATTATGCTTTAACATATTTGATAAGTTAGAAATCGACTTTTTTTTTTGATCTGTGCTTCTCTGTAAACCTTTCATGACAGCCTTGCTTGATTTTTCATGAAAAATTGTTTTCATTCCAACGTGCTCTTTATTAATTTGCTGAATGGCAAACTCCCAAAAATGGTTAATTTCTGGTTTATTTACGACCTCACTATTTTAGCTTGACCCCATTATGCCTGGAATTACTTGCAAGCCAAGACAATTTGACCACCATCAAAGGAAAGTGGAACGTAATGTTGCTTTCCACCAGCATGACATGATTGTTGCAGGAGTCGAGAGTAAATGTGGGTCTGTATCATAATTTGCGATGAATGTTTTTTGTTGTGATGCTTTGGCATCTTTACAGACAAAGCATATTATATGAATCAGAAACCATGTATTTAATGTCATATTGTACAAGTGAACAACCATGTATTTAATTTATCTCCAATGAGAAAGGCTGATATTACAACCTTTAAAAGTGAAGTGCAGTATTCCATTTCAACCACCATGATTAAGCTGGAGGCAAATTAATTTATAGAGACACACCATTTTATAGGGGCAAGGAATGGTGTGCCTCTGCCCTCAAACCCTCCTTCAGCCCCACTTGGTGACATCACATTTTGATGATTTAAAAAGCACTTCCTTCGCTTATTACCTCCACTACCGACGGTGGTGGAGGTAATGTTTTCACCCCAGTCTGTTTGTCTGTCAGAAGGATATCTCAAAAAGTTAAGGATGGTTTCAGGTGGAACTTGGTGGACAGGTTCGGTGTATGACAAGGATGAATTGATTAGAATTTGGTGAAGATCCGGATCCCGATCCGGATCCGAGAATTTTTAAAGTGATTCTTCACCATTGAGAGATATGGCTAAAACTGATATATAGCACGATATCTCAAAAAGTTGTGGATAGATTTGAACAAAACTTGGTGGATGAGTTGAGTGAGGAAAAATATAACAAGCCGATTCGATTTTGGTGAATATCTGGATGCAGATCCAGCCTATCGTGGGATACAAAATGTAAACTGTTCAGCCTCGTGGAGGTATGTGCTCGTTAGAACTCTGTATCCACCTGTGGTATATCTGTTTTTCGGTTGCAGATTATAAATATCCCATGGAATTTTTCAAACAGCATAGGCCATTACCCTGGCCAATTTCAATGGTCGTGGTTATCTGTAAAGTTAACACTACCTGGAAAAGTTGGGAGTGCTGGAATTAGGATACGGCACAGTTGTGATGAATCAAATGGGATTTTACGTGCATTTTCATTACTGATTAATCCACATAATTTATTTCACATTTCATAGTGATGGAATCTTTTATGATAGAGCAAACATCTATCATGGTTATGTTGGGTAGTCAATCTAGTCACCCTTATTATCAGTATTTCCGTCGATATGTTGTTGTCTTGTCTGTCTGTCTGTAAGTATGTCTGCTCAGTCCAGTGCTCCGTTAATACAATGGCGATTTCGATGAAACTTGGTTGGTAGGTTCATACAATGACCTAGTTGTGTGCAAATGAGAACCGTTGCTATGTCCCATCCGTTGCCTAGCAACGGACCTTTGAAATTTTCAAAAAAAATTTCAAAAATTAATTTTTTTCGAAAATCAAAATCGGGCCACGAGCGACTGTGGGCAGTACATTCAGCCATATTGTCAAAAATTTCCAGCCGGATTCTATGAAAACTGTCGGAGAAGATAGACTTTCAATGAACCCTGGTCGAAAACAATTAAAAAACGAAGTTCGTTATATCTCAGAGACTACGAGTCAGATATACATGAAACTGGTATGGTAGGTTCATGGTATGTCCTAGTTATTGTTGAGAAAGAACCGTTGCTATGGACGCTTTTGTTGGCTAGTAACGGCTGAAAAACGACTAAATTCGACTTGATCGACTACCCATGTCCGCCTACCGGCTTGTGGTATGTATGTCTGGATGTACGTATGTAGTATGTATGTGTATATATGTAAACTTGTGACCAAAACGTCTTCCTCAAACTTTTAAAACAAATTCCACCATGTTGTTTATTTAATTATATATATATATATATATATATATATATATATATATATATCTAACCGAAGAAACACATTCGTGACTTACCTGTATTCATCGGCACTAATTTTTTGTTACTCTGATTTGATTAATCGAGATCGAGATCGAGATATGGGCAAAAGGAAATATATACCACGTAAAGTCCAGGGGTAGTAGTGTATTGGGGGCAGGTCTGCTCTGTAAGGCTGGCAGTTCGAATTTCCCGTCCAGTTTTTCATATTGTGTTAGCTTGGCCGTCCAGCTCTAACTGATAATTTAAAATAAACATAAATTTGTGCTCAGTTCCTTTTTATTTATACATGTTGGGTTCTGACTTCTACAATATATGTTCAGTCAAAGCACAAAAAAATTTTGGCCATCCCCCCACAACCCCCGACCTACCATCACTCCCACTAGCCCACACCCACCGGAGAAAGCAGGCATGGTCAAAGATGCCTATGCCCCTGAAGTGATGTGTGCTGATCCATGCCAGTAGGTTTAAATGTGGATTCATCTAATTTTCATAGCTCTTTATTTCTGATAGATATCTCGGCTTCTTATTGATGTTCTCTTCTGAGTATATGCAATATAATCTTCTGAGGACTTCCATTCGAAATTCCCTTGAAACCTTTCCACCACATCACCATAAAAAACTCTCCATTATTTGGGGTACATGAAACTTGTCAATTCAAATCTCTAACGTTACCCATCTCCTCATGCGCAACACGACTTTGCTTATGGGACGAGATTGGTACACGCTGGAACGCTCTCTTTCAACATAATTTTACTTTGGCCTTCCTGGAAGTACTAATAAAAGGACCAACAAGTCGAGGTACATTCAATAAATAACAAATCCTCCAGTGCATGACATTCGGTGCCCCGGCGATGCCACCATGCAACACATGGAGATGGAATTGGGAGGGAGCGGTGTACAATATTTAATTGGTTGATTGATTAATTGCATAATTAAAATAAATAAATAATCATCGTAAAATAATTCATTTTCTTAATCAATTGGGTAATGCAATACCAATACCACCACTGTTTCATCCGAATGTGTAACTTTTTGAAAATTAACTAATTCATTGAAAAATGAATAACAAGTAGCGGTACATTCAAAGTACACCGCCCTTATGCCAAATAAATAAATAAATAAATCTTCCAACGCACGACATTGCGGCGCCCCGCCAATGCTGCCGTGCAGCACGTGGAGACAGAATTGGGAGGAAGTGGTGTACTTCTTCGGTGAATGTGTACAAATGAGACTTACTCGTCATGCAGCATATGGAGATGGATTTGGAGTGAGCGGTGTGCAATAATTGATTGATTCAGTGATTAATTGCATAATTAAAATAAATAATAGTTGTAAAATAATTGATTTCTCAATCAGTTGCCTAATCGCATCCCGAAACCACCACTGTTTCATCCAAATCCGTAACTCTTTGAAAATTAAGTAATTCATCGAAAAATGAATAATTAATCCATCAATTGATTAATCAATAAATCAAACATACCCTTTATAGCCAAATCACCCGGTCACCGTCGTGTCCGAACATGTTTCCAAGCTCAAAGGGTGCCCGAGATATTGCCCAGATGAGAAAGAAAATGAATAAGGAGTTAATAAATCGATAATGCTTAAGTAATTAATCAATAAATTGATGAATCAAAAAATTAAAAACACCTTTTTTGCCAAAGCACATCTTCACTTTTGTCCCCAAATTTCAGTTTCCCAGACAAAAGGATGGCTGAGATATCACCTGGACAAACAAACAAGAAAACAAATGGAGTGAAAACTGAGTATTCCCTTCCTTCAGCGCCCGGCGATGACATCATGCAACACCTGTATATGGAATTGGGAGGGAGCGGTGTACAATTAATTGATGAATCAATAAATCAAAAGTACCATTTATAGCCAAATCACTTGTTCACTGTCGTGTCCAAATATCAGCTTCCTCGCTTAAAAGGTGCCTGAGATATTGCCAGGATGAGAAACAAAATACATAAGTAATTAATTAATCAATTAATTGATTAATTAAAAAAATTAAAATAATGTTTTTTTCCAAAGCACATCTTCACATTTGTCCCCAAATTTCAGCTTCCTAGCTCAAAGGATGATCGAGATATCGTCCGGACAAACAAGAAAAAAAGAAAAAGAGCAATCAGGACTTGCAGACCCTCGCCAGGACTTGTTTTGTGTGGTGTTTATGGAGTTTTAATGTGGTGTATTTGTGTGCTGGTGTGTTATGTAATTAATAAGACATAATTAAAACTGCCACTTTATAACTGCTGGCAGTGATGACCGGGTACCAAGACGTCCTGCTTTTCTGCAACCCCGCTTTGATCGGACACCTGACCTTGACCTATGACGTTTATTATTATGCAACTGAATTCAGAATGGAATTTTAAATATATTCAATTCAAATCAAATGGAAGACCAAATAGGTATACTCCTGCATTGGAGTCATCAGAAGGATTCCAAACAAGCAAAAAGCAAAGATGAAGTCACCAGGAGGAACCTGGATAGGATTTGGGTTTCAGCTGCTACTCCTCTACCCTCAAACCCATCCAGGCACAGCCAAGTGAGCTTCATTCAAAAAAAAATAAAAAAATAACAAAGAAACCAGATCAAAATAATTAAATAATTCTGGCTGCCAGACTATGCGTCCGATCAGGTTGAAATCTAAAATATATATTCCACATCACTACTAGATCTTAATTGTGAAGTTTCATGTCAATTGCTTAAGCGGATGAAGAGAAATAATTTTTTTTCCAAGATTTTCGCTCAATCCAACATGGCTGCCAGACCACGTGACTTATTACTTATTCGTGAATATTCTGGTGGCCCCAAAGCTTGGGGAATGTTTTTGTGAAGTTTCCGCTCGATCTGTCCAGCCGTTCTGGAGAAGATTTTATAGGTTTTAGGGTAAATCCAATATGGCTGCCAAACCATGTGACCTATGATGTCATATGTGTGAACCTTTTGTTCCGCATGGATAGGCAGTCATACATGTAAAGTTTTGCCATCGGTTGAGCCACTTGAGAGAGGAAGATTTATTTATTATTTTTACAATATGGCTGCTGAATCACATGGCTGATGACATCATCAAATTTTTTTTCTGTGACACATTTTATCCCAAGATGACCCTCAAAAACTTTCACACTGATCAGATGCAGCGTTCTCCATATGAAATTATGACGTCATAACAAAAGCACCTATGATGTCATGACAAAAATCACACTTATTCCCCATGAGGAGTACTTGCTATATGCCAAGTTTCAATTTTTTTCCTTGGTGCGGTTTCAGAGATACAGAGGTCCAAAGTTTTTCCATTTTTCCAACGTGGCCTATGATGTCATAATTACCAATAAAACACTCCACATGAGTCGTCGCTCCTATCGTGAAAATTTCATCTCAATCCGACCATGTTGTTTGCGGAATAAAACACTAAAGTTCTGTGTGGACAAACAAACAGCCGACAAACAAATACGAAAACAAGCCGGTAGGCGGCGATGGGTCGCCGAGCATGGAAACAATAAGATATAGAGCAAAATGGATGTCATATAGCGGATAGGGAATCACCTTAAGATTATGCATCTCAAATCTCATCCAGTTACATCTACTGATAACTACTCGGTATCCATTAGAATGAAAAGTACCGAAAATGCAGTTTGAAATCGGAAATCTCCAAAGTTCGAGGGGGTGCTGTGGATGAAACAAGATCTAAATCGAAAATCCGGCTCGATCGTTGTGCACAATGTATTCCAGACGATTATTGTGAATTTTCATGACCATCCGACCATAACCCTCGGAGGAGTAGCATTTGGCGCGAAGGCACCTCCAGCTCTCGCATATTATTGATTTTTGCACTAATTGACCTTTGACCGCTGACCTAAGCGAAATCGGTCAATATGTCCTGAGGCAAAGTTGTAGTACTCATTGAGTACCATGAACCTGAAAGTTTCATTCGTATCGATGCACTCACCCGGTCGCTAGGGGGCCTTCAATTTCGCCAATTTCCGCGCATACCCTAATTGTTGGAAGCGCTGCGCGGTAAAGTATTCCATAATCACAAAAAAACGGAATATATTTGATAGAGCATCACCTGTATATCATTCGTGCCAAATTTCATAACCCTACGTGGGATAATGACTTTCGGAATTGATTTCGCGTGAACGGTACCGATTTTGAAGGTTTTTCGGTTGTTGCTAGGGAACCAAAGCGTCCCTAGCAACCATCCACAATTTCTAAAGCACTAGGTCATAAGATGTACCTACCACCCGAGTTTGGTCAAAAATCCGCCCACGTTTACTACCAATTATGCTGATGACAAACGAACAAACATCCAAACAAACAGACAGAATTACTGACAATAAGGGTCACCTATTTCGGCGACCCAACAAACAGAGTGAAAACTGAGTACTCCCTTCCTTCAGCACTCAGCGATGACATCATGACTAAGTAACAGTAAAAAGTAAAAATTCTAAAGTAACAGACAGACAGACAAGCCGGTAGGCGGACATGGGTAGACGACTAGCAATAGAACCTGACGCGATGGGCCCGTTCGATGGGGAATGACCTGAGGATTAAGCACAAGAAAATTCATGATTCTAGCTTCAAGGGTTAATGCTGCAGATTGTTTTTTCGTTAAAATCCCCCACATTTAGAGGTTTTTTCGGCCGTTGCTAGGCAACGGAGGGGTCCATAGCAACGGTTCTTTCTCACACATAACTAGGACATACCATGAACCGACCATACCAGTTTCATGTATATCTGACTCAGTCTCTGAGATATAACGAACTTCGTTTTTTTTTGTTTTCGACCAGGGTTCATTCAAAGTCTATCTTCTCCGACAGTTTTCATAGGATCCGGCTGGAAATTTTTGACAATATGGCTGAATGTACTGCCCACAGTCGCTCGTGGCCCGATTTTTGATTTTCGAAAAAATAATTTTTATGATTTTTCAAAAATTTCAAAGTCCCGTTGCTAGGCAACGGTGGTGTCCATAGCAACGGTTTTCATTTGCACACAACTAGTCATGGTATGAACCTACCAACCAAGTTTCATCGAAATCGCCATTGTATTAACTGAAATCACCATTTTAAATACTGATAATAAGCGTAGTACAAATCTCAAAAAAAAATAAATAAATTTTCGACTAGATCGACTACCCAACAGACAGACAAACATATCGACGGAAATACTGATAATAAGGGTAGAACAAATCTCAAAAAAAAAAATTTTGAATTTTTTTTTTTTCGACTAGATCGACTACCCAACAAACAAAGAAGAAGAAGACGTCGTGCAGAGCACGATACTTGTAAAATCCATAAAACAAATTTCACCTCAAAAAAAAATTGTGGTTTAATCCTGAGACCTGAAATAGAAATCTTTAAATTTCAAGTCAATCGAATGAAAATTGAGGATTTTAGGAATCTCACCTAAGTGTTGACCTTTAGCCTGTGTTGACCTTTTGACCTCAAAACAATAGGCTTCCTTATGACACACTTTACCGTCTGATGAAGTTTTGTGAGGATCGGTTAAAATTTGTGACCTGTAGGTGATAAACAGACAGACAGAATAACAAAATCGACTGACCAATATACTTGAAAAATCGTCAATTTTGCAAGTAACAAACAAACAAACAAGCCGGTAGGCGGACATGGTAGTCGACTACCCAATATAACCTGACGCGATGGGCCCGTTCGATGGGGAATGACCTGAGGATAAGCACAAGAAAATTCATGATTCTAGCTTCAAGGTTAATGCTGCAGATTGTTTTTTTCGTTAAAATACCCCCACATTTAGAGGTTTTTCGGCCGTTGCTAGGCAACGGAGGGGTCCATAGCAACGGTTCTTTCTCACACATAACTAGGACATACCATGAACCTACCATACCAGTTTCATGTATATCTGACTCAGTCTCTGAGATATAACGAACTTCGTTTTTTTTATTGTTTTCGACCAGGGTTCATTCAAAGTCTATCTTCTCCGACAGTTTTCATAGGATCGGCTGGAAATTTTTGACAATATGGCTGAATGTACTGCCCACAGTCGCTCGTGGCCCGATTTTTGATTTTCGAAAAAATAATATTTTTTATGATATTTTCAAAAATTTCAAAGTCCCGTTGCTAGGCAACGGTGGTGTCCATAGCAACGGTTCTCATTTGCACACAACTAGGTCATGGTATGAACCTATCAACCAAGTTTCATCAAAATAGCCATTGTATTAACGGAGCACTGGACCGAACAGAGGGAAAGACAGACAGACAGACAAACATATCGACGGAAAAAGTGATAATAAGGGTAGAACAAATTTCAAAAAAAAAAAAATTTTTGAAATTTTTTTTTTTTTCGACTACATCGACTACCCAACAAACAGACAGACCCAAATGCAATACCCTCTCTCTGCGAGGGTACAAACAAAACGGAGTAAAAACTGAGTCCTCTCTTCCTTCGGCACCTGGCGATGACGTCATGCATTGCCTGGTTATGGAATTGGAAAGGAGCTTTGCACAATCAGCTACATTTTGCAATGTTCAACTGCATTTGTCATTTTCCTTGAAGGCATCTTGGCTTTCATGGATATGTCTCCTCTTTGCAAAATGAGAGTTAACTGTAAATCTTATTTCCCAGGCACAGCATGCAATTTTAGACATTCAATAAGCAGCACAGTGGGGCAGGAGGATGTGGATGTGGATGTGGAAATGGTCGAGTGGATAAACAACACTGCTTAACCTCATCCTTTGATGCCCGTAGTTGTTCAGAACAAGGTTTGGATCATTTTCCTTTTACACTTACATCTGTACGTTAAAGATCGAATGGTAACTTTTGTAAAGAGTACACCTTTGGCCGATGCCATGGCCTAAAATTATACACATGATATAACCTCTTCGATAAAAAAAAAACATATGAGGTCGGGTGTTGAGCAACTCCAGTTGAAGGGTGGATTTGGTGGGAAATCAGGATAAATGGGAAGTAAGGTTTGATGTGGCCGCACGATGCTCGATGTGTGGATTTAACGCATGCCTTCTGCGATCACTTATAACTTTATATTTTTGAGTTATCCTATCAAATTCCAACTTAGGAGAACAGCACTCACTTTGATTGGTAGTCAGAAGCAATCATTGATAGGAGGGGCAGCAAAATTGTCACTGCATTTAAGAGTCAACTACACAGTGTGGGAATGGCATTATATGTGCGTCAGACCAGGGTGAGTAGGCAGATTACCGCTTCCCTGACGATAATTGAGCAAGCTGGTTTTTTTACCGGCAATCCACGAGTGAAATCCCAATTCCCCTTCGAAAAGCTCAACTTGCAGGAGCTTAGAATCCAAGCCCTTAATACTGTTGGCTTCCTCTGTATATGAAGCTCTGTATTTGAACCTCTGGGATGCCAGTCAAGTGTTATGCTTGAAGACCGCAAATGTACCCCAAAAAAGGTTTACTTTAGAAAAGCAGGACCAAAGAAAAAAGAAACCAACCACCAAAGAAACAGCCTCAATGACTGAATGCTTTAGAGGGTAAATTTTATTACATCAGAGTTTGGTCATCTGGCAAGAGGGTTAAATGATTTTTGGGAAGAAGTTAATCACGTGACCTTGCTCTAAATATCTTTTGCACAATTTGCAGGATTTTTAATGACTAATACCTCATAACATTTATATCTTACATTGGTAAATGTTTTCTTTTGTGCCCATCTCAAGTTTCCAGGAGGCATTTAAGAATTGATTGCAGAGGATGGACTGATGCGTCACATGAAGACCATGCTGGGCGCAGCAGAGGCAGATCAGTTCCTCCGAGAAGTTCATTCGTGTGGCAGATGTGATTTCATTAATAAATTCCAAGAGAAAATGTTAATTCTTCTGAGACTAGCTCAGTTTCCAGAAGCTTAAATTACAAATTCTTCATCCTGCTGCTTTCAACTTGATTTGAATCCACAAGTATGGGATGTAGCTCTCTGTGCTTATCACGATAACAGCATCGCTGAAAGTATGGTTGTGTAATGGTAATTAATGAACTAAAACGATTTGCTTAACTAACTAGAACGGCACTTGGTAGAGCACATACCTCCGCCAGGCTGAACAGTTTATGTTTTGTATCCCAATGATAAGCCGGATCTGCATCAATCAAATTGGCTTGTTCTCGTCACCGAACCAACTCATCTACATCGTTTTGTCATAATCCGTTCACGAGTTTTTGAAATATCATGCAATCTATAATTTTAGGTCTTGTCACTCAATTGTAAGCCTGGTGTTGGGTTAATGGTTTGGGTGTTGGGCTTGGGATCCAAGGATCCTGAGTTCAAATCCCCCTCGGCTGTTGAATTAATACCAGGTGGGGTTGACTCTGCCTGTCATCCTTCCGAGGTCGGCAAAATGAGTGCCAGCTTGCTGGTATCCTGTGGCGGAGTGGCGACCCGTCCAGGATTGTGCCGAATAGCCAAGGAAACTGTTTAGGCAGCACCAACGCTCTGCACAGAGTATGGTCCCAATGGATGGGATGGGGTTGACTCAGCCTGTCATCCTTCTGAGGTTGGCAAAATGAGTACCAGCTGGCTGGGATGATTGAGCCATTCAAATATCCTATGTTGGAGTGTTTATCGATCCAGGATTGTGCCCAATAGCCCAGGAGACTGCTTAGGCAGCACTGACGCTCAGTACAGACTATGGTCCCAATGGATGGATGGACTCAATTGTGAAGAAATTTTTAAAATAAATTTCTCGTAACCTGATTCGGATCCAGATATTCAGCAAAATCTAATCAATTCATCCGTCTCTCCCAACCAACCTATCCACCAAGCTTCGTCCAAATCCAACCATAACTTTTTGAGATATCCTGCTCACAGACAAACAGACAGGGGGTAAAACCATAACCTCTGTCCACGTTCGGTAGCGGAGGTGATGAGTAATGTTTTTTTAATTGAATAACTGAACGTTTGCTTGTTCATGAAAACAATTCTTCGACTGACGTACAAAATTACAAGTTGCAATCTCATTGTGAGGCCGAACAACTCTGTTGTTTTGTTCTGTTGTCATCAACAGAAATGCTAACATTCTTCATCCTTATAGTTGATTTCCGGCTTGTTTTCGCTACTTTTTTTTCAGTCAAATGGAAACTTCAACCCCAACTGTTCTTTCTGGAGCTATTCACCCGTGACCATGGCTGGACGATGGGCAACGCGAGATTGCAAACTGCTGGACTCGAACCTCACACACAGCACGTGCTCCTGTCACCACCTCACCAACTTTGCCATACTTGCAGCCCATACAGAGCCTCAGGTTAGACTCTTTACCTGTGCTCGTTTGCAAAATTATAAAATAAAGGTGGTTTACATGGAGAAGTTTGGGGTTTGGGGGGTGGGGGGGGGGATTAGTATGTCTAGTATGATAAAAATTGACGCGAAAGTAATTTTTGTTGATATTGTAAAGGTGTTATTGTGAAGGCTAGGTGTTATTGTAAAGGTGCCAGATTCTCCATCTGAATCATGGGATTTCAATGTTTTGATGGAATGGAAATGGCAAGTTAATTCACGTGTCGGTGAACATCTGCTATTTTCCTTAGATAAGGGCACACGATGGATATTTTCAGCTATTTCCGTCTGTGTCCCTTGACTGTCATCTTAGGCTAGCCATGTGCAAGGAATTCTTTTGCTGCTCATTGCAAGAGCAGGTGTGCTGGTCTCAGTCCTTTGCTTGGCCCTTGCACTGCTCACCTTCTGCTGCTGCCGGAGCCTGCAGAGCAGCACAATCACAGTGCTCAAGAACCTGTGCCTTTGCCTACTGCTAGCTGAACTGCTATTCCTGCTTGCTATTGACAGGACTCAGCAGACGGTGAGTGTAAGCTCTCACCACGTCTTACTGGCTCTGTTTCGTTTGTACTTTCTCCCTGCAGCCATTCTGCCCATTTTCTGATTCCATCATTCTGGTTTTTTTTTCTTATTTGGCTCTGGTTCCCCCAAGCTGTAATGTAATGTCTTTTGCAGATCATGTTTGCTCAAGGAATAGTTTGCCTGTTTTTTGGGAGGGTTTTTTTTTTCCATGAAATCGAGGTACCAGTGGTGAACCGCAGTCAATCACTCTTAACCTCTTTACTCCAATGAGTCAAGTACCATGACAGGCTTTCTTTCAATCACCAAATGTACTGTAACACTGACTTTAGCGAAGCAACGCGAAAGAGAGTTGAGAATTGAGAGCAAGACTGCAGTGTTTTCTCGTTGAAGGACTCGATTCATGGTTCACAGTTTGCAGCCGACCACCAAGGAAGGTGGCTACGGGTAAATTGGAACGAAACAAATTTGGAGCAAAGACAATGTCGTTACCATTCAGTAGACAAAAGTTTTCCTGTATAATCATTTTACATCCATTTGCAAAGCCTGGCGTTGGCTTAAGATCATAGGGTCTTGAGTTTGAGCCCCTGTTCTGCCTTTAAATAACACCAGGTGGGTTGATTCAACCTATCATCCTTCCAAGGTCGGCAAAATGAGTACCGGCTTGCTGAGAACAGGGGGGCACTGCATCAACTGCACAGCCATGCTCCCAGCAATGATGCAACCAGCAGCCGCAGGCTGCACATGAAATAATTAAAAAATAATCCATTTGCAAAAGGACCTTTTCCCTTTTTTGTTTTGAGTTTTCAGCCTAAATTTCATTGGTGCTTCAAAATTACGTTTCCCAAGGTTGAACCTCTTCCCTGTTATCCTTAATATTTGCTCTCATCACAAAGTGTCAAAGCCAATTCGAATCCTGACCAGTTGAATAGTAAATATTAATTTCATTGAAGATGAACTGAATGAGGTTACCACTGGGATGGTACATCCGAATGGTACATCCGTATGCGTCTCAGTCATGGTACATCCGTATGCATGTATGAATCAGGGCCGAGTAGTGAATTTTATTTTGGCTATTCATCTCAACTTGCCATTCCTCATGCCAACTTTACATCCGTCGGCAGAATCGCTCTCTTTCTTGATCCTCCTGTTCATGTCCCATTCATCACATGCCTATATTCCTGTTTGCTGTATACAGATATTGTGTGCAGTTGCTGCTGTGCTTCTACACCTCCTCCTGCTTTCTTCTTTCTCCTGGTGCTGCCTGGAGAGTCTGCAGCTACTTCGGTCGCTTTACAGTTCCTCGATGGGGGGTCTATCCCACCCCCGTTGCCTGTATTCCCTTGGATATGGCGTTCCAGTACTCGTGGTTTCTGCTTCACTTGCCACAAACTACCGTGGCTATGGGACAGAGACTGCGTGGGTTATAGCACCGGACACGCATCCTAATTTACCGTCCTAAATTGATAGCGTCAGCTGGTTTCTGCATATTGTTGTTTAATCCACCCAGCATGAGCTGTTATCCAAGTCAATACAAACCTTATAATGAGCCACAATCCTCTGTCATCCCACCCTGCACCCCTTGTTTCCTGTTTAAAAAACCATTTCCTGAGTCCTCATCACATTATTTACTGGAGTTGTCAAGGAAGCAGGTCCTCGCCATCTCCTGTCACCTCACGTAACTTATTTAACGTTTTTCATTCTCGCTAACATTGTTCATTTGTAATGAGAGGCATTCATAACGTTTTCTGACCAATATACAACAGTCCAATACATGCTAACGTTTCATTACTTGTTAATGCTTTTCACAGGACTCAGTAGGGACGTACCTTCAGTTGGGTACTCGAGTCACACTCGAGTCGCGAAATTTTGCGACTTGACTCGGACTTAATGAAATTGACTTGGGACTTTGTGTCTGGGGACTTGCGACTTGCTTACAACTTACGTGCGACTTGAGTTTATAATGGCTTGTTCGCAATGTTCAGAAAATAATTGTTGAATAAGCAATGAATTAATAAATGGAAAATGATTTTCAGTCGTCAACGTACGCAGTTTGGTCAATGACAACATCTACAAGTACGTACCGTGTACATGTATATTGCACATGTGCGGTGCGCTAGCACTCACGGCCGCAGGAACACATTCCGTTCTCCACCAAGGTCAAAGCATACCATATCCAAGTGGAAAACATCAGTCTTACCAATGTAGGAAGCACGACTTTATTCAAATCATGTCATCGACATTCGTCTCGAATCGGGGAAACTTGGCCCCGTGCACGTCCCAACCTGATAAAATGATACTTGTGATGATTTAAAATATCATTTGACTTGTATTATTTTAAACTTTATCAATAATTCTAAATTATATCACGAACTCCTCAATAATTCTAAATTATATCGTGACAACAATTGGAGTTAAGAAGTTATACATTTCATTTTCCCCGGTGCCCCCGCCCTCGTTCTGCTTCCACGGCGTCCAGCCCCCTTCCTAATTCACTATAATCCTGACACCTTCCTGATTCGACACCTTCCTTCCTGATTATACATTTCATTTTAATGTGAGAAGTAAATTTAGCATAAGTTTATTTTTGTTGGGAACAAAACAAAAATGTCCACAGCATGAAATTGACAAATAAAAACTTGAGTTAAACAGCTTTTCAGAACATGCGTTGCAATAAATGAAGCCCTGTGTCTTAATTCCTTGATCGCTTGTATTCCATTCAGTTTATAAGTAAATGTGGCACTTGACACAAGTTGAAGTAATACTACAGTGACTTGAGACTTGCCCTCAAAAGACTTGAGACTTGCCCTCAAAGACTTGAGACTTGCCCTCAAAGACTTGAGACTTGGCTAAAGTGACTTGGTGACATCTCCGACCCTCAGTAATGTACAAGTACAGTGCATGTAATTAGGAAGAAAATGTATTTTATACACCTCATTATACTTTTCTGCTGACTCGTAGACAATTGTGAATATCTAATTTGTAGAACTTTTTGAACATTGTCATACCTTTGCCATTTAGCTCATTGTAATCCTTGATAATATTTGGAGTTTTCTTTTTTGGGGGGTGTTGGGGGTAGGCATGGGGAAGATGGAGATCAGCAGAAAGTCTCCTTTTTCTGCAGTGAATGCAATTCTTTGTTGAAATGGCTATTCAGAAACAAATTTGTAGAGTATTTTGCACGAGTTTCAGGGGTCTTTTTGAACCAACAGTTTCAGGTAGTTACGTATCAGAAATAGTCCTTTTGCAGAAGGGTCCATATTTTCCTCTTCACCTCTTTTTCTGATTGACTGTAGCAGGAGATTATAAAATTAGCTTGGACATTGGCAAACATGTCCTATCTCAGGATAATGTGCCATCTTTAACACTTTCAGATCAGTTTGAAGTTATGGAACAGCCAGCTTAACGCACCAGATGCCAAAGCCCGAATAGTGTTCACTACGGCAATGACTTCAGACGGTCTTTTTTTTCTACTGTTCTGGTGGTGACATTTCTGGAATTGTTTCATTAGAGACGCTATGTCCCAATTTGTATACTGTATCACTAAGATGACAGTTTAGCCAGATTTTTCAGTTCATCCTCATTGTGGACTGTGACAAGACAGCTCAGCGATGCTGTATTCACCCGTGAGTTGTCTAGGGTGGGTTTCATTCCTGATAGTATAAGGTCTGACTATAAATTGTCCAACTGATACTAATCAGACAGGGTGATGCATCACCCCTTTTGGAGAGGATGTTGAGCTGGCTGTCTCATCCATTTGTGCCTGCTTGTGGAGGTTAAAGTTCTCGCTTGGTGTTGGTAACCTGGGTAGGTTTTCAGTTTCTCACGATTACTACAGATAAGGTGATTAGCAAACCAAATAGTGTACTTGGTGCCATGGTACTGCTTTGGCAGGACATAATCTGCTATAAGGAGAAAGGGATATTGGGTGGAAAGGACAATTCCTTGCACTTGCTTGTTCTGATGTTGAGAGAAATTTTATGACAAACTTGTTCTGATCTACAGGTGTTGGTTGAACCCTGGTGGACACTTTCTGTGGAGTTTTCTTGGACCCGCATGCCTCTTTGCCTTGGTGAGCATGGCAGACCACACCACTTCCATCATATCGCTTCCTGTCATGCCTTTAGACTGACTGGCAGAATGATGCTTGTTCTTTGAGAATGATGATGTGGAAGCTCGCAGTAACAGTGTTGATTGTTTTATGTGTTGTGTGCTTACAGATGAATGCAGCATTTCTTGCAGTGGCACTCTTTAAAACCATCTTCCTCTCAGCTCCTTTGAAACTCGAGACCAGCCGAGTGAACCATGCAAGGTGAGCAGGGATGACCTCGAACTAAATGAGTTGATATTGCCTGCTGGAGAGACACTTAGCATGTACAACAGAACATTTAATTTTCAAACTTTTTGCTTTTTGTCTCGTAAAATGGATTTATATAAAGTTTATTATTGTTGAGATTTCATTTTGCAAATGTTATGACATCAGCAACTAGGATTGGTTATTTGGATTTCAGATGAAAGGTATAGTTTAAAAAGAAACATTGTTTTTTTTGTTTTTTCATTGTTTTTACTGTTTATGTATATGTGTAGAATTATTTAATTATATTTCCACTTCTTCCCTCAATTGTGACATGTCCGTCTATACCTTACCCCGAAGCATTGGGTAGAGTGAAGGCTTGTTTTGGAAAAGGAAGATATGGGGCAGTGATAAGGGCAGAGGAGAAAAAGAGAAGGAAACGTGGAAGTAATAGGAGTAAGAAAAAAAGGAAGGAAAGGAGAATTTTATCGATAAGGGTTGAGAGGTAAAGGTTGACATCATTGGGTCACATGACTGTGTGCTGCGCTACCACAATAGCGATTGAGCTGGCCCTGGTGATCAAGCTATCGTCGTCACGATTCTCGAAGATTGAACAGTATTAGAAATGGGCTCAGTTATCTTATAAAAGTATGCTCATACCTCCGAATTCTGTTCTCACTGATCCAGATCCTGATCCTAATTGTAGTTCGAACTTGTGTGTAGAACTAGCTTCACTGTTGTTGTTTTTTTGTATACAGAGTCAAGGCTCATGGAAGAGCTAGAACACTGAATGGATCAGGATGCTACAGAACAAAAGGAAGAGCAGAGAGAGAGGTGAGGTGGGGGCAGGGGGAGTCACCAACAGCAGATTTGAAGGACAAAATAGAGGGAGACTTGGACAAACAATGGATACCGGGCGTAGTGGCGTGCGCCTGTAATCCGGCTACTCGGAGGCTTGGGTTGGAGGATCGCTTGAGGACGGGAGCTCTGTGCTGGGCCGCGCTATGAGAGGGTTAGGGCAGCCCGGAATCATGGCGAAACCCAATCCTTATCCCTGTGTCGTAAGAGGCGACCAGGGTTGCGTCAGGAAGGGCATCCGGTGTAAAACCTATGCCAAATCAGTATCGGATCATAACGGATGATCCGCTGTGGCGACCCCCAACGGGAGCAGCCGAAAGACGAACAACAACTTGGACAAACAATGGAATGGGTGTGGGGATGAATTCGGTGGGGGAGGGGGGAGGATGACTGTGTGCGCTGCCACGATGGCGGCATTATAGAGTTGGGTCATCCCAGCTCATCCCAGCTCTATAATGCCGTATTATTTGAAAAATGAAATCTCAACACTCTCTTTCCATTGGGTGGAAAGGATGCTTCATTGATAAGCCAAGTTCTGCTGATCAGATAAATTGAGTTCACTTGTTGCTTCTGATGGTGAAATCATTGTAAAGTGGTGGTGTGTCCATTACGTATCAGTAAGTCACATGCATGATGTATATCTACTTCCTTGTTACATTTTAAGGTGATAAAATAAGACATGCAGCCTCTCCGTATTGTCCATTATTCTGATGTTTTCAATCTCACTCATTCTCGCTCCCTACCCTCACTCCCTCAAATGCATTCCCCTTGCTTCCCT
>CM068952.1:25684841-25695507 GCA_035128595.1 Eptatretus atami | reverse complement strand
CGTCACGGAGTTATCCGTGTGCGACGGCCTGCAATTCCGGGGAGTCTGGTGGGAACTCAAGATAGCTTCCCTCCCGAGTGGTCTCAATCAATAGATTTATTTGGGTGTGCAAGCAGAAATAGGGAAGAAAGGTGTGGTGCGGCAATAAACAAGTAACTTATAAAAGTGGACGCAGAGCATACGTAACCCGAAAATAATAATAACAATCTTCTGCAGGCTTACTTATATAGACAGGCACCAGGACACACACACAGAAAACCCGATGAAGAGGAATTGAAACAAGACAGGAGAGGAGTTGAGGCTACGGTCTCTCGGTACCTTTGTATAATTGATTGCCCGAACGCGCCACCAATACGTTTGTGGGGAATGCTCCGTGGTGGGTGACAGCTGGCGTGTCATCTCTTGCTTCAGGCAGCTTGCTTCGAGACCATGAGCGTGAAGGAGGGGCTTGAGTTTGGACAGTGGAGTCCAGAGCGAGTGTACCGAGTGGTAGGCGGGACCAGGTGGGTGAGTGAACTCAGCGACGTGTGGGCGGAGAAGAGGAGGTGGAGTCCCGGCGATGACGTACGGAGTCGAAGAACAGCTTGAGCGGGAGGCAAGGCAGGGCAGAGAGAGAGAAAGCGAAGGCTCCACTCGGACCTTTACAGGCCCCGCGGAGCGGGACGGGGAGCCACCCCGAAACGCGGTGTCGTCACCCGAATTGGGTGCTCTGATTGGCCCCGACCCCCTGCGCGGTCTGGCCGCGATGTCCGGAAACCGCAACATTCCATTTCCGGCAAGGTGACCCCGCGCTATGGAACCGTCTCGCTCCGATCCCACGACATGATATGAATTGCCCACGCCGAACTCCGCGCCATGAATCGCCTTGCACGAACCCCCGAGCCATGCCCTGACGACCGGCCGAGAGTGGCGTCGGTCTTGCATGCCTGCTCCGTGTGCACCACGTAGCCCGGGCTGTACAACATGCCTCCGCCCGATCGCAGCCTCGCTGGCCGTAGAGGCGAGAAGACGCTCGCCGCCCGCGGGGAACATCCGCGGCCGCCAGCGAGGACCGAAGGTACGATGTTATGGCGAACCCATGCACACAGAGTAAGATGTGTCCAATAAGGTGTCACGAGCTAAGCTCTGGTCTACCTTCAAGCACATTCCGTACAGTGCGCATCGATCCACCATTACGCACGTGGCCAGCACTCGTGTTCGCCCGATTCTGCTATCGTGTGCGCGGGACGAAACCCAACCGATATAATTGGTCCAGAAATGGGTTGAAAAGTACGTGCCGCCCATATCATGCACAACGTGGCGTGGTGTTGCCTTTCGATTATCGGCCTCGATTGAAGGATCGCTTGAGGACGGGAGCTCTGTACTGTCGATGCTCATGTGGTGTTTGAGTGCCCCTTTCTCAGGTGTTGTTTCTTCCGTCTCCTCGGTACATGTTCCGTGCAGCGTGGGCGTCGTGCTGGGTGTGTTTCCTGTCCTTTTGGTGGAAATTACCACCGCGCGTGCGTTTGGCAGGCTGTGTTTTCTACGGAGGGGTGGGGGCGTAATGCCTGCTTGGCCTTTGCTGAGGACCCATCTCACAGCGAAGGGAAGGGCGCACGTGGCTCAGATTTACCTCAGGAATAATCAGGAAAGAAGAGTAGGAATGAAGTTAGAAATGAAATGAAGAAGAAATGATGTAACAAACCGAACTATGAGATCCTCGCAACGCACATCCCTGTTGTCCCGCTAGACAAAAGGAAGGGACTATCTACACATATATTAATGGAATAACTGTCTTGGGACTACTATCTGTTGGATGCATGCGGTTCCGAGAACCGCAACAATATATATATATATATATATAATAATATATATATATATATTATATATATATATTGTTACGGTTGTGAGAAATTCACAGAGCACCATATAGGTCCTTAGATCAGTTTTGTCGATAAGTTGTGTTCAGATTAGATTTCCCCACCGATGTTTAATGGGCAATTATTCGTGTGCAGGGCTGTGATCTTTGAGGTAGCCGTTTTTCTTTTACTATTTATTTTGGACCAACTGCTTCACAACAACCACCTCCACCACCAACATCGCTCTCATCAACCATCTCCACAACGACCACCACGACATCCCCTCACAACCTACGCAACATCGAACAGCAACGCCTTACCGTCATCTCCATTGCGCCGCCATCTTTGCGCCAGCGACGCGCATTCCCACGAACGACATCTCTGCCACCAGACGCGGGGACTCCTTCGTTGGCACCAGGGTCGTTGATTTCACCCACGTCCGCTCTCCTTCGTTGGCACCAGGGTCGTTGATTTCACCCACGTCCGTCTCTCTCGAGCTGCATCAAAATCGGATCAGGAGATCGAAGGGGGCGGAGCCAGCGGGGGGTCAGAGGTGAGGGATCGGAGATCAAAACCTCGCCTCACGGATCCAATGTAAGGCGCGCACAGATTCCAAGCGCGCAGTTGTGTGGAGCCGCGTTGGGAGCTGGATCAGTCTGGAGTCTGCAGTCAGTGAGGAGCTGGAGAGAGCAGAGGAGACGGGAGCCTGGAGCGCAGCCTGCCGTGCTGTGCCATCTGTGGGTCACTGAAGCGCAGCGGAGAGGAGTCGCCAACCAGCGGCAAACGGTCCGAGGTGGTCGGCCCCGGGACAGTCCAAGCAGACGCGAGGAACGAGCAGGCTCTTAGAGAGAGCATCAACTCTGAAAGAGCAAAAGGCCCGTTCGTTCCTCTGAGGCATCGTCGGCTAGGCCGATCGACCGGGCCGCGCGACGAGGCCTGGGCCGAACCGCGGTCACGCCAGCTGCCGTGAGGACGGGACGTCGCGGGTCGCCCCAGCGAGGCACCACGAAGGTGAAGGTAACCAGCCCGGCCTCTCGGAGCTTCTGCGGTCTTCACAGCTCCGTGAATATAAAGACCCAAGAGTCCATCTACCCCTCGTCTTTCCTGGGGTTTTTCCTTGTTTCTTTGCTTGAAAGTTGTGGCGCCATGTCCTTAGGTAGAACTGATGTTAAGTGCAAGTGACTGTACATAATAAATATACGGTTGTAGTCTTTGTCTTGCTCGCGTCTTGTCCCTACCCCATTCATTGCATGCTTGTATATCTCTACATTGCTTCTTTGACGTATATGTGTGCAAATAAATGTCCTTGTGTGAATGTAAACCTGTTCGTTGCGTCCTCTTCCCTTAATTGAACTGCCATTATTAAGTTCGGAATACAGCTGGCTTTTTAATAGCCGATAAAAGAATCGGGTCCAACGGGGCTTCGCGATAATACCCGCTCGGTTATCACAAAACGGAGCGAGCTGCTTAAGCAGCTCGTTTCCAAGCAGGCCCCGTTGAGGTACAGTCTCTCGGTAGTCTGCCCGCGCGATTAATTAGGTAAATCGACCATTCGGCGATCGGACCCTGTAGCGCGTGGGTAGAGTATTGACAGGCTGTGGTGTGTTTAAAGATACACCCGTAGCTGGATTTCGGCGTTGATCCGAAAGCTGCGACTAGGTTTGTCCGTTCGGTGGGCGAGAGCGGCCGCCATTGGCTGAAAGCGGTCGCTCGCACGCCAGCGGGCGGAAAACTACAACAATATACATATATATATATATATATATATATGTGTGTGTGTATATGTCTATAGATGCACCGATGAGCCAAAACATTATGACCACTGACAGGTGAAGTGAATAACATTGATTATCTTGTTACAATGGCACCTGTCAACGGGTGGGATATATTAGGCAGCAAGTGAACAGTCAGTTCTTGAAGTTGATGTGTTGGACGCAGGAGAAATGGGCAGGAGTAAAGACCTGAGCGACTTTGACAAGGGCCAAATTGTTATGGCCACACGACTAGGTCAGAGCATCTCTGAACAAACAAGGCTTGTGGGGTGCTCCCGGTCAGTAGTGATGAGTACCTACCAACAGTGGTCCGAGGAGGACAAACCACAAACCGGCGACAGGGTGTTGGGCGCCAAGGCTCGTCGATGCGCGAGGGAACAGAGGCTATCCCATCTGGTCCGAACCGACAGAAGGTCCACTGTGGCACAAGTCACAGAAAATGTTAATGGTGGTCACGGAGGAATGTGTCACAATCCACAGTGCATTGCACCCTGCTGCGTATGGGGCTGCGTAGCCGCAGACCGGTCAGAGTGCCCATGATGACCCCTGTCCACCGTCGAAAGCACCTACAATGGACACGCGAGCATCGGAACTGGACCTTGGAGCAGTGAAGAAGGTCGCCTCATCCGATGAGTCCCGTTCTTTTAAATCACATGGATGGCCGTGTACGTGTGCGCCGTTTACCTGGGAAGTGATGGCACCAGGATGCACTGTGGGAAGACGACAAGCCGAAGGAGGGAGTGTGATGCTCTTGGCATGTTCTGCTGGGAAACCCTGGGTCCGGCCATTCATGTTGACGTCAATTTGACACGTGTCACCTACCTATACATCGTTGCAGACCAGTTACACCCCTTCATGACAATGGTATTCCCTGGTGGCAGTGGCCTCTTTCAGCAGGATAATGTGCCCTGCCACACTGCGCACATTGTTTGGGAATGGTTTGAGGAACATGATGAAGTGTTCACGTGTTGCCCTGGCCTCCAAATTCTCCAGATCTCAATCCGATTGAGCATCTATGGGATGTGCTGGACCGACAAGTCCGATCCACGGCGGCTCCACCTCGCAACTTACAGGACTTGAAGGATCTGCTGCTAATGTTTTGGTGATACCACAGGACACCTTCAGGGGTCTTGTAGAGTCCATGCCTCGGTGGGTCGGCGCTGTTTTGGCGGCACACAGAGGACCAACAGCAGATTAGGCAGGTGGTCATAATGTTTTGGCTCATCGTTGTATATATATAATATATATATATATGTAATATGTTATTTTTATGTTTATATAACTTTATATATATAAGATTATATATATATTATATAACTTCAACGCAGGAGTACATTAAGCCCATCAAGGCTGCGCAATCCTGCTCTATGTAAGTACCCTGACCCAATCCCACTACTTCTGGATACTTACCTAACTCAATTTTAAAATGATCTATGCTGTCACTGTCACTACCATTGCAGGGAGACTATTCCAAGCTCTTCTAATACAGCAATAAATTTGTGTTAATTGGCTGTTGAGAATAACATTCTTCAGAAACTTCCATGAAATTTCACAATGTCAGAGCGATTGGGATTGCCTGGAAAATAGAGCAATAGCGATATATAAATCTGTGATAAATCAAATAGACATGACATCGCTTTCTGCACTAATCTCAGTAATTATCTGAGGCCATAATTACCACGAGCTGTGCTGTGACCTTAAGTGAACAAATGAATCTGTCAACTTCAATTGTGCTTTATTAATATTGTATCTATGATTTACGATCAACATTCTGTTTTCCTTTGGTTCTGAGCCATCGATTGCAAATTGTGGATGGGAGTTGGGAGGTCAAAATTCCACTCGACATTCATGCTTAATAAAGGCACATTTTACCCTGAAATAGAATGATGGCCTCCTCATGTTCCGGATAACACGTATATAAACCCGCTTCTACTTTGTACAACACAAATCAGAAGTGCAGCACAAGTCACTGTGAAACTTGCCTCCTCACTTTATAAAGTACAGGTGATGTGTGCTTAGATCAACATCACACTCGGAATTTGTACATCATCATGCTATGTGTGTGCTTTGTCAAGTTGTGGAAAAGAGATGGGTAAATATCTTAGCATTGCATATACAGTAATGGGATGAAGTAGACAATCATCAGCCACATGCTCACTGCACCACTGATCCCTATGCTCATCGCAAACGAAGCATGCATATTATTGCGAGCTGGTTGTTGGAGAGGGGTGCCGGTTGGTTACATTTGGTGTGTGGGTGACTTGTTTATTGATTTTAGATGTAGAATCTAGAGGAATACATTTTACCTTGTAGAATTCTGTCACGTATTTGCTATATATAGGATAACACCTTTTCTACTTCTCTTCGTATGCAGCACATGGCTGCAAGTGGGATCATTGGCTGATGGCGTGGCTATGCCGCTGATGTAACATCTTCTGTAGGTTAGGGCAGTAATTTGGAATTTGTTTATTGTGCCGGTGATTGCTCGCCGATGCTATACAGCTCAAAGGCGAGTGTGCGTACTCTTCGTCAACCCTCCAGCCCAGGATACCATACTTGTGCCATCCATGTTGTCTTTTGTCTGGATTTTACTGTTTAGTGACCAAGAACGAATATCAAAGGTACAATGAATTCCAATCATTGTTTTCTACTTGCGTTATAAATACACCACAAAAGTGTCTCATAGGAAGCTGTTTATATTGCAGTGCTGTTCAAGAGTAACAATCATTGTTGAAATGCCGGCCTGGAGCAGATCCAAATTGGAGGCGATTATTGCCAGAGCTTTACCATTGTAATGAAACCATGGGTAAATGGCTGTGAATGACTGATTCGCTTGTGGGTAGGGGGGGTGGGGTGGTAGAGGAGGTAAAGCAGTAAATAGTACCAAGTCACCATATGCAATAAAAGGAGGAGGAGGAGGAGATTGGGACCATCCTCTGTACAGAGCGTCGGTGCTGCCGAAGCAGTTCCTTGGCTATTGGGCACAATCCTGGACGGTTCGCCACTCCGACACAGTATACCAGCATGCTGGCACTCATTTTGCCGACCTCGGAAGGATGACAGGCCGAGTTACCCCAACTGGTATTAATTCAACAGCTGAGCGGGATTTGAACTCAGGACCCTCGGATCCAAAGCTGGCCACCCTAACCATTAAGCCACACCAGACATAAATTGTAATAAAAGGATGGTCCCAAACCAAGTTAGCCAATCCTGACTCAGAAGGTGCTGAATGGGACGAGACACAGACGATCTTTCAACATAGAGGCAGCCTATGAGGCTGCTCAAGCGAGCGCAAAGAACACGACCATGTAGCACTGCCAGGGCAGAGTCATAACTACCCTCAACAAAGCCACTGTAAGCAGCCTTGTTCACCCATGCCCCTCCCTCACAATGTCAGCACAATTAGAGTTGAAATTGAAGCATCAGTCAGCCAGCTTGATCCAAGTGGATAAAATAAGTAAATCTCAAGGATGAACTCCCCAATCAGTCTCCTTCCTCCAGGTCATGGTGGCACCTTGTCAAGTCTGTCTTTGGTGTGTGCTCCCCCTCCATCGTGTCCCTCACATAGAAAACAGTACTACAGACTCTGCCCGAGATGAGACAGAATATCTAAATTTTGTGTTTGTCTCCAAATCTCGAATACAGAATCCACGGCACTCAGTCCCCATCCTACCCCTTGTGCCACTGTCAACTGACTCACCTGAAAAAGTAGCAAAAGTTCTCTCTGGCCTTGACCCTGCTTCTGTGAAGGGCCCTGTTGGCATCAATGCCCTTGTTCTCAAATCCTGCTCTGCCATTATTGCTCCCCTTTCATCTGCTCTATTCGTCTATCCTCCTTTGGCAGCTTCCCCTCTGCATTTAAGTCATCAAACATCACTCCCGTCCAAAGATCGGTGCAAAAAATAAATTATATCTACTACAAACCTATGAGCTTACCTCCAACAACAAGCAAATTTATTGGAATCCATCATCGCTGCTAATGACAAGGTTTTCCTGTTTTCAAACGGCCTGTTCTCTGACAATCAGGTTGGATTTTGTCCCAGTCGCTTTACTCTGGACATGCTGCTGCTCCTCTCTCAACAATGGTTGGAGGCCCTTGATCTTTATCAAGAGGTCAGGACCGTCTCATTGGACATACTATATATCGGCATTCGACACATTCAGGCATCTGCTTCGCTTGCCAAGCTCTCTACCTTGGCATTCAAAGCCACTTTCTTTCTTGGATTTATAACTTCCTCCAATCATGCAGTCAATGATTTGCTGCCAAATGGCCTTCTCCTTCCCTCGCCGATTGGAGGTTGGATTCCCCAAAGCAATTTGTTCAGCCCAGTCTTGTTCTTCATCAATATAAAATGACCTATCCAATGTTCTGGAAAACTCCCTCTTCCTTTTTGCAGGTGACTACATTGTGTTGTGAAATACACCCATCTCGCTGCGAAGTAGATTGCAGCTGCATCACTCTCTGTTGATCTGGAATTTATGGATGCTGGTCTGATAAATGAATCATGTCCTTCAATCCTGGAAAATATCACTGACTCACCCTGTTGCTCCAGAAGTATCATCAAACTCACCCACCTGTCTATTTCCATGTTCAACTACTGGAAGAGGTTCAGTCTCTTGAACATCTGGTGTCACCATCAGCCATGATTGACCTCTCCTGGGCCAACAACACAGCAAAGCTGGCCTCCAAAGCCAGCCAGAGAATGGGAATCTTCCATTGTATTTCCTTGGAAAATCAGACACTCACAGTCTACAACACCTCTGTACATAGTCAATTAATTACAACTCCCTGTGATGGGTTGGCACCACAGTATCACATCTGTCTCTCCTGGATTCTGTGGAATCTAAAGCTCTCAGCATTACTGGATTTTTCCACAATGGTGCCAAAGCACAAGTTCTGTTGTTTTCACATCACAGGCAGGTCAGTGGTCTCTCTTTTTTTCACCACCTCTTCTCCAATATTGCTCGCTGCACTCTCTACCAGTCTGCTGACCCACCTGGCAACTCCAGGATTTTTTTTTTTTGAATACCTTGTCGAGGCTCGTATGAAAGCTAACACACAACGCACAGCAAGGGGGCATGAGAACAGAGGGCGGGAGTGGGGGGACAAAACAGTGGGGAACAGACACATTGGAGATCTGTGGAAGGGAGAGGGATGGGGCGGGAACATGACGAAGAGAAGATGGACATTACAGGGACTTTCAGGAAGGAAAGCAGGGAAATTGAAGGGAGTGGGCTTGGTGGATTATCGGGGTAGAAGATCGAGGATTTGTATGAGGGATGATAAGAGGTGGTGGTGAACAGCTGTTTTGAAGGCCTGGAGGGAAGAATGGAAAGAATAGAGTGAGGGAGTTTATTCCAAAGATCGAGGAGTTTATCCCAAAATTCGTGATTTTGGTAGTTTTACCAGAAGGGGGTTGTTGGCGGACCTTGAGCGCCCTGTGGGAATGTGTGGGGACAAATCGCACAGAGAGCAAGGGGGGAGGCTGGAGAGGAGACGGTAGAAGACAGAAAGACCACCGACCAACCTGCGGTGATTGATGAGAGGCCAAAGACTCAGCTTCATGGTGGGAGATGCCGATGATCCTAAATGCCCTGGTTTCGACAGCGTGAAGCCGAGAAAGGTGGGAGGCAGGAGCACCAGCCCAGAGGGGAGAGCAGTACTCTATCAGGCTACGGACAAAAGCTTTGTAAGTGGTCAGGAGCTCAAGAGGGCCGAGGAAGGACTTTGCACGACGGAGGATTCCCAGTCGGCGACTGGCTTTGGAGGCGAGGTTGGAAATGTGACTTTTCCAGGAAAGGTCATGGCAGATAGTGAGACCAGAAGCGTGAAAGAAAAGACTTCTTCCAGAGGATTGTTGAGAAAGTGGATGGGGGGGGGGGGTTCAAAACGATCCTTTCGAAGAGACATAGTGAGTTTGTGAGATTTGCCGGATTGAAAGACATGTTCCACGTGTTGGACCAGTTTGTGATTTTATCCAGATCTGCAGTGAGCGAAGAAGCTGCTGCTTGCCGGTCTGAGGGATGACAGATGGTACGGCAGAGGGTGGAGTCATCAGCAAAGAGATATAGAGGATTTTCCAGAGAGTCGGCGAGATCATTGATGAAAACCAAAAAGAACAGGGCCAGAACCCTACCTTGAGGAACTCCAGCCTGGACAGGAAGAGGGATGAAAGAACTCCTTTAGGGCCACACGTTGACTGCGACAGGAGAGGAAGTCAGCGAGCCATGAGTGAGATTGCCTTGGATACCATTGGAAGAGAGTTTGGTGAGTAGGGCAGGGTGCCAGACAGTGTCAAAAGCACGTGATATGTCCAGGGATACGGCTCAGATTTCCTGTCTGGCATTGAGGACCCTCATCCATTGTTGGGAGAGCAGAAGCAGCATATCCAGGGTATAGTGACCTGGTCTGAAACCAAATTGATGATCGGAAATCAAGCCATTGGAGAAGTGGAAGGATTTCATGTCTGAAGCGATGATGGATTCCATAACCTTGCTGATGATTGGGAGAAGGCTGATTGGTCTGTAGTTGCAGGGATCTGTTTTTGCACCTTTTTTATGCAGGGCAGTGATGTTTGCAGATTTCCAAGCAGATGGCAGATGACCTTGAGCAAATGAGAGGGTTAATAGAACAGAGAGAGGGTGAGCAAGAGCAGAAGAGCAGGCTTTGAGGACACGTGGGCTGATGCCATCTGGACCGGTTGCAGAATCTGAGTCGAGGTTTGACAGCAAGCTCTCCACCTTGTCAGGGAAAAGGACACAGAGTCCGGGACAGGTGCGACTGGGTAAGGTTGGTAGAGAAAGTGATGGGTTTAGGACACAAGATTTAGCTGCAAACACCGAGTTTAGGCATTCAGCTTTTTCACATGCGGTATCAGCATTGCGCCATTTGAGGTAAGGGAGGGGATGGAGGGGGACATACACCAGAAACAGATTTGATTAAACGCCACCAGGATTTTGAGGAGGGAGAGAGGTTTGAGAGTTCAGACTTGAGATGAGAAAGATGTTGTTTTCTGGCTCTCCTGAGGGTAGATACACACTTTTTCAATCTCTCTC
>CM068952.1:25631395-25667832 GCA_035128595.1 Eptatretus atami | reverse complement strand
CAAAATTCATTTTAGTCCAAAGTAAAGATTTCTGTATGGAAAAACACCTTTAGTCCAGGATTTTCCGTAATAATTAACACGTTGCACACCACTATGAAGAAGTACTCCATTGAATGGGAATACTGTCATAATTCTGGTCTCGTTGGCATTCCAGATCAAAAACATTGAGTGCCACTGACGAGCTTTTGAAAACGACAAACATCAAGAGAAAATGGGATACTTCTAAACCTTTGCAATTGACCCAAAACCAATCCCAATGTTCATATGTGTTGATGATCATCCATGTGTGTCTACAAATAGCCAAGATTATGGAAACTTGTATGTGTGGAAGGGATCGATAGCATTTGGAAAGGCTACAGGAATGGGACGATCACTAGAGGATACAACACTCACCTCGAAGCTCTCTAGCCTGGGTTTGAATCCAACCCAGACTATAAACTGTCATCCTGGTGTTCAACAGTATGTAATTCATCATATGGTGGTGGCGCGTCCGGAGACATAAAATTAGTTTGGAAAATGGCAGGGGATGACATTGTCAATAGTCCACCGGCGCCCCCCCCCCCAACCGCTCACCACGCGGTTACATACATTAAAAAAAAATTGCTTAAGTACTTACTTTATAAGATTAATTTTACTTTTACGTAATTAACACCAAAGCCTGGCTGTTGGCTATGGTTAAGGTTGCGTTGGGTTTAAAGGGGGACCCCAACATTGCAATTCATGTTTTGTTTTTTTTTTTCTTTCCTGAAAAGGCATTTAAATCATTAATGACGGTTTAATTTGAAGGGAAGTTTTTTTATTTTTTATTTTGAAATCAAGTCCTTGAGAAGAAACCCCAGAGTGTCGTTTTTACCAGTACGTCACACTTTCAAACCACCTTGATCCAAATGGTGCTTTTCATGGAGAAACATTGCATTTGAAAAACTCTGATTCCATACCCATTCCACCGGCATTAGCACCTCTGATGGTTTCTCAGTTTTAGCAACGTGCTCTCTTGGTAATCCGGCCTGTATTTATTATTATTTATTAATCCTTTCAAATGGGAATACAAAATGTGTGATGGTACTCTTTCCTCTTCTGTCAGACATATTGACTTTTTTTTTAGTGATCAAAGGCTCAAGAGTGAGTTTGTACATGTATCACCACTTTTGTGTATTTTTCTTTTTCCTTGTTTTTTTTTTTTTTTTACCTACGCCACGAAGGTGGAAGGAGGTTATGTTTTCACCCCTGTTTGTCTGTGTACAGGATATCTCAAAAAGTTGTGGACGGATTCGGACGAAACTTGGTGACATGTTGGGTGTGTCACGAGGAAGAATTTATTCGATTTTGGTGAAATCCGGATTTGGATACGAGAATTATTAATTTTTAAAGTGATTCTTCACCGTTGAGAGATAGGCCAAAAACATATAGTACTGCTATAGCATGATATTTCAAAAATGTATTGGACCTGATCTGATATGTTCTCGTGGATCAGGCATTGTGTGGCAGAGGTATGCGCTCTACCGAGTGCCCTTCTTGTTCATATATATATATATATATGAGTTACAGGGACAATATTAGACAAACACATACGGTAGATGGGATTTGAATCTGGGCTTCCTGGATCATGAGTCATCACAGGGTCCAGATGGAAACTGACAAGGTGATGCAGAGATAGCACACTTACCTTTGAGCTGTCTAGCTTGGGTTCCACTAACAGCCTCACTATGCACTGTTGGGTTGGTGCTTCATAAGCAGCGAGTTCCATCAGTAACGGTGCTGTCACTCAGATGGACATTATAAAGCTTGGGCCCCATGTGCCAGCATTAGCCGGTGGACGTTGAGGAGTCATGGTATCGTGAAGCGTATCGGTGAGTCATGGTTGGCACCATGGCTCGATTCCTGATTCATGGCCATGCGGCTGATTTGGCAGTGCTGAACCTGCCTTTGGGTCGAGCGGCACAAGCAGGAGGAAGCAAAATGGAAATGGCACGATTGATGAATGCTCGATGAGCTGAAATTTCCATTTAGTTTGTTTGTCCATTATTTTAAAATATCAACAGTTGATATGAAGTATACTTGGACAGAAATACAAGTTCAATATCAAAGAAACGGTCGACTTGCCAAATATGCTTGTGTGGAAGAAGATTATACAATTTCATTAACGGCTCGTGCATCTCAAGCAGTTGAGCTGTTTACTTTGACAGCATCTTCCTTCTGTCCGCCATTTACGGGGAAGGAGGAATCCTGATGACGCATCAAGTGCGCCCCTCGGTCATACATGACGGTTTGAGCTGAGGCATTGTGTTGATTCACGCTGCTCCCTGACATTGCAGGTTGTGGACCATCTGGTGATGACGGAACAGGTCATTCATTCCACGAACTGGGTCACAACGTGAGCGGGATACAATTCCCATAAGAAATGTCCTTTGTTTCATGAAAACGTCGCCGGGGATAGAATGACATCCAAACTGATTGCGGACCGAATGCCCCACAGAAACAATTAGTACGTTGAATGAGTACAGCGCATGCTGTGTTCGGCCGCCATCGCTGCTGCTTGGGGGTAATCAGTATTGTTTAGTGAGGCCATGCCACCAAACATAGGTCTTATGGTATGGAGAGAAAATCATACTTCGTTGAAAGAGTTACTGCGATAATGGTACAGAATGTGGGAAATGCTTTCATCAACAAAGGTGTGCTGATACTTTTGCCAGAGGACATCGTCTGTTCACACAAGTCCAGCAATTACCAACGCCACGTCAACAATATGTTGGGGGGATGAATGCTCTGCCAACACATTCCTGAGGCAACGTTTTGGGTTTTTATCCCCCGCCGCGTGGCGGAAGGGGGATATTGTTTATTTTATTTACTGTGACCTGATTTGATTACTTGAAGAGGACACACTCCATGGGGTTTAACCGAGGTTTTATTGTGTACGAGCCAATTTACAATCCGTCGTACACTGACGGGATATAAGGGGGGAGGGGAGGGAGAGAGGTGGATGGGGCAGAGAGGGGGTATAGGGAAGGGAAGAGGGTGTTTCTGGACATGCGTTTGAAAGGGGGACTTGAGGGAAAGGCGGGGGGGGTAGAAAAGCAGCGTGAGGGATGGGAGGAAAGCAGTGTGAGGGGATGGGAGGAAGGCAGCGTGACAGGATGGGAAGAAGCAGCGTGAGGGGATGGGAAGAAGGCAGTGATGGAATGGGAAGAAGGCAGCGTGAGGGGATGGGAAGGGAAGGCAGCATGAGGGGATGGAAGAAGGAAACGTGAGGGATGGGAAGAAGGCAGCGTGAGGGATGGGAAGAAGCAGCGTGATGGAATGGAAGAAGGCAGCGTGAGGGATGGAAGGGAAGGCAGCATGAGGGGATGGGAAGGAAGGCAGCATGAGGGGATGGGAAGAAGGCAGTGTGATGGAAGGGAAGAAGGCAGCGTGAGGGATGGAGGAAGCAGCATGAGGGGATGGGAAGGGAAGGCAGCGTGATGGGATGGGAAGAAGGCAGCGTGACGGGATGGGAGAAGGCAGCGTGACGGTGGAGAAGGCAGCGTGAGGGGATGGGAGGGAGGCAGTGTGAGGGGATGGGAAGAAGGCAACGTGAGGGGATGGGAAGAAGGCAACATGACAGAATGGGAAGAAGGCAGCGTGACAGGATGGAAGAAGGCAGCGTGAGGGGATGGGAAGGGAAGCGCATGAGGGATAGGAAGGAAGGCAGCATGAGGGGATGGAAAAGGAAACGTGAGGGGATGGGAAGAAGGCAGCGTGAGGGGATGGAAGAAGAAGGCAGATGATGAATGGAAGAAGGCAGCGTGAGGGGATGGGAAGGGAAGGCAGCATGAGGGGATGGGAAGGGAGGCAGCATGAGGGGATGGGAAGAAGGCAATGTGAGGGGGTGGGAAAAAGGCAGCGTGAGGGATGGAAGAAGCAGCGTGATTGGATGGGAAGAAGGCAGCGTGAAGGGATGGGAAGAAGGCAGCGTGAGGGGATGGGTAGAAGGCAGCGTGAGGGGATGGGAAGAAAGCAGCATGATGGAATGGGAAGAGGTAGCGTGAGGGGATGGAAGAAGGCACGTGATTGGATGGGAAGAAGCAGCGTGAGGGATGGGAGAAGGCAGCGTGAGGGATGGGAAGAAGGCAGCGTGAGGGGATGGGAGAAAGCAGCATGATGGAATGGAAGAAGGCAGCGTGAGGGGATGGGAAGAAGGCAGCATGATTGGATGGAAAGAGGCAGCGTGAGGGGATGGGAAGGGAGCAGCATGAGGGGATGGGAAGAAGGCAGCGTGACGGATGGGAAGAAGGCAGCATGAGGAGATGGGAAGGGAAGCAGCATGAGGGGATGGGAAGGAAGGCAGCGTGAGGGGATGGAAAGAAGGCAATGTGAGGGGTGGGAAAAAGCAGCGTGAAGTGATCGGAAGAACGCAGCGTGAGGGGATGGGAAGAAGGCAGCGTGAGGGGATGGGAAGAAAGCAGCATGATGGGTTGGGAAGAAGACAGCGTGATGTGATGGAAGAAGGCAACGTGAGGGATGGGAAGAAGGCAGCGTGATGGGATGGAAGAAGCAGCATGAGGAGCTGAGAAGAGGAAGCATGAGGAGCTGGGAGAAAGCAGCGTGATGGGTTGGAAGAAGGCAGCGTGATGGGATGGGAAGAATGCAGCATGAGGAGTTGAAAGAAGGCAACATGAGGAGCTGGGAAGAATGCAGCGTGATGGGATGGAAGGAGGCAGCGTGATGGATGGGAAGAAGCAGCGTGATGGGTTGGGAGGAAGAGCGTGATGGGATGTGAAGAAGGCAGCGTGATGGATGGGAAGAAGGCAGCGTGATGGGATGGGAAGAAGGCAGCGTGAGGAGCTGGGAAGAATGCAGCATGAGGAGTGGGAATAAAGCAGCGTGAGAGCTGGGAAGAAGGCAGCGGATGGGATGGAAGAAAGCAGGTGTGATGGGATGGGAAGAAGGCAGCGTGAGGGATGGAAGAAAGCAGCGTGATGGGATGGGAAGAAGGCAGCGTGATGGATGGAAGAAGGCAGCGTGATGGGATGGGAGAGGCAGCGTGATGGGTTGGGAGAAAGCAGCGTGATGGATGGAAGAAGGCAGCGTGATGGGATGGGAAGAAGGCAGCATGAGGGGATGGGAAGAAGGCAGCGTGAGGAGCTGGGAGGAATGCAGGCGTAGGAGCTGGGAAGAAGGCAGCATGATGGGATGGGAAGAAAGCAGCGTGATGGATGGGAAGAAGGCAGCGTGATGGGATGGGAAGAAAGCAGCGTGATGGGATGGGAAGAAGGCAGCGGGGAGGGAAGAGCAGCGTGATGGGATGGGAAGAAGCAGCATGAGGAGCTAAGAGAAGGCAGCGGGAGGAGATGGGAAGAAGGCAGAGTGAGGAGCTGGGAAGAAAGGCAGCGTGAGGGGATGGAGAAGCAGCGTGAGGGATGGGAAGGGAAGGCAGCGGCGGGGATGGGAAGGGAAGGCAGCGTGAGGGATGGGAAGAAGGCAGGTGAGGGATGGGAAAGAAGCAGCGTGATGGGATGGAGAAAGCAGTGTGATGGGTTGGGAAGAAGGCGCGTGATGGGATGGGAAGAAGCAGCGTAAGGGGATGGAAGAAAGCAGCGCGTGGGATGGGAAGCAGGCAGCTGTGATGGATGGGAGAAGGAGCGTGATGGGATGGGAAGAAGGCAGCATGAGGATCTGAGAAAAGGCAGCGGGAGGAGCTGGAAGAAGGCAGCGTGAGAGCTGGGAAGAAGGCCGTGAGGGGATGGGAAGAAGGCAGCGTGAGGGGATGGGAAGAAGGCAGCGGAGGGATGGAAGGGAAGGCAGCGTGAGGGGATGGGAAGGAGGCAGCGTGAGGGATCGAAGAGGCAGCGTAGGAGGAAGAAGGCAACGTGATTGGATGGGAAGAAGGCAGGCGAGGGATGGGAAGAAGCAGCGTGAGGGATGGGAAGAAGGCAGCATGAGGCGATGGAAGGAGGCGGCAGCGTGAGGCGATGGGAAGAAGGCAGCGTGAGGGATGGGAAGAAGCAGCGTGAGCGATGGGAAGAAGGCAGCATGAGGTGATGGGAAGAAGCAGCGTGAGGGATTGGAAGAAGCAGCGTGAGGCGATGGGAAAGGCAGCGTGAGTGGAAGGAAGGCAGTGTGAGGGAAGCAAAAGGAAGCAGCATGAGGGAGGGAAGGGAAGGCAGTGTGAGAGGATGGGAAGAAGGCAGCATGAGGGATGGGAAGGGAAGACAGCGTGAGGGGAAGGAAGGCAGCATGAGGGGATGGGAAGGGAAGGCAGTGAGGGATGGGAAGGAAGCAGTGTGAGGGGATGGGAAAGGAAGGTGCGTGAGGGGATGGGATGAAGCAGTGAGGTGTTGGGAGGAAGGCAGATGATGGATGGGAAGAAGGCAGTGTGAGGGATGGTAAGAAGGCAGCATGAGGGGATGGGAAGAAGGCAGCATGAGAAGCTGAGAAGAAGGCAGCATGAGGAGCTGGGATGAAGGCAGCGTGAGGGATGGAGGAAGGCAGCATGAGGGGATGGGAAGGGAAGGCAGCATGAGGGATGGGAAGGGAAGGCAGCGTGAGGGATGGGAAGGAACGCAGCGTGAGGGGATGGGATGAAGGCAGAGTGAGGAGCTGGGATGAAGGCACGTGTGAGGATGGGAGGAAGCAGCGTGATGGATGGGAGAAGCAGCGTGAGGTGATGGGAATAAGGCAGCGTGAGGGATGGGAAGAAGCAGCGTGAATGGATTGGAAGAAGGCAGCATGAAGGGATGTGGAGAAAGCAGCGTGAGGGATGGGAGGAAGGCAGCGTGAATGGATTGGAAGAAGGCAGCATGAAGGGATGGGAAGAAGGGCGGTGAGGGATGGGAAGAGGCAGCGTGAGGGATGGGAAGAAGGCAGCGTGAGGGGATGGGAGGAAGGCAGCGTGAATGGATGGGAAGAAGGCAGCATGAGGAGCTGAGAGAAGGCAGCGTGAGGAGCTGGGAAGAAGGCAGCGTGAGGAGCTGGAAGAAGGCAGTGAGGGATGGGGAGGAGGCAGCGTGAATGGATGGGAAGAAGGCAGCATGAAGGGATGGGATGAAGGCAGCATGAGGATGGGGAAGAAGCAGCGTGAATGGATTGAAAAGGCAGCATGAGGAGCTGAGAAGAAGGCAGCTGTAGGAGCTGGGAAGAAGGCAGCGTGAGGAGCTGGGAAGAAGGCAGCGTGAGGGGATGGGAGGAAGGCAGCGTGAGGGGAAGGGAAGGGAAGCAGCATGAGGGATGGAAGGGAGCAACGTGAGGGAATGGAAGGCAAGGCAGCGTGGGATGGGATGAAGCAGAGTGAGGAGCTGGGATGAAGGCAGCGAGGAGCTGGGAGAGGCAGCGTGAGGAGCTGGGAAGGAGCAGCGTGAGGGATGGGAGAAGCAGCGTGAGGGGATGAGAGGAAGGCAGCATGGGGATGGGAGGAAGGCAGCAGTGGCGGAGGGGAAGAAGCAGCGTGAGGATGGGAGGAAGGCAGCGTGAGGAGCTGAGAAGAAGGCAGCTGAGGAGCTGAGAAGAAGGCAGCGTGGGATGTGAAGGATGCAGCGTGAGGGATGGGAAGAAGGCAGCGTGAGGGGAATGGGGAAGAAGGCAGGGTGAGGAGCTGGGAATAAGCAGCGTGAGGAGCTGGGAAGAAAGCAGCTGAGAGCTGGGAGAAGCGCGTGAGAGCTGGGAAGAAGGCAGCATGAAGAGATGTGAAGGATGCAGCGTGAGGGGATGGGAAGAAGGCAACGTGAGGGGATGGAGGAAGGCAGCATGAGGAGCTGAGAAGAAGGCAGCATGAGGAGCTGGATGAAGGCAGCGTGAGGGAATGGGAGGAAGCAGCGTGAGGGGATGGGAAGGGAAGGCAGCATGAGGGGATGGGATGAAGGCAGAGTGGGAGCTGGGATGAAGCACGTGAGGAGCTGGAAGAAGGCAGCGTGAGGGGATGGGAAGAGGCAGCGTGAGGGGATGGGAGGAAGGCAGCATGAGGGGATGGGAGGAAGGCAGCGTGAGGGATGGGAAGAAGCAGCGTGAGGGGATGGGAGGAAGCAGCATTAGGAGCTGAGAGAGCAGCATGAGGAGCTGAGAAGAAGCAGCTGAGGGGCTGTGAAGGATGCAGCGTGAGGAGCTGGGAAGAAGGCAGCGTGAGAGCTGGGAGAGGCAGCGTGAGGAGCTGGGAAGAAGGCACGTGAGGGATGGGAAGAAGGCAGCATGAATGGATTGGAAGAAGCGCAGATCAAGGAGATGTGAGGATGCAGCGTGAGGGGATGGGAAAGGCAGCGTGAGGGATGGGAAGAAGGCAGCGTGAGGAGCTGGGAAGAAGGCAGCGTGAGGAGCGGGAAGAAGGCAGCGTGAGGAGCTGAGAAGAAGCAGCGTGAGGGATGAGAAGGCAGCGTGAGGAGCTGGGAGACGCAGCATGAGGGGATGGGAGGAGGCAGCGTGAGGGGATGGGAGAAAGGCAGCGTGGAGAGCTGAGAAAGGCAGCGTGAATGGATTGGAAGAAAGCAGCATGAGAGATGTGAAGGATGCAGCGTGAGGGAGGAAAGGCAGCGTGGGGTGGAAGAAGGCAGCGTGAGGGATGGGAAGAAGGCAGCGTGAGGAGCTGGGAAGAAGGCAGCGTGACGCGGGGGTGGGAGGAAGGCAGCATGAGGGATGGAAGAAGGCAGCGTGAGGGATGGGAGAGGCAGGTGGGCGAGGAGAAGCGTGTCAGGCGGATGGGAGGAAGGCAGCGTGAGGGGATGGGAGGAAGGCAGCATGACGGGATGGGAGGAAGGCAGTGTGAGGGATGGGAGGAAGGCAGCGTGACGGGATGGAGAAGGCAACATGAGGGGATGGAGAAAAGCAGCGTGAGGGATGGGAGGAAGCATCGTGAGGGATGGGAGGAAGGCAGCGTGAGGGATGGGAGGAAGGCAGAGTGGGGATGGGAGGAAGGCAGCTTGAGGGATGGGAAGAGGCAGCGTGACGGATGGGAAGAAGCAGCGTGACGGGATGGGAAGAAGCAGCGTGACGGGATGGGAGGAAGGCAGCGTGAGGGGATGAGAGGAAGGCAGCGTGAGGGATGGGAGGAAGGCAGCGTGAGGATGGAAGAAGGCAGCGTGAGGGTGGAGAAGGGCAGAGTGAGGGGATGGAGGAAGCAGCGTGAGGGGATGGGAAGAAGGCAGCGTGACGGGATGGGAAGGAGCAGCGTGACGGATGGAAGAGGCAGCGTGACGGATGGGAAGAAGCAGCGTGACGGATGGAAGAAAGGCAGCGTGACGGGATGGAGTAAGGCAGCGTGATGGGATGGGAGGAAGGTAACGTGAGGAGCTGAGAAGAATGCAGCATGAGGGGAGGGAAAGGCAGCATAAGGGCAAGGGAAGGAAGTGTCAGGGGATGGTGGGTATATAAAAGCGCCCAAACAGCAACATTTTATTTTTAACCCTGTGTTGCATGTAAAACTGGCTGGAGTATTGAAAAATTAAAACCCATGCCATCGACCTGGCAAAGGCCTGCCTGCATACCCCAACCCTTACGCATTCCTCCAAAACCCACTACGTCCGATCTTTGTGTCTGTTGTCTACGTACCTCGACCATTACCATTACCTCGACGTGTTCGTCTTTATGAGTAACGTACAAGTAACGTGTGTCGACGTGTGTCAACGATCGCGTAACGTGCCTACAACTTATGCCAGCGTATGCGGAACGTGTGTCATACGTCGAGAAATTTTCAACATGCTGAAAATTTCTCGCCGTACTCGGCGTATGATGACGTATGCCAGCGTACTACGACGTATGCCAGCGTACTACGACGTATGCCAGCGTGCTCTTAACGTATACAAAACTTACCCATAACGTATTCGACGTGGCCAGCTTGGTTCGCAAATTTTTCATACGTCGGCATACGCTGGCTAAAACGTCAAGGTGTGACAGCGGCTTCACACTTCGATGTCTACTGCGGTTATGATTTGAATCGTCGAGCCGCACCTATGAATAGCCTACGCCACGTGATCGTCGGCGATACGCTGCCGCGCGCTATGCATAAGTTAGACTATCGTTGGGCATAGGTTGTGAACGCCGACAACACGCTCAGCATTCGTTGGTATAAGTTATCTATATATGATTGAAACGTTCTGTGTACGTTACTAATACGTTATGCATACGTCCAACACGTTATTATACGCCCAAAACTTAAAAAAACATCAATAGTTCAGCGTACGCCAGCGTTTTACATACATTTTGATACCTTGCCATACGCTGGCTAAAACGTCAAGGTGTGACAGCCCCATTAGAGATGATTAATCCTCTGTTTTATTATCTCTGAAGTCCCTTCACAGTGTGTCAGTCTTTACCATCTGTGTGTTGTCAAGAGCCATAGTTTTAATCTTTATTTTTACTCCTGATGAAGGATGTTTGTTTGTGTGTGATGGGTATCCTGCTAGTTCACATATGAATTACTTGTTGGTAACGATTCATATACAGTAGACATTAACAGAGGTTAACGTTTGCTGTATATGAACAATTGGCTCGGTATTTTTCATGATATACGTGGATGTGGGTATTTATTTGTTGACTCATTCGCCTTGCACATTCCTGCACACAAATAGCTATGGTGGTTGTGGTGGTGTGTGTTTGTATGTCCGTCCATACTGGTTCTCGGGTCTATTGTAATCTATATACCGTGGCAAGGCTCTGCATTATTAAATGCTATGTCTTGTTTCCTTTGCGGCTGTTAGCAGCCCTTTTAGCTTCTGCAGGCCTGCCTACATCGACACAAGCTTTGCTATTGTATACTCCATGAAAATTGTGCAAAACCACCAATGTACAATCGTATGTCAATCAATTAAAATTTTACATGGAAAAATTATAGTAAAGAACTTATAAACCAGCCTATGTCGGTCAACCTCAGAATGAATGCTTCACTCAATTCATATTTGGAGGTGTTTTTCATAAGCGCCACATTTGCCAAGCGTGGGTTTGTAAGAGTGAGCAGCCATGGGGAAAAAAAACACTCTAGCCATTGGAGAAAGAAGTAGGTCTTCAATCGCTCAACCAAACAGCCAGCATGGAAAGTTCTGGATAGAATATAAATTTCGTTTTGTGAACAGCAGCCCTATATTTTTGGCCTTTTATCGTGCCCCAATGCAACATGTGAATCAAGCTCGACCTCCTGTCATCAACACACTTGCTTTGCTTGCCCAGCTCTAAGGTAGCGAGAAAGCATTTTCTAAGATGGCATCCATGTTGAAAGGATTGTAACTCACGTAATCCAACAGAGTTCAATTCGCTTCTTCCATATGCATAACTACCTTCCATCCATCCATCCATCCATCCGTCGGGACCATACTCTGTGCAGAGCGTTGGTGCTGCCTAAGCAGTCTCCTTGGCCATTGGGCACAATCTTGGATGGGTCGTCACTCCGACGCAGGATACCAGCAAGCTGGTACTCATTTTGCTGACCTCAGAAGGATGACAGGCTGAGTCAACCCCACCTGGTATTAATTCAACAGATAAGCGGGATTTGAACTCAGGACCCAACAATCCCAAGCCCACCACTCTAGCCATTAAACCAACACCAGGCATAACTGCCTTCCAGAGGCTATGCTATCCCATTCTTCCCTCCAGCATCTCAAGCAGGTTGTGCATAGATATCTCATATCATCCCCATTCTTACCCACAATTCTTATTACCCTCATTAACCTTTCCTAATTAAATCTTCTGACCTCTCTCTCTCTCTCTCTCTCTCTCTCTCTCTCTCTCTCTCTCTCTCTCTCTCTCTCTCTCTCTCTCTCTCTCTCTCTCTGTTTTTGCATTCAGAGTCAAGCTCATGGAAGGGCTAGAACACAGAATGAAAACAAATGGAACAGCAGCAGAAGGGGCAAATGCTTATGGCAGGGCAGAATAAGAAAAAAAGATGGAGATGGTCAAACAAGGGCTGTGGGTAACAATGAGGGGTAGGGGATAACACAAGCGGTGGATAAGATTGATACAGAAGGAAAATTTTGGGAGGGGTGCAGGGTGGTTTAACGGGTGTAGAAAATATCATGGTTTTGGATGGTGGATGACTTGAGATGGTGAACAGCTGTCTTGAAAACCTGGAGGGAAGAATGAGATTTAAGGGAGTATGGAAGGTGGTTCTATAGGTGGGGAAAAAAGAGGAATAATTGTGTGGAGGTGAACAGTGGTTGTGCATTTTGGCAGTTTCACTAGGAGGGTGTTGTTTTTTTTAAAAAGGGTACAAAACCAGAAAGGAGGCGTTAGAAGACGGAGAGACCACTGACCTGTCAGCGATGGCGAAGTGATAAGTCCATAGACTCGGTTTCATCGCAAGAGATTCCAATGAAGTAATTAATATCAAGGGCCCGGTTGCATAAAGCATTCTTAACGAAAGATTTGAGGATTTACTTAAATATTTTCTCAAGTTTCCCCTGAAGAACATCCTTAATTTGAGGTTCGTTGCATATTCTAATATTCCATAAGTTTTTCCTTCAAACCTTCCATAAATTCGAGGGAGCACCCTCTCTCCCATCCATCCATTAACACCAACCTTTGAGTTTCCAAATGGCGCTTCATGGAAATTGGTCATGAAGAGGTCGATTATCACCACGCAAGATGACACAAATGTTTTGTCAGAATGCCTCAACCCGCCTGACATCTATGATGATATTATGCCCTTATCTAAAGCAGGTACTAAGGTATAACTCAAATTATACTAAGGATCTTTGATCCCCAGGAGTCATTTCCACAAGAAAATGTTTTAATAACTTATTTCTAAACTCATACGAACTGACAATCCCACGGTATTTAACACCTGATATCTGGGCCGATGTAAAGGTGTGTTCATGTGCAGGTACTGCAGGTGTAGCTGAACGAGTCGTTAGTCCGTGCGGCTAGTGTCATCGTACTTTGATGGTACGAACATTGATTACTTCGTGTTCAGGTTATTTAGATACCAATTCAATTGATAACCGATAGTGACCCCAGGAAAAAGGTCAACTGCGTACGTAATATGAAATAAGCAAAGCCTAGAAATGAACGAAGAACAGGACAAAACTAAATAACTGAAAAATATGTCCAGAAATCCAAACACTGTGGAGTTAAGAGCGAGATCATATTGTTCATCATTTATTATATCTTCATTTTGTTATCCTAGTTGTCTTTATTGGTTTCTAACCGACAAAAGATATCGTTAAATGAAAATTGTTTTTACTTTTATTTAAGCGAATAGACCCACAATGCAATAAAAACAAATATGGCGGCTCCTATATGGTGATGTAGTTGATACGATTTCCAAATATGGTGTCGTTGAGAGTTTGATCATATTGTTCATCATTTTGTTGTCATTTTGGAATTGATTGCGGTTCTTTGTCTCACATATACATGTTATCTCGAGAACGAACTCTTCGTACGTTAATAAATAGATTGATTGCGGCGTGTTACTGGGTCCATAACTCATCAATCCCGTGTCGTAGGGAGACGTGCGGGGCCTCGTTCAATTCGCGAGAGTACAAGTTTACCCTGTCGACCCAGGTCTTACCAAAATTGAAGGATTCTTAACAATTATACACTATTTATAGTTATAGTGTTGAAATTGAACATAAAAGTACTTCAACAGCACACATCATCCAACTTTAGGGCCCTGTCACACCTTGACGTTTTAGCCAGCGTATGGCAAGGTATCAAAATGTATGTAAAACACTTGCGTGCACGCTGAACTATTGATGTTTTTTTTTAAGTTTGGGCGTATAATAACGTGTTGACGTATGCATAACATAATAGTAATGTACACAGAACGTTTCAATCACATATAGGTAACTTATACCAACGAATGCTGAGCGTGTTTTCGGCGTTCACAACCTATGCCCAACGATAGTCTAACTTATGCATAGCGCGGCAGCGTATCGCCGACGATCACGTGGCGTAGGCTATTAATAGGCTGCGGCTCGACGATTCAAATCATAACCGCACTAGACATCGAAGTGTGAAGCCGCTGTCACACCTTGACGTTTTAGCCAGCGTATGCCGACGTATGAAAAATTGCCGAACCAAGCTGGCACACGTCGAATACGTTATGGGTAAGTTTTGTATACGTTAAGAGCACGCTGGCATACGTCGTAGTACGTTGGCATACGTCGTAGTACGCTGGCATACAGTCGTCATACGCCGAGTACGTCGAGAAATTTTCAGCATGTTGAAAATTTCTCGACGTACTCGCGTATGACACACGTTCCGCATACGCTGGCATAAGTTGTAGGCACGTTACGCGATCGTTGACACACGTTGACACACGTTACTTGTACGTTACTCATAAGTCGAAACACGTCGAGGTAATGGTTAGCGTCAGTGTTCCAGATCCCTGGTTTTTTTTGTTTTTTTTTCTTCGGTATGACGGTGATGTTGACACTTCGATTTCTAGTGCGGTTATGATTTAAATCGTTGAGCGCAGCCTATTAATTATATTATATTATAACCGCACTAGAAATCGAAGTGTCAACATCACCGTCATACCGAAGAAAAAAAAAACCAGGGAGTCTGGAACACTGACGCTAACCATTACCTTGACGTGTTTCGACTTATGAGTAATCGTACAAGTAACGTGTGGACGTGTGTCAACGATCGCGTAACGTGCCTACAACACGTTACTCATAGGTTAGAAATAAGTTTCGGTACGCTAAACATTACCTCGACGTGTTTCGACTTATGAGTACTTACAAGTAACGTGTGTCGACGTGTGTCAACGATCGCGTACGTGCCTACAACTTATGGCCAGCATTATGCGGAACGTGTGAGTCATACGCTGGCATACGTCGAAAAATTTCAAGCATGGAAAATTTGTCTAACAGCTCGGCGTACTACGACGTATGCCAGCGTACTACGAAAAAAAAGCCAGCGTACTATGAGCTAGCCAGCGTGCTCTTAACGTATACAAACTTACCCGTAACGTATCGACATGTGCAGCATTAAGACCAAAATTTTGCATACGTCAGGCATACGCTGGCTAAATCGTCAAGGTGTGACAGGGCCTTTACAAGGTATTGTGTCTCTTGTGCTTGAGAAAAGCTTCCACTCGTGCCTCTGTCTCTTCCTGAAGTCAGTTTGGAGATCGCGTCACCCCCCATTCTGCTTGCTGACACCTCTTCGTATCCCTAATCTGATGGGTTGCCTGGCATAGCAACGGCTCTGAAGGATTTCCTCAACTTCAAGGAAATTCTTACTTGAGGATTTCCTAAAGGTTGTTTATGCAACACCCCTCAAGGAAATCCTTCACGAAGGAATCACAGCGTACCTTAGGGAGAATCTTTCCTTAAAGATGAGGGAATTCTATGCAACCAGGCCAAATAACTTAAATTACAAGGAACCTTCCTTATTACAAGGAACTTAAATGCAGGAGGATGCCATAAGGACCATCAAGCCTATGCAATGATTGACAACCTGCTATTGTTTGGCCATGCTCTATCCTTTTTAAATGCTGAGCATCAAGCAAGGAAGCAGCATGTCCATTCTTATCTCACCTGGAACATGGTTCAGGGGAGCTTATGGATGGCGTGTCGTCCGTCAGTCCGTCCGTCCACAAATACTTTCAGCTTCTTCTCTGAAACTACACACACGATTTTGATGAAACTTTACCACGACATTCATCACCCGTGATGTACCAAAGATTGTTCACGACATTAAAAAAAAAATCCCGATCTGAGGGGGTCTATGGAGGGAGTTTGTGGGGGCGTTGTCACTCCCCCCTACCCCTTCCAAGGAGGTATTTGCTTCCTTCTCAGAAACCACACACACAATTTCGATGAAACTTGACCACAAACTTCATGACCCGTGATATACCCATGTTTGTTCACGGCATTTCAAAAATAATCCATCGGTATTTACTTTAGTCTCCGTTACATATCTTGTGGGTCATCCATGCCTACCAGTGGCTCCCTAGTTATCTTATCCAGCCGCAACCAGGTGAGCTCTTAGGAGTATTGCCCCTATGTTTAAATGTTTGGTATGACTCGGCTTCGGTTCGAACGTTCGAACCGCTGACCTCCCAAACTCATCGCAGACTCTCTATCCATTACGCCAACAAGTCTGATTATGTCCAAGAGTTTTCCCACTACCCTATTGTCAGTTTATAACTTCTTTACGTTCATACTGTTTAGTACTGTTACGTTCATGGGAGGGGATCATTTATTAGAATCAAGGTATAGACCCCATTTACGTTAATGGGAAGGCTGTAGCAATTCTACCCTGTAATAAGGACCTGAACATCGGGATAAGTCATCCTATTTGTTCACCGCTGGAAGACAGTGTTGTGTCTTGTAGTGTCCAGGACAAGGTGAGTTATCAGGTGCATTTTGAAACTTCTGAAAATCTGGCGGTCGTTAAGAATAGGAAATGTTGGTTTTATAAATTACAAGTTGTGCCACTCGATCAAGATCGGATGACTTTAGTATGAGTGTTGTATTTGAACTTACTTGTGATCATCCAACGGTGGCCCACCTCAATTTCAGCTGGGAGAGGAGCAGCGCTTGGACTACCCATGTGCGTTCGCCTGGAAGACGATGCAAGGTCACCGTCGGCGCCATAATTTATTTTTCATTATCTACATCAATTTCATTAAGAATTGAGTCTTTATTGTGACATTGACCTTCTGCAGGTGAAAACAATATAGTACCTGTAGCAAATTTCAAGTTGGCCCAGGAGTTTGGAAACGTATAACGATCAATCAAACGTACAAACAAACAGGTGTGTGTGTGTGTGTGTGTGTGTGTGTGTGTGTGTGTGTGTGTGTGTGTGTGTGTGTGTGTGTGTGTGTCAACCAAGGACAACTTGTCTTGTCGCTTTACAGCAGGTTGGTGTTCAGTTCGCCTTGTGGATAAGCTTTTGGACGTTTGGCCCACATATTTTGCTTCACAATCTTCACACGGGATGCAAAAGATGACGTCGTTTCTGTCAAATTTGTTCGCGTGATCCTTCGGCTTTGACAGCTGTGCTCGTAAGGATGATTGCGGTTTGTGGGTGATGTTGACGTTGTACTCACGTAATATGCTGCTTGTCGTTTCAGAAGCTTGTTGTATGTAAGGAAGTGCTACCGTCTGTGTCTGTGTGGTCAGATTGTTGCTCTTGTGGTTGGGTTTCCGGCGACAGGATTTGATGAATGAATTAGGGTCGTGATTTTCTCGCAGTAGTTGAGTGACGTGCAGTATCTCCATCCGGCGTTGTTCATGATCACTGCAGTGTGTTTTTGCACGGTCAACTAAGCTGCGAACACAACTTCTCTTGTGACAGGTGGGATGGTCACTTCGGTTGTTCAAAACTTTGTTATATATAGCGGTTGTATTTTGTTTAGTTAGAGTGCCTCTCTCCTCATATCAGTGGACAGGGAAATGCGTTGTTTGTGTGGTAAGTTTGAGTTTACTTTATAATTCGTTTCCAGATCCCCCTCTCTTCTTATATCCCTTCTTATCTCTCTTCCCACACCTCTTTTCAGCACATCCGTACACACTTTGCAACACACATCACACTTTACAAAACCCACATTTCATTACAAAACCAAAGGAACAGCACCAGGTAGAGCTGGGTAACATCCAGCACCCGATGGAACAGCCAAACCTAGGACCGCATATGGGTGGGGTTGCCGGTGGATGGCCTCGCTGAGCCGGGATCTCGACCAATGAATGCAGCCTGACAACTGCCGCACTCCAATGCAAAGGCTGTGCCGTGAACAACAAGTTACGCGAGGACGCTGGTCAGCTCTTCAGCCATGCCTCAATAGAGGGCTTTATCAGTCCTAGGTCTCAGTCGTGTACGTCCAGGGAACAATGTGAGCCAGACGGAGTCTTGGAGGAATGAGCAGGGTGGAAGCGAACCTCTGCTCAGATGGGCTCTGTTGGGAGCGATTGAGCTGGTGCCATGGAGCGAGCGGATAAGCCGCAGAGTCCTTTCCCTGGATGTGCCAGCGAATACATACTGACTTACACAATCTTTCTCTTTCTTTCCTAATTCTAATCGTTCACTTCGAACACACAAAAGCAATCAACAGTTGCACCCTCGACTTGTTCAGAGCTGGGTTACTGACTCGCATTCACAATTTCCTCAAACACATTATGAAGCATTCACCACATCTCTCCCCATACAGCGCATCACGCCATTACCCTCTCTTCTCTCTCCCATTGGGACCAACGTAAGCCTGCAGGCTTACGTCGAGTGAGCGAGGGGTTACCAACGAGCCCCATCTTCTTTACCTTTGTGTCTATCACTCTTACTTGTCTAATTTTCCGGAGTGAATGAGGCACCTATGTTTGAAGTTTCATGATACCGTGACTGTCGAAGAGGCTTGCATGTATAATGGTAAGACTTTCATTTGTGACACTGCATTGCATGTATATATATATATATATATATATATATATATATATATATATATATATATATATATATATATATATATATATATATGTGTGAATTTGTTAACATGACCATTCATTTCTAACCTGCCCAATTGTCTCTTTCCTTTTTGCTACGGTCATAGACTAGCTGACATCCCACTTATGATTCCACTTGGCCATTCTCAATTTATAGGAGTGGGGTGTCAAGAGCAAGGTTCCCTATCTGGGAGGATTCATTTGCCAGAAAGATAACGCGGGAATTGGACGCTAGGACACTAAATTAATCGTATCAGATGGCGTCCATGGTTAATTAGAAACCTGTCGTGCTGCAGAATTATCTGCGGCTCCTCGGCTTCAGGGTCAAAGGTCAGGAAGTAGGTCCGAGAGGCCACTCGTGACCTGGCCAGTTGGCGGTTTAATTCCTCTGCAGGGCGATAGTTCTGTGGACAAAGAGGGAAGTGAAACTCAACTCAACCTTAAAGTTAAAGCGCAACCTTCTCTTCACAAAGTATAACCTTCCATTCCAGCACCTTGTCCTCCTCCCGGCTGGTGTGAAGCTCATTCGAACACAAAACGCTCAGCACATGACAAATGGCAAATAGCCATGTGTGTAACAGGTTTTTCATGCCCCCTCCCCTTTTTGATTTAACTGCTGTGCCATTAACCACAGTTTGACGGCACCTGTTCATTCCTCCGACTGTCTTGCGTCTCAAGGTTTTGCAAGCTTTTGAAAAAGAGAAACATAAAGGACAGATAACAGAGGAAAGAACGTAAAACATAGCCAAAGGTTTGGTGCGGCCAGAGAAAATGTCTATCTGCACGTTATAGCGACACATTTTTAACATCACAATTAATTATGTTACGCTTATTCTAAACAAATACGAAGAAATAACTAATTTTATTCCAATCAGCTTTATCCCACTCAGACCATTTCCACAACAATGTACATATTCTGCTGCTAAAGCATTATTTTCGTTTCAGGGGCTCTGGAAGTGCCATACATGTCACATTGGCACAATTTGCTTGATGGCATTGGGTCGCTGTCCATTTAACATTCTTCTGCAGATTTTCAGTGTCTATCCTGCATTTATTGACATGGATGCCTCTTTATTGCATAATAAACAGATACATTCTATTGGACATGTAGATTATTGGTCATGTTCTAACATCCCCTTCCTGTTTTTGTCAAGTTGGAAGTGAAATTTTCTGCCATTCCTCGTAGCCATTCCTTGTATATAGTGCCTCTTAGTTCTTTCAGAACGTGGTCATTGTCATTGAACCTGGAGTTGGTGTTGTAATGCCTCCGACTGCAGTGGATTGATCGGGTTAAATTCAGGACTCCGAGATAGCTGTGGAAGTGTAAGGATGTTTTCACCAACCCAGTCCATGTTGATACAGTTTGGGCCCGATACCAGAGATCTCTAATCGGTGTACCTGATGCATTCTGTTATCCACAATGTCTTCTTGGGAATTTGACGTTTACCATTCCTTTCTTGACAATAATAGTTGTGCGCCCAAACTAGCTATGAGGCATCCAAACATGCCCAAACCACCACAGCATCCAAACTCCTTAACAGCCGACGTAAGCTGACTTAATTGAAGTGCTCCTTTGGTTGCCTCCCCACTCAGACCCTGCGATTACACTTAAACAATGTGTGCCTGCATTCTTTGCTCCACCAAATGTTTCCTCATTTCAATGGGCCAGGATACCTGTTCTTCACAAAAATTTTGTGCCACATGATGCATTGACCGCACTGATGAATGGCATATGTGTAGCTTCGATAACACGGTATTCCAGTTGAAATCGATGCACACAAAACTTTATTGCTGCTTGCCAACATCCCAATGACTCCCTGAACTCTTTAGTCACACACGAACGTTTGAATGTCTGTTTCCATGAAAGATTTGTTGCAAGGTTCTTTTCATTCTTGAAGCGAGTTTCAATTGTCCGTCTGATCAATGGACGGTCATTGTCGGTGTTGTGTTGTCTTCCACTTAGTGATGTTTCCCCCTTGTTCCTGGTATATTTGGAGAGGTATAATGTTTGAAATTTTCCGGACGGGGTGGGGGGTGCTAGTTTTGGTTAGTTGTTGGTGGCAGCTATGTACAGTGCATTCTAGTAAATCTTCATTTTCGATTTTATCAAAATTGCAGCCAAAATCCCACATTAAATTTAATTGTATGTCTTCCTCTCTGGAAAGCGGCACATGGTGGGTTGGCATCATTGCTGAGGAAGTACAACTGTACAGCTAATGCAATGGCCACTGTAGGTTAGGGAAGGGATTTCTGGACTCCTGCCAGGATGCTGACCATCACTCATCTGTTCTTCTTCGAAAGAGAGCATGGCATCTTTCACGTCCATCAACTGAAGCAAGCTGATGGATCCCCTTTTTTCATGTCCCCCCTGAGGAATGGTGCACTTTGGAATGGAACACCCTACCTTACAAAGCAACAGTCCAACAGTTTATAGTCAGGCGAACTCCCTGAGTTTGTTCTTGCTCTATCCTATAAATGCTGAGTGCCGTGTGAGGAAGCATTGCATACCTTTTTTTGAAGTCTTTGGCATGACATGGCCAGGAGTAGAATCGTACCTCGCAGACCCAGAGCAGACATTCTAACCACAATGCCACCGAGTCATGTCCTGGGTTTACATTTTTATTATTATTATCAGGATTTCTAATTTTAAACTCAAGATTTAAATTGAAGTATAATTGTCAAGAAATCCACCATTAGAAAATGTTCTGCTTATGTTTGTTTTGTTGGCAGAATCATGTTTATTTGCATTTGCTCTCGGTTTCCTTTCCTTTGCGATCAGTTTGGCCTTGGGCAGTGCGTGTAAATGGAATCATTGTCTGTGTGGATTCTTGGCTTCACCAGAGCGAGTGTTTGTGCGTGCGTCTGTGTGTTTTTCTTTGGTGGTGGAGAGGGGGGGGGGGGTGTTAATGTTACATTTTCCCAAAGATTGTGGGGCTAATTCAACAGTTTTACAAAACAAGGGGAGATGGGGGTGTTATCGCTTTCACTTGGATTGTTTGGCGATTGCGGGTTGTTTTCGTCCCCCTTTTCTAGGTCCGTATGGAGTTTAGTCGCTGCTTGCGCCACTTGGAGTGTGGGTCCTGGAGTTCTGGGAACCTTGGTTCCAGCAAGAACTTCAACTCCAGAAGCACCAGAGTACATTCACCCAACTCTCAGGTAACATCATTGATGTTGTCCTTTCTAGTCAGAATAAAATTACAGGATCGTGCCGTGGGATTCTAACTGGAGCAGAGTTGTTATACCTTTTGTATACCGTGCGATTGTTTTTATTTTTTTTTATTTTTTCCACATTGTAATGCATAGAATGATAATGCTGTTGCTTGCCGAAACCACATTATACCCAAAAGTGTTCTCTCCCTCACTAGCTTTCAATGGAAGCGCACAAGGCGTTGCCCCAATTAGCACCATCCTTCCCATAATTGTTCACACCCTGCTGATTTCCTCATGAGACCCAAAGTACAAGCATAAAGAAATAGCTGAAGGTCGTGTAGCCCATCATTGCTGTGCTTTATCCGGACTCTTTTTTTATTTATTTATTTATTTATTTTAAAACAGTGTTTTAAGGCAATAGAATAGCTTGTACATTGATTGCTTGAAGGATAAAGACATGAGGAAAGATCATTGTACTTTTAAATCATTCACGAGGACATCGTTAGTCAACAAACCATCATGATATAATGGGATATGAACCGAGAATCTCAGCGTCATGGCCCATCCTAACGGGCGAAAAGACATTTAAACTATAACAATACATTCACCGACATTGAATACATATAGTGTCCCTGTTGTTAAACCTTGCGATGCAATTTTAAGCAAAATTGGTATGTCTCCAAATTTTTTTTCAAAATACCAAAGCCTTTTATTTCTTCTAAATTCATGTGAATATCACACCACTAGTATGTCGTAATGAAATTAAAAATCGAAACAAATTTGAACGACTTTCTTCCGCCTTTTATACTCTTCGGTCTGAGCAGCTTTATAAGGCGGAAATGCTGCCAAACAAACTTAGCAATGTCCCAGAGGGGAAGCTACAAATCTCCCAGAGGGTCCATTGATCCAGATATGCAGGTTGTTTGTGCACTAATTGTCCACAAACCAGTCTTTCAAAGAGAATTGAAAAGACATTCCAAACTGATCATAGTTCGATTCTCTTTTTAAGATGCTTTCTCTGTCGACAGGAACTTGAAGAGGCACCACAGCATTCCTGTGTTCATAAAGATTTTTGTTCTTGCAGCTGCAGACCATTAACCAAACATCCACTTCTTTGCACACAATGCACAAGGAATGGAATGCAGCATATTTTTTTTTGTAATGGACAGCTGTATGCATTTTGGACTGCTGAGATCAGATGATGTCTTTCGCAAAACAAGCGTCGTAGTTACTTGGTGTCGTGGTTGATGCCCATGGAAGACAACTCTGATAGGTGGCAGTACATGCCTGGCATCGACACCTCTTTTTGTCAACGCCACCACTATCGGGGAAAAACTGGAATTCAGTGAATCATGCATCTGTCGGAGCGGCCCTGACAAGGTTTAATTGCCAAGAATACCGATACCATCCCACATGTTATCAACTGTTATTTCCAGGACAGATTTACTATTGTTTGTTGCGAGTACGTCAATACTAGTAATGGAATGTGTGGTCCTGAAGGAGGAATCTTTCGGCAAATGAAATCAAGTTCTTTCTGTAATGATTGTCCTTTACTGGTTTTGGATTGTGTTTTATAAATCTCAGCTGGACCTTACCACGATTATCAGGATACCAATAAATTCTGGACTTCTTAGCCAGTTGTTATTCCTCACTTGTGCTCAGAGATGACATTGAGCTCATTTGCACCACGTCTTCGAGATCACTTGAAAGTGTGATTGGCATTCACACCATACCTGGCTGCCAATATACATCACACTTATTTTTTAACATGTGACATCACACACTACTCATCTGACCCTGTTCAGATTTGGCAGACTTGAGTGAAGCCAATAGCTGTATTTGCTTGGTTTACCAACACTGAGATTGAATTTCTTTGTCTGCACAGACTTGGGAATGTCCGCCATTTTTTTTTATCCCTCCTCTCCGAAGCCAAAATAGCATGATGACATTGAAAGGCCGCTTCTCTACACACCCCAAATTGGCCGCAGCTCTCACCAATCAGCACCCCACCAATGAGACCAATTGTTTTTGTTGTGAACACAACTTCACACGGCCCTGCCCGTTCCCAAGCGGCTTCAAACATATGGTGTAAACGAGCCTATTATGTGACCATACTGTTAATTAGCAGAGACTGTATTTTCAGAATAATTCTGTTGACATCTCTGTGATTGCATTTGGTACATTTTTTTTCATCATACAATGCATACAATATACAAAAATAAAACAGGGTTCTTAACCAGACTCGGTGGCATAATGGTTAGAGCTTCCACTCTGAGTCTGGGAGCTTGGCGGTTCAAACCCGATCCCAGCCAATTCATGCCAAAGATATAAACATAGTACATGCTGCTTCCTTGCTTGATGCTCAGTATTTAAAAGGGATAGGGCACAGACAAACAACCATAGGTTGTCAACCATTGTGCAGGCTTGATGGGCCTAATGGCTTCTTCCTGTGATGAAGTTCCTGATAAGTGAACTCATTATTATTAAGTATCCATAAGTATGATGTTGATGATAACCAATCTCAATGTGAGGATTAAATCAAAAGATTGACTCCATAGTTTGATGACTGCCTCGACAAATGCCTGATCAAATGGCTGACATTTTAATTTATTTATTTGACCGACAGTCTGTCCTTAAATATAAACATTTGGTGAAATAAATTAACAGGCTCACAAAACACAGTCTACAAATGTCTTTGCAATTCACATAAAATTACATTGATGTCTCGTAATGTCCGTGTACACAGCACGATACACACACAAAAAGCAAAAAACACATGGACATTAAAATTTCCCAGAAGGACTTGCGTTTTTCTTTTTGTTGTTTCACGACATTAATTTAAACCTGTGAAAATTTGATTCACATGATGTTGATCCTCAACAGAGCCGAATAAGACGAATGTGGAATGACACGGTTCGAAAACAAACGGAGTCTGCCTTCATCTCAGGTGAACCACATTCCTCTGGAGGTCTTCACCCAGGTGAGGGTTTGAAGCGGTCTTTGCAAATTTTCTTTATCCGTCACGATGAAGCAAATTTGTGTGCAATCTCGCTCACATGTATTCTCCTTCGTGGGTCACATGACAGGATGCTTCATTATGCTTATGCAATTGCTCTGTGACAAATTTATATTGCATGAGTTACTTATCTCGAATTATTTGTCTTTGCCCTGCTCATTTCCCCCCTAGTTCTTATTGGCAACTCCCAGCTTCTCAGCAACTCCATCATGCGACCCCATGAAGGCCACGGTTTTTGTGCTAATCATCATCATCATCCTGAACCTCCATTGGTTGTCCCTTCTTCAGCTTCTCAGCCTCCAGGTCAGCATAGCTCCATGGCCAATTGGCAATGCAGTACAAACGTTGAGATGAGCAGGGAGTGTATTTGTCCATTGATTGTGACAATAGCTGTTTTCGTTACCTTTACCCATCCTCCATGATTACCTGACAGTTGTTCCTGGAGATGCCAGCTCCATGGCAACACTGCCTCTGCCTACTAGCTGCTGTGGTCCAGTTGGTGGGAGCCAAAGCTCTCGACGAGACTGTACACCAGAACGCCTACACATGAAGCAGTTTCCCCTTATGGCAGCCTCTGAACTGCCCCACGACCAAACACAATCACTCTTTTGCAATGGCTCTACCCCAAGACGTAACCAAGATGAACAGCCTGAGGGGCAGCGTCGAGCCCTGGTTTATGTTGGTGGGGACCCTGAGACCCTCGGCCTGAATACCTTTGAGACGCTTGAGCCACGGATGCATTTCCCACGTAACCAGCTCGTGTATGTTGGCAAACCCTCAGGACAGGGGCTTGGAGGTTCTGCTCGAGTAGGAAAACAACAACCTAACAATGATGACCAGCTCAAACACTGCAGCCATGCGTCACTTATCCAAGAACAGGTGTCAGTTCCGGAGCTACCTTGGAGTTCTGTTGCTGCTAAGCTGGCCCCTGAGAGGTTCCCATCCCTCTGTGGGAGGAGGTGTGAAGTCGAGGAGCAACCAACCCCTGCGTTTTTTCCTCTTCTATCACCAGACGAAGTTGCTGAGATCCAGAGGCCTCAACAGGACTCATTGGGTGCGAGCTTGCCTGATCTCCGTGAATCGCAGCCCACAGGTCGTGATCTTTACGAATCACGGGAGCAAGCATCAGGACTCTGCCGGAGTCCAAGTGATGTTTGTGCCCATACGCTGCCCCACGTTCCACAATCCTGGATCAGAGAGCAGAGCATTAGTGGGGAGCAGAGTGTCACCGGTGAACATCTCGTTTTGGGGGAAAGCTCTGAAAGTGAGCTTTCTGAGGTGGAATTGTCATGTGCAGGACAAGTTTGGCAAGGCAGAGAGAATGAAAGGCTGACACCTGAAGAGGATGAATGGAGCCGAGTTAGCGAGGGCAGCGGATGGGAAGGTACAAGACCACAGCTTGTCACAAACCTCTAGGACCAAGTATACATGCTATCAAACCAGCGAATCATGTCATAATGCTGCCTCATGATGACACTGCTTTATAGACTTGTTGATGTGAATTATGGACTTACTTGGCACAGCCCTTCATGGAGGAACGGGACTCTCGTTGAGTGTTGTACTTTAGTTTGTAGAACTTGCATTGTGCTCTATTCAGTAATAGGCCATTTGCGAAACATTGACACCGTGGCCCCAGCTGTAGTTTCTCAGTCTGAGTGCTCAGTTTGAGGAACTATGCTGGGAATTCCAGATTTTTTTGTTACAATAACATGGATATTTTTACTTAGCCATTTTTAATTATTACTTTTAAAAGAAATGTTTTCTCGACATTTTTTTTTGTGTCTACACGTCAAATTTTGTGTCCACTAATGTATTGGATTATTTTTTCAAAATATTTATTGTTTGTTTTCCTGGCAGCTTATGTGGAAAGTCTGTGCTCAATACTCAGAGTTAAAGTTGCTTAGAAACAAAGAAAATTTCAATCCAAATTTACAAAAAAAAATGCAATTCAATGTTTTTGCTTACATTGTGCGCAGGCATTGGATATCAGTTTTTGTTGTTGTTGCTGTTGTTGTTGCTGTTGTTGTTTTATTTGCTCCAATTTTTCAGAAACTATTGTGTATTTTATGTGTGAAAAGAAGAAGGTTGTGTGATGGGTTGGAAATTGGCCACATGCACAACAAGTGGATGTGCAACTGAGCAGAAGGCACTAAAAGCAAAAGGTATGAGCAAGCTGTAGATAAATGGAGGTCATCCACGTGCCCATCAGGAAGCAGTTGTGTTGTCGGATGTTTGACATCAGCAATCAGAAGGGAGGAATGAGGACTTCTGGGGAAGGGGAGAAGGGACTCAACTCATGTGAGCGATCAAATCTGTGAACATCGTGATTGTATTCATTTTCATTAAACACATTTTGTCATACATCTTGACCCCGGACATTTGGATTTTACGATGGTGACGAGGATGGGATTATTGTGTCTCTATCTCTCTTGATACATATTGCTGTTTTTTTTTTTTTTGCTGCCACTCGTCTCTCAGCACGGCTGCAGCTCTTCCACCATTCCCTCCAATCGAACTGCATGAGGAGACCTCTTCACTTGGCTCATGCTGGACCGTTTGGGTCAAGAAATTTGAGAGACTTATCACAGCCATGGACATTCATGACAATAAACAGAAGCGAGCCTTTCTGTTACACTATGCAGGTGATGACGTATGTTAAATTTTGGATGTCTTGCCAAATTTTGGATTTCAAACCCAAGGTGAATATTGCTTTTAAAGAAGATGTTTTTCAATAAGCTGTGCAATCTCCTTCAGAAACTTTTGATGAATTTTCTATCTGTCTCTGTCAACTGGCAAAATCCTGTGAGTTTCACGACATTGATACAGAAATTAGGAAACAGATCATTTATGGCTACCAGTCTTCTCACGTTCGTCGTTGGGCTCAACAAGGACATTTTGGATGCTGGCTTTGCTGATGAGCTGGCTCAATCGCAGATCTGGCCTATTGAGGAACAGGAGCACTCCATCATCGGTGCAGTTTGCCACAGAACATCAAATCAGTGGCAACCTAGTGTCAGATCATCTCATATCAATGAACAGTCTAAAACATCTTGTGGAAGTGAGCATTCCCATGGTAATGAATGATCCAAATCGTGTGGGAGCTGTGGCTATTCGTTGCCGTACAAATACCGGTATCCGGCCTCGGAACAGGAGTGCAGATACTGTCACCGTGTCGGGCACTCCGCAGTCATCTGGAGATCGAAATTTTGCAGTTTTCATGCTGTTACATCAGCAGTCAGCTATGCTTCTCAACCAGAAGGGCCGAAGGAACAGTTAAAACAAGTGGTTCTGATTCTGATGGATATGTGCTGCATCTCATAGGTGCAATGACTCCCGACAAAAGGCTACCTCATGCTGAGGTCCTGGTCAATGGTTTTCCCATCTCCTTTCTTATTGATTCTGGTGCTGGTGTCAGTATCATCAATGAGGGGACTTTCAAGCATTTAGAGTTTCATTTGGAGAAGTCTGCTGCTAAGATTTACTCTTACAATTCTGGTTCACCCCTTCCAATTCTCAGTTCTTTTGATGGTGATATTTTGTCCACTTCTTGTAATCGTTCTACTTATGCTTCTGTTCATGTGCTTTGTGGCTCAAGACAGAATTTACTCAGTTTCCAGACCTCATATCTCCTCGGTTTGCTCTCTGTCGCATCTCTCACTGACTCATCATCTTCCATCATTCATGCATACAAGGACCGATTCAACAGCATGGGGAATATTACTGATGTCCAGGGCAAGCTTGAGATCATCCACAATGTTCAGCCTGTCGCTCAATGTGTCATCCAGTGCTATTCCACACATCAGAAGTACAGTTAAAGAGGAGTTGGCATCTCTCCCAGCTTGACGTCACCGAAAAGGTGGATGGTGCTACCCCATGGCTTAGCCCGGTCATTCCAGTGCAGAAACATTTTGGTATGCGGTTGTGTGTTGATATGCCGACTGCAAATCGTGCCATCGAAAGACATCGTTTTCCCATGTCCACCATTGAGGACTTGGTGGTTGATCTGAATGGTGTGAAAGTGTTTATCAAGTTGGATTTAAATGCCGGTTACCATCAGCTCGAGTTACACGAGGGCTTCTGCTACATCACCACATTTATTACTCATGCTGGTGTCTTCATGTATAAGCATCTCATCTTCGAGGTGAACGTAGCCTCTGAGATTTTCTAGTCAGTCATTAGCTTGCTCATCTCTGATATACCAGGGTCTTGCAACATATCTGATGATGTTATCATTTTGGTAAAGACCAGGAAACATGACCAAACCCTTTGTTCAGTATTGTCCAGGTTCAACAAGCGAAATGTCAAGTTCAACAAAGAGAAGTGCCTATTCAGTCAATCATTGATCGAGTATTTTGGGCACATTTTCTCGGAACATGGAATGTCGCCTCAACCCTCGAGGATTTCAGCCTTCCAGAATGTGAAGCCCCCCTAAAACACCATCTGAAATTTGAAGTCTCCTCAGAATGGCCCAGTGTGTGTCCCGTTTCATTCCGAACGTCGCCAATATTAGCTCTCCTCTACATGCATTAACCTAGAAGAATTCCAGATGGGAGTGGGGTCCAAAAGAAGATGCTGCTTTCCACGTACTCAAACTTCAATTTTCTGACCCCAGGGTTATGCAGTACTTAGACCCACAGTTACCGACTGAACTCCTCATTAATGCCAACCCAATTGGACATGTCACCATTCTAGGACAGAAGTCTGAACTTCGTACCAATATCATGACATATTTGAGTTGATCTCTGACCGGCACAGAATCTAGGTACAGCCAGACTGAGATGGAGCCCCTGTCAATTGTGTGGGCTGTGGAAAATTTCCATCTGTGTCGTTCGACCAGGAGTTCAATGTGATCTCTGACCACAAACCCCTTCAGGGCATCATGAGCAATCCTCAATCTAAACCCATGGCTCAGTTAGAACATATGTGTTTACACCCACTTCCATTAAAATTCACGGTTGCGTACAGACCTGGTAATGGAAATCAGGCAGACTTCTTGTTGCGTCATCCTGATCTATCCATGAATTCAGCAAAACATGTTTTTCGTATCGACAATAAGATTTAACACGTACTGTATGCATATCAGCAGTCCGATCCCCAAGCCATTGGAGTGATCAGATTCGTCGCACAACCACTGATGATGCCATGCTGCAGGAATTGTCGGCAGTCCTAAATAGCAATCATTGGGATCAGCTGCCATCTATCCTCCAGCCGTACAAGCACATGCGGCAGGAGTTGTCCATCAGCATTGGCGTCGTTCTCTGTGGTGATCGTATTGTCCAGCTAGAGAGCATTGCTAATCATGCCATCAACATTGGACATGGATCCCACCAGGGTGTTGTCAAAATGAAGCAGTTCCTTCATGAGCACATATAGACCATCGGGTGAAGTCTGCAGTAGATGATTGACTGCCATGCCAATTAGCGACTCACAGTTATTGTCATTGGTCTGCACCTCTAATAATGTCCCATCTGCACGAGGGCCTGTGGCCTGAACTGTCTTTGGACTTCTGTGAAACTTTTCCCAGTGGTGAGTTTTATGCCATGGCCATCATTGCTGACTTTAGCTGATTTCCAGAGGTCAATGGTATTTGGTCCACATCTGCAAACACTGTCATTTCTCACCTCAATGCTATACTTGCTCAACAGGGAATACCGCATGTGATCTGCACTGACAACGGGCCACCTTTCAGCTTGGATATGTTTCGGAAGTTCAGTGAATATGTGGGTTTTGACCACAGATATATCTCTTTGGCTGCGTGTGAATGGCATTGTTGAACGATTCATGAGACTTTGTCCATGGCAGTCAGGATTTCTCATGTTCAGGGACTGAACTAGAAGCAGCAGCTCTTCAATTTTCTCCATTAACATTGAGCAACACCACACTCCACTACCAACATCAGCCCAGCAGAAATATAAGGTAGGAAGATTCACATGACCCTGCGTTCTCATATATCTGGACTTTCATTCCCTAACCAATCGGTTCACTCCAGAGACTGGTCTCAAAAGAAGCATATGAAGTTGTATGCTGACCGACGCAATCATGCCACCACATCGCCCACCTTGGTGCCAGGTGATCGCATTCTCGTGATGCAACCATGTGAGAACAAACTCTATGCCATACGACACACGACAATTTGAGTTGATTGATCGACATGGTAGCATGACCATTGCACAACAACCTAACAAGATGATTACTCTTAATCGACTTTCTTCAAACTAATCCCTCCATCAAGCCTACCTCCCGAGCCTCAAGATCTACCCGAGGAGGGGGGGTGACAATGTAGCTGTCGATCATAATGATGTAGACCAGCCTATACATTGACCACACTGTGTGGACTCTCAGTCGATACCGGCGGACTTCAACATTCAAAGTCCATCATGTTCCATGGATTCACAACCTGCAGATGCCACTGTGCATCCCACGCCATCTTCCAGGAGGTCAACACGTATTTGGCATCACCCGGCTCATCTGGAGGACTGTCTGCCAATAGGGTGTTTTGACAGTCATACATTATTGACATTTCATTGTCCATGCATTGTTCTTCGTGCACGAATTTTGGACTCGAGATCTCAGGGCAGAATAACCCTGATTAATTTCACCACTATTGGATGATGAGGCGGTCTATCCTCTTGTACTTTGTGCTGATTTAATTGTTTGTTTGTTTTCTTTAGTCAAGTCGTCTTGTTCGTATTCACTATGCACTCATTCACGTGAGTGAACTGGACTGTTCAGAGGTGGGGAGGGATGTCGTTGTTGGGTGTTTAACCCAGAAGGGAGGTTACCTTCTAGGGGGGTTGAGGGGAGGGGAGAAGGGAAAGCAATTCATGTGAATGAGCAAATCGGTGAACATCGTGATTGTATACATTTTGATTAAACACATTTTGTCATACATCTTGACCCTGGACATTTGGATTTTACAGCAGTCATTGCACATTCATTTTTTTTTTAAAAAAAAAAGCTCTTTTGTGATATTCTATAAAACATCATGGGGTTGCTTGTCGCTCAAAGATTTCTTCGATTGGAGAATTTGATGTTGCATAAACGTTCTGCAATTAATGCTATAAAATACTGCTCTAACCATCCTAAAGACTCCTCTTCCCCCCAATCTATTTCTCTTTTCCTCCATATCCTCATTCCTTCTTTCCCCTTCTACCCTCAGCGACTCATCGGCGTTTTGGGGGAAAACGCTTCCATTCAATGTTAAATGGAAAAATTTTAGATTTTAGAGCACGCAGACACAAATCTGCCATGGTGACATCTTCACCTCGGACAATTCTTGGATGATCTGCGTGTTTCAGATAACCAGGCAAAGTAAAAGTCGTCCTTGATAGTAGCGGGGTTTTACACTCCACTGTAAGATTGTTGAAAAAACTCCTTATGTTGAAATGCATATGACATGCTTCGACCCCCCTTTGTAAAGTTTGTCAATCCTCACCAACTTCAACTAAAAGTTAGATTTGCCTCTGGTGCTACAATTGTGGATGACTTGTTATCAGTGTCTGTAGTTAATAAATGTTCTTATTTTGGATTGGATGCTATTGTTTTCGTTTTTCGTTGGGTCGAAGTCAGTGTTGGTGAAATCTTTTTTGTTCCATTGCCGTGGTTTCATCGCATTCAAGGGTACCTTTTTTGCTTATTGTCATGTGAGCACTTTGCTTCGTGATGCTGTGCCTCGAAGTTCAAATCCTACATACTGTTGATGTGAATGATTTTTCTAATGTTTTTAAATATCCATTTTAAGAGCACTGATGTCTTACAACGACAATGTTATTGTCTTGCAAGTAGCATGTGTAGAAACTCCTTATGTTTCACGTGACGGGTGCATAGAAAGTACGAAGTGTGACTTTTCCTCGCGGAAACAATATTCACGGGGCTCGTGGATTCGATCACATTACGCTGACGTTCCCAAAATGTCTCATAAAGACATTCCGATAAGAGACTTCTGCCACTTGTACATGCCACTGCTGTTAGAGCAAGTCCATTTTAAAGATGAATGTGCTGTTTATTACTTGTGGAATAGAAAATTCACAAATATCGTATATTCGTTTCTTGAGTATGTTTGTATGTTTGCCTATCAGTCGCTTACAGGTCGCCAATCTAAAGCGATCCTCATGAAACCTAACCAACGGATAGAGCTAGTCAAAAGTTGGAACCCTATCGTTTTTGAGGTCAATAGGTCAAAAGGTAAAAGGTCACATAAATCGCCAGTTTTCATCCCATTGACTTTGTATATACAGGGCTGGTCTATAACATTGAAAATTAAATTTTCTTCCCCATATTGGCTGCAGTATAATCCGATGGAGATCTATGGGGCTGTAGCTCTGCAAAGCTCATACCTAATCGGTGGAGCCTATGCAACTGTTGAGCCCGAAGAGCCTTTTTTAAAGTTTAAATTGTTCCTAGCTGCTCTCAAAACTGTTTTGTGTACCACTGATAGGTTGATGTGTGACAGGCATTTCCTGTTGGTCAGGATGCATTCAGCAACAGCAGGTGTGTCACTTGGTTCTTGGAACCCACTTCAGTAATGGGGTTTGATCTCCATTTAATGTCTTGTAGGGTTTGAAGAGTTCACTCTGGGGAGTAGCTTCTGCTCCTCGCTCATAGGGACCTACTCCTATTGAGGAGTGGTCCAACTGTATGACCATGCATTCTGGTCCTCCGGGGTTAGGACGTGTGTGTTTGATTGACCATGTACTTCAGCCTTCGGGTGGACGTGCATGTGTATGCTTATGAGACGGTCTTGTTTGACTCTACTTTGGCTGTAGGGTCAAGGTGCTCATCCCAAGCTGTTTAGATGTTTTGAATTTTCTTTAAACCTTTTTTCTGTTTAAAAAAAAAAAAAGGCCGCCTTCACAAGGCGAGTGTCATGGGAACCTACTCCTATTGAGGAATGGTCCAACTGTATGACCATGCATTCTGGCCCTTCTAGGTTAGGATGTGTATGTTTGATTGACCATGTACTTCAACCGTCGGGCTAAGGTGCTTGTGAATGCTTATGGGGCAGTTTTGTTGGACTGTCTACTTTGGCCGTGGGGTCAAGATGCGTGCTTCCCAATACCGCTTAGACCACTTGACTCTTTGGACCCCTTGAACTCCTTTAGACCCTTTAAACCTCCTTAGACCCTACCTAGTTTTGGAACATATCCTTTCAACCCCTTATAGACCCATTTTGACCCCCTGAGACCTTTACACATCTTAGATACCTTAGACTCTTTAGACCTTTAGATCTGTTTAACCGCTTTAGACACATACCACAAAAACATCTATAGAGTCTTCTTGCAATATACAAACTACACATTTTTCAGCAAGTAAAGCACAAGCTCCACACACCCGGAGGGTGGATACTCTGCTAGTTTGAACACATTTGCATATTGGCCAGTCACTGAATTGGTTCACCAATCCAAACCTCGAAGCCTATAGTTTGAGGTCAACGGTCGAGATAACAAAATCGTCAGTTTCCATCCGATTGACTTGAAATTTGAACTGAAGTTGCATATTGGGTCCACTGAATTGGTTCACCGATCAAAAGCTCGAAGCTCATTATTTTTGAGGTCTAAAGGTCAAGGTCACATCATCAATTCTCATTCGATTGACTTGAAATTTGAACAGGGTTTGCATTTTGGGTCACTGGAGCCTCTTGTTTGGTCAAAAGGTAAAAGGTCAAGATAAAATCATCAATTTCCATCCTATTCACTTGACATTTGAACTGAACTTACATATTGGATCACTGAATTGGTTCACCAAAAATCAGAATAATCAATTTAGCTGTTTTGACACGTCAATGGTTTCCATGACAACAATTTCACCGCATTATAATTATCAAACGGAACTTTTTGTGATTTTATTGCCGTACATGCCTCGATATTTTTTCAATATGTCAAATTGAAACGTACACAGCTTATTTGTACGTATGTGTAGTACGTCTGTAAAATTTTTCAAAACTCCTCAAATGTCACGGTCGAAGCCATCCGAAACATATAAAACACATTTTCTAATTGCCTCCTAATAGGTATCAACCAAATTTGTTATGCACATTCCATCATGTAAAACACTTGATAGGTCAAATTTTCCAAATTACCAAATTGCTGTTTCCATGGAAACTGTTTATTTGGATTTCACAAGTATCATCCTAAGCACGACATCTTGCTTGCTTGTTTGTTTGTTTATTTATTTAGCAATGTTTTAAGGAGTTTGTATGTATGTATATACATATATATATATATATATTTTTTGTCTTACACGAAGGGGAGAAAAGCACACAAGGAACAAAGATCCGTCCATACCAGAATGTGTCGTCGTTCTCTTTTGTTTTACACTTGCTTCACTACTTGCCATCATCATTTGTTCATCGATTATTTTCTTGGTGCTATGTTTTCTTTGTGTTTCATTGCTGGGACAGCAAGACATGTCTGAAGCTACAAGCTTCATAATATCAAAAGATTCCCATTGACTGCTCTAAAAGAATGCTGCAGAAACAAATAGGCTCTTATTGAGACGGATATCCATATTATAGGCCTTCAAAGAGGTTTTACGCCAAGGGATTTAAAGATCCTCCTCCACCGTAAAGTTTTTGTCTTGGGACTTGCCTGACATCATAAACTCGACAGTGCGGCTAATTGTCCAGAACTCAGGGATCTGCAACCTTGGCTGCAGACCTTTAGGGGGAGGACATGACAGGACAGGACACTGCTGTTCAGAACAAAATACATAGCAGGACATTGATTCAAGCACTGGTTCCAGTTTAGGACATCCTGAAAGGAGTTGTTTTTTAAATACCCACTGAGACCACAAGTTTAAGATTATTGTTCATAAACACCTTGTCAGCCCTAAATGAGAGATGATTTTTTTTTTTGAAACACGTCGTTGCAGAGATTGATGTCATACATTTGCTGTGTTGGTGTGTGTGTTTGTGTGTGTGTGTGTGTGTCTGTGTGTGTGTGTGTGTGTGTGTGTATAACTGCTGACGCTCGCTTGTATTGACAGGAAATAGTAGGTAGTCGACATTCAACATCCATGGATATTTTTCATGAGACCGATTTGCAATCAGGAACACAACAATTTTAGTTTACCATTTTGAAATTTCCACTCTTTATTTTCGTCCGAAATGCTGAAAATTATGTTTAAAACACTATTTGAATTCCACATTTCACGCCGTCGGTGGCAGGTCAACAGTGCCCGCACTAGCAGAAGTGAGGCGTTGAAAATGCACACTCATCATATGCACGAAAGGTCTCGTTAGCATTCATATGTCATTTCAAAAGTTCATTTGATCTCGGCCTTGGATATGCTCATAAGTTTGTAAGCCTTACGCCTTCTCTTTGTCCTTCTGTCTTTCTTCTCTCCTTTGATGCCTTTCCTCGAGCTCCTCTTCCTCCATTAGTCAACTCAAAAATGATGTATTTTAAACAAAAAAATGCCTGACAAATCCCTCTCACTCATCATCTCATTCTTCCTTTCCCTCATTCCTTCACTCATTCTTCATCCTCCCTGTTAGCCTTCAACTTCATTCATACTTCTTTCTATAAAGTTCTTAGTAGTGGGGCAACTTAGCTAAATATAGCATAACAATTGTGCATTTTGTGAGGAAAGCACCAAATTTGGCACACTGGTAGCCTATCATATTATGAACAGATTTGGATATTGGGCCATCTCAAAATTTTTGATGGCAGTGGAAAATGGCTGCCACAGCCATCAGCGGCTGAATTTGAGATGGCCCAATATCCAAATCTGTTCATAATATGATAGCTCCAGTGTGCCAAATTTGGTGCTTTCCTCACAAAATGCACAATTGTTATGCTAAGTTGCCCCACTATAGTACTCAAAACTGTTGAAGTTTTTTTTTTAATGTTCCATGTGCCTGTACTGTTCTTTCCAAACTCCTCGTTTCTCAAACAACTTCGTTGTCTTCCCTACCTTTCTGTTTTTTTTGTTTTTTT
>CM068952.1:25588522-25610766 GCA_035128595.1 Eptatretus atami | reverse complement strand
GTCCTACCCTTCCTCCCGCCCATGGTTCACTGATGCTTGTGGTGAGGCAGTTGGCCTGAAACAACTTGCCTTTTCCTCATGGAAAGCAAACCCAACTGAGAGTAATCTCAGTCTTCATAGAAGCTCGGACAAGTGTGTTTTACCCTCAGGAGAGCCAGAAAACAACATATTTCTAAGCTCAATTCTGAACTCTCAACCTCTCTACCTCCTCCAAATCCTGTTGGCGTCTATCAAATTTGTTTATGGTGTATGTTCCCCGCTATCCCTCCCTTACCTCAAATGGCCGCACTGCTGATACCACACGTGAAAAGGCTGAATGCCTAAACTCGGTGTTTGCATCGAAATCTTGTGTCCAAAACCCATCACTTTCTCTACCACCTTACCAGTCGAACACAGATGTCCCTGGACTCTGTGTCCTTTTCTCCTGACAAAGTGCAGAGCTTGCTGTCAAACTTCGACTCAGATTCTGCAACTGGTCCAGACGGCATCAGCCCACGTGTCCTAAAAACCTGCTCCTCTGCTCTTGCTCACCCTCTCTCTGTTCTATTCACCCTCTCATTTGCTCAATGTCATCTGCCATCTGCTTGGAAATCAGCAAACATTACTGCCCTGCATAAAAAGGTGCAAAAACAGATCCCTGCAACTACAGACCAATCAGCCTTCTCCCAATCATCAGCAAGGTTATGGAATCCATCACTGCTTCAGGCATTAAATCCTTCCTCTTCTCCAATGGCTTGATTTCCGATCATCAATTTGGTGTCAGACCAGGTCACTCTACCCTGGATATGCTGCTTCTGCTCTCCAACAATGGATGGAGGTCGTCAATGCCGGACATGAAATCAGAGCCATATCCCTAGACATATCGCGTGCTTTTGACACGTCTGGCACCTGCCCTACTCACCAAACTCTCCTCCTATGGTATCCAATGCCATCTCCACTCATGGCTCGCAGACTTCCTTTCCTGTCGCAGCCAACGTGTGGCCCTAAATGGAGTTCTTTCATTCCCTCTTCCTGTCCAGGCTGGAGTTCTCAAGGCAGCGTTCTGGGCCCTGTTCTTTTTCTGGTTTTCATAAATGATCTCTCCGACTCTCTGGAAAATCCTCTTTATCTTTTTGCTAATGACTCACCCTCTGCTGTACCATCTGTCATCCCTCAGACCGGCAAGCAGCAGCTTTTTCGCTCACTGCAGATCTGGACAAAATCACAAACTGGTCCAACATGTGGAACATGTCTTTCAATCCAGACAAATCTCACACTCTCACTATGTCTCTCCGAAAGGCCGTTTGGAACCACCCCCCCCTCCAATCTACTTTCTCAACAATCCTCTAGAAGAAGTCCTTTCATTCAAGCTTCTGGTCTCACTATCTGCCATGATCTGGGATAGCCACATTCCAACATGGCCTCCAAATCCAGTCGCCGACTGGGAATCCTCCATCATGCAAAGTCCTTCCTCGCCCACCTGCGTTCTGACCACTACAAAGCTTTCATCTGCAGCCTGATGGAGTACTGCTCGCCCTTCTGGGCTGGTGCTCCTGCCTCTCACCTTTCTCAGCTTCACGCTGTGGAAACCAAGGTATTTTGGATGAATGGTATCTCCCACGATGAGGCTGAGTCTTTGGGCCTCTCACTCTCTCACCGCAGGCAGGTCGGTGGTCTTTCTGTCTTCTACCGTCTCCTCTCCGGTCTCCCCCCGTCTTGTCTGCGATATGTCCCACCATCTTTCCGCAGGGCGCTCAAAGTCCGCCAACAACCCCCTTCTGGTAAAACTACCAAAATCACGAATCACTGCTCACCTCACTCTTTCATTCCTCTTTTTCCCCACCTTTGGAATAAACTCCCTCACTCTGTTTCAATCCCATTCTTCCTCCAGGCCTTCAAAACAGCTGTTCACCACCACCTATCGTCCCCCATCCAAATCCTCGATCTTTCTTACCCCGTTAATCCACCCCAAACCCACCTCCTTCAAATTCCTGCCTTCCTTCCTGAAAGTCCCTGTAATGTCCATCTTATATACCCATGTTCCCCACCCATCCCTCTCCCTTCCCCAGATCTCCTAATGTCTCTGTTCCCCACTGTTTTGTCCTTCCCACTCCCACCCCTCTTGCTCATGCCCCCCTTGCTGTGTGTTGTGTGTTCGCTCTCATATGAGCTTCAACAAGGTCGACAAAAAAAAAAGTTTGAATCAATCATTGAAATGTAATTTTAAACAATCTGGAGACACGTCATTGTTTAAAAACAGCTTCAAACACAATATGTTATTGTTCCAATTGGCAAAGCAAACAATGATATTGCATTTATATGTGAAACGTTCTGTATTCAAAGGCTTTGGAAGAATTGGGCTTGTAGACTGGACTTTCAAAGACCGACAAAATAAGTAACTATAATAAAATAGACTTGGCACAACACCATCGAAATCATTCCAAAGTGAGAAAACTGTAAGTTCTAGATAAACACCATAAATTACCATTCATGTACTGGATCCCCAGAAAGCACAAAAACCCTTGTAAGATGAGGTTCATCATCGCGAGTGGAGAATGCAGTTTGCAACCATTGTCAGGTAGTATTACAGGGGCGATAAAACTAATTTATAAATGCTGAAAAACTACCACGACAAGGCGAGGTTTTATTCTGGTATTTAAAATTCATTAATAACAATGGTAAGGCTAAATGTTTATAAACATGATTTTTCTACATTATACACAAACATTCCACGTAACAAGCTCGGAACCGCATTGGACAGAGCGGTAGATAAAGCATTTGCAGGAGGTAATAAAGTACACATTAAAGTTTATCAAAATACAGCAAACTGGTCTATAAAGGAAAATCAATATTCATGTAGTTTTCAAAAAAGTTAACTTTAATAAATTATTAGATTTCTCCTAAACAACAGTTTCTTTGTATTTGGTAAGGAGATACTCCAGCAGACAGTGAAGATACCCATGGGTTTAGGTCCACCCCTTTCTTTGCAAATTCATTGCTGCACATGTCCGAGTGTGATTGGGTTCAGAACAAGCGCAGCAATGAACTAACAATTGCACGAAGGTGGGGAAACATCTTTTGATTCATTGATGAGTTACTAGCAATTAATGATGGGTTTGTATTTGATCACCTTCATGATGATATATATATATATATACATCCAAAAGAACTTGAATGAAAAAAAGGGAAACTAAACTCACAATTCAGTTTCTATTTTGGAATTACAAATCGATATCAATAATAATAAATTTCACACCAAATTATTTTATAAATGAGATGCTTTTCCATTCCACATTGTACAAATGCCTTTCTTCGACAGCAACATTCCTAAGAAGCTATTCTATGGTACGGTTGCAGGTGAAACTAGACGGTTCATAGAACATGATACCCCATGCAGTGGTCATGTATATTTTTCAATTTCAATAAAATAATGATTTTAAAGAACGTTTAAAAAAATCTTGAAGTTTAGCACAACTGAAGCAGTCTTGTACACCACCCTTAAACACTGTGATAAGACAACATTGAGTCACAGATTAGGAGATGGAGCTTTATTGATCACCATAGAACACAGCAGCGTCAATCAGGATTGTGCATAGCCATATCGGCGGACTCTTCTTCACACCGATACTGCACCCTCTCACGTGCCACGTCCACTTCCCATGGGCTGTGCTTTACATACATAACCCTATAGAACATATCCAAGCACTGCAAAACTGGAGGTTCTTGGAAGTATTATGAAGGTGATTTGTGTTGTGCAGTGTTCAAGTATATAATTCAATTTGAATAGAGGATTCAAGAGGTTTTATGGCATATAAAGAAATTGGTTCTGGGTTTTACCATCGTTTTACCCTGTGTCTATTACATTGCCCGAGCTAACATGATGCATTAGTTCTTCATGACTGTTGGTTGTGTCCTTTATAACGTCCTTAACAACAGCAAGTTTCCTGTTTATTATCCCCCGCCACGTGGCGGTAAGGGGGATATTGTTGTCACCCGGGTCGTCCGTTCGGGCTGGCTGGGCGTCAACATTTATAGCTGTGAGTGCGATAACTCATAAACTGTTTGCCATATCATTTGAAATTTGGGTCACACATGTACCACCTGAAAGGAAGAACCCTATTGATTTTGGTCGTGGCCGGATCCAAGATGCGACTGGGGCGGTCGTCCGTCCGTCGGCTGGCTGGCTGGGCGTCACATTTATAACTGTGAGTGCGATACCTCATATAAACTGTTCGCCATATCGATTTGAAATTTGGGTCACACATGTGTTATGTACTCGGGTTGTACTGGGTAGGCGCGCGGAGAGCAGTGAGACTCGCAGAGTCGTGAGGTTGCTGTAACTCTGTTTATTTGCGTATTCCCGAAGCGCGCTCCCATAGCCGGACCACGGCGCCCCCAAGCGGCGCGACCACCTTTATGCCTCGCGGACACGTGACCACCAACCACTCTGCCACGCCTCGCCACGCTCCCCTGCCATACACTACACTCTTCCCCACTAAAACATGATTATAAATGATAATAATCAAAAGCATTGGCACTACCATACAGAAAGCAATTCCGCCCAAAAAGGAAAAGCAAAATGGCATCAAGCACGACGATAAGTCCAATTAGCAAGCATACTACCATACCAAAAACAAAAAAACCCCGTGCTTCATCCGCACACACGTCACAATAATGCCGTTGTTTTAACCTGGCACATCATACATCGTTCGAGTTGAATTTAAAATGCAGTGGACAGATGTCGAGTACCGAGCTGCACGACGAACCCAATGATGGCTGCAGACCACAAAAACCCTGGCCGTGTTAAAGATATAAAAAGCAAGTTGGGAAGCACAGTATCACTACGCAGCAGAAGCCCCCAGGCGGCTCATGCTCAACGCTATCCGGCGAGGTCGAGGTGACACCCCAAAGCGAACCTCCCCCGGCACCATCAAACGCCCCCGGTCGACAAGTTGGCACACTCCCTCAGACAGGACCGAATCAGGTAAACACCTGAGTCTGCAAGCCCCAGGCGCCAGAGTGGCTGACCTTGGCAAGATTAGAGGGTTGCGCCCCACGGCGCCAGACGCTGAACAGCGAACCAGCCCTGGCACCTCGCCACCAAGACCGCGCACCAGATCCAGAGACATCGCCCATCGTAACATCATAAGGCAACAGAAAATATTGTTTGCTTCCACGTACAGCGCGTTTCCAATTCATAATCCCCACACACGAGCATCCAACGAACCGCGAACTGCCCCTGCCACTGGAGGTCTGACCGACCTCTTTATTTTTCACGAATGCCCCCGATACTTAACTCATACCGACCATCACGATCATCATCATACCGATCATCACACCGAACATATCGATCATCATATCGATTGATCCCAACCAAACACATCATGCCCACACGCGGCCCGTCTGCATTTGCTTTATTAACGCCAAGCTGAATCACTCGTGCCACGAGAATCGAACACACAACAATTAGCAATTTATGAACCATGCAGTGTCCCAGCTTCTTGACCGTCACGACGTCGAGACGAACCGCTGGCCGATCTCCACCTGCACGCCGAAACGAAGACCATCGACGGTCGCGCTCCACAAACTTCTTGAACACGACCGGATTGTCCAATTTCCCTCCGAAACCGTGGAGTGAACGACACGGGCGTTCACGGCATCATGAGCCGACTCCACCGCGACCTGCTTGCGGTGGCCAGCATCCTATCTCCAGTGCCGACACACCAACCGGTGGTTGATCCTGACGAAGGTGGACCCTCCACGCCACACAAGCGCGAGAGCCCGTCGCAGCTGGCATGCTCCCCTCGCTTCGGAACCTTATATCGTAGTTGGAGGAAATGACGAAACCCATGTTGCATCGTCGCGGCTCCTGCGCCGGGACCTCGCCCTGGGGTCTCGGAGGAGGCCCGGCTCAAACGGGGGTACAGCCCCGGACAGTGCACTTGGAGGTACGAACTCCGAAACAGGAACCTCTCCTTCTCCCGCCGAAACTCTAACCGGCCCGGCACGGGACGTCCAAGGCACTGGCTGGCGCGTCCCGTCTCGTTGAATGCGGCCAACCCGCTCCGACCCAAAAGCGAGCCCCTCCCCTCGCACCACGAACAGCGAAGAGCGCGAATCCGCTGACTTTGATGGGCTACCAAGACGAGTGCCCTGCCAACTGCTGGTAGCGCTTCACCGGTATACGTGTTGCAATGCGAGGGTAGACCCGAAAAGGCGTAGACCGGGGAGTGCACGAGCGGTGCGCTCGCTTATGATCGCCACTGCCGCTCCGGTTCCACCTCGAAACACGATCGATGGCCGATCATTCGACCACCACTTGCCATTGGTCTAGCCACCCTCGGACCACTGAAAACAGGCTCAACATCGGCAGCATTCTGCTCCGGGCCGTCGGATCACTATGCCCAGACTGCAGGACTCGACCCGGGGCGCAAACGTGTACGCCATGCACCAAAACACGTACCGCAGTAGGCCTCGATCCGGACGTTGGTCGCTTCGCACACCGCCATCCGATGACCGCTATGACGGCCCATGACACTCGACACACACACCGTAGATGTCCCTGAGTGGTCAGACCGCTGTCCGACTGGACCGGCGTTGCAACGTCGGTCACGACCCGCACCGAAGACGGTTGCGTGCGGCCGTGGCGTGCTCGCGCACACCGCGCGGACCTCCGGACCACCTGTCGTGCTCTGGCCCCGAGCTCCCGACACCTCTCCGCGTCTGTGCGCAAGCCCACGCCGCTTCCGAGCTGTACGTAATGTCATCGTTCTTTAGCCGTTGAATTGCAGAAACCATTTCCGAGCCTTGCGAAATAGAAATAAACGATCTTCGAGCCCGGCCGCCGTTCACTCCGCGTGAAATCGCCGGCGCGGCGAGATGTATCGAGCCAGCTGCAATGACTCCTCTGGCGCCAAGTGGGTCTTCATCTTTCCCACCACGTCTTGAAACAACAGCCCGTCGTCACTGGGCTCGTTCGGCACCACCAACTCATTCAGCAGTCGATAATGACCCATTGATAGCGCGGCGAGCAAGACCGATCCGCGCTTGCACTCGCCGTGTACATCACTCGTGTGGAAAAGCACCCCAACCGTTCGAGAACAACTCGAAGTCATCTCCGACGAAGATGGGCACACGTCCGTGCGCCGTGCCGCGACCTTCCACCATCCCGAGCCGTCCCGTTGTCCACTTCACGTGAATTCGCAGCGACGGTGAGATGTCTGGCTGCAGGCCCCGTCCCGCACTGAAGCTGCGCTGATTTTCGGGCTCGTGTGCCGCGCAATCTAATTGTCCCGGCACCACTCAAAGTCAATGCGCGTGAAACGGGCACTCTGCACGCGTCGATCCGAAACAGACTCGTCGCCAAACTGTTATGTACTCGGGTTGTACTGGTGGTAGCGCGCGGAGAGCAGTGAGACTCGCAGAGTCGTGAGGTTGCTGTAACTCTGTTTATTGCGTATTCCCGAAGCGCCTACCATAGCCGGACCACGCCCCCAAGCGGCGCGACCACCTTTATGCCTCGCGGACACGTAACCACCAAACACTTGCCACGCCTCGCCACGCTCCCCTGCCCATACACTACAACATGTACCACCTGAAAAGGAAGAACCCTATTGATTTTGGCGTGGCCGGCTCCAAGATGCGACGAGTGGCGGCCATCTTGAAAAAAATGTTTTGTTTGTAATAAATGGAAAACGCTTATCTGATTTCAATTATTTCAATGGCGGGGGATTCCCCATCTCTGATGATATTTATTTGTATGCATTTGCGAGGCTCGTTGAAGAGCTAGTACAAGTAGACTTAACAGATCGGACACAACAGGTCAAGAGGGATAGTTGAAAGAGTGGGGGATGCCAACAGCAGAGCTGAGGGCAAAGACAGTCGACATGGACAAACGATGTGGAAGAAATAAGAGACAGGAGAAGATGCATCGGGGGACAAGATGGATACAGAAGAAAACTCTCAGGAGGGAAAATGGAATTTGGGAGGAGAGAGATTGGGGTGGGTTGGGGGAAGGGCTTAACAAGGACAGAAAATATCATGGTTTTAGATTGGGTACAATCTGAGATGGAAGGGGAGGTTATTGGAGGGGGGGGGCAAAACACGAAAGAGCAGAGGGTGCAAGACCAGAAAGGAGGCAGCAGAAGACAGAGACCCACTGACCTCTTTGCGATGGACCCATAGATTCACTTCATTGTGAGAGATTCCAATAATTTTGAAGGCATTGTTCCACAGCATCGAGCTTAGTAAGATGTGAGGCAGGGAGCCAGCCCAGAAGGATAGCAGTACTCTATGAAGCTTCAGATGAAGGCCTGGTATGGGATAGGATTCAGGTGGACAAGAAGGACTTTGTACGATGGAGGATGACCAGTTGGCGGCTGGCTTTGGAGGCCAACATTGAAGTGTGGCTTGACCAGAATGATCATGGCTGATAGTGAGACCCAGGAGTTTGAATTAGTGAACTTCCAATAGATTGTTAAGACAGTTTGCTTGGCTTGTGGAGCTGGCTATGGAGAGGAAGTGGTTTGTTTGGCTTGTGGAGTTGGCTTCGGAGGGGAGCGATTTGCTTGCTTGTGGAGCTGGCTTTTGAGGGGGGAGGAGTTTGCTTGGCTTGTGAGCTGTCCTCTGAGGGGGAGGCAGTTTGCTTGGCTTGTGGAGCTGGCTTTGGAGAGGGGAGGCAGTTTGCTTGGCTTGTGGAGCTGTCTTTGGAGGGGGTGTGATTTGATTGGCTTGTGGAGCTGTCTTTGGAGGGGGAGCGGTTTGCTTGGTTTGCGGAGCTGTCTTTGGAGGGGGTGGTGGTTGCTTGATTGTGAGCTGCTTTGAGGGGGAGCAGTTTGCTTGGTTGGCAGTGCTGTCTTTGGAGGGGTGTGTTTGCTTGGATTGTGAGGCTGGCTTTGGAGGGGGGAGGTTTGCTTGGCTTGTGGAGCTGTCTTTGGAGGGAGGTGGTTTGCTTGGTTTGCGGAGCTGGGCTTAGAGGGGGGAGCGGTTTGCTTGTTGGGAGCTGTCTTTGGAGGGGGAGGCAGTTTGCTTGGCTTGTGGGCTGTATTTGGAGGAGGGATGCGGTTTGCTTGGTTTGCGGAGCTGTCTTTGGAGGGGTGGTGGTTTGCTTGGTTTGCGGAGCTGGCTTTTGAGGGAGAGGCGGTTTGCTTGGCTGCGGAGGTGTCTTTGGAGGGGGGAACTGGTTTGCTTGGCTTGCGAAGCTGTCTCTGGAGGGGGCGGTGTTTGCTTGGTTTGTGGAGCTGTCTTTGGGGAGGGGTGGTTGTGTTTGGTGTAGCTGGTTGTGTGTTTTGCGGAGCTGGCTTTGGAGGGGTGGTGGTTTGCTTGCCTTGTGGAGCTGTCTTTGAGGGGGGACGCAGTTTGCTTGGTTTAAGGAGCTGGCTTTGGCAGTTCGTTATCAGAAAACACATAGACAGATGACAAGGAATGATGTAGGGATTGAAGAAGGGGAGAAATAGTGGGGGTTAACACAAACAGAAGGAGGGGGGGGCACATTTATCATCTCATAATACAATATTCAACATTTGTACCCCATCTTTTTCACACAGATACCATACGCTTACACAAACATGAACTAATGGCATATGTCGTGTACATTACACCCATTACCCCCTATCATGTCCCCACAACAACATACATAATATATTCATATATATGTAGATTTTTTATATATATTTTTTTCTATATATATATATAATCAAGGTGCACACACTCGCCTCTAAAGTTGTGTAGCCTGGGTTTGAAGCTTGACCCAGCTATAAACTGGTGTTTCACAGGCAGGGACTCTCAGGGACTCTCAGGGTGATTCATGAATGTGTGTGCTGTCGTTTGGATGGATATTATAATGGGCTTCCCACCTGCCGGCATAAGTTGGTGGACATTAACGATTCTATGGTGTCCTTCGAGAGAAGTTGTCGAGCTATCTGAGCATCATGGTCAAATTCCAAGTTCTTGCCCCAGCTACTGCTGGGAAGGCAAACAATATAACCCTCGCTAAGAAACTGCTTCGGCAACACCGACACTCTGTAACATAATAACCATGTTTGCATCATCTTCTTGGCCAATTTTGGTGAATTGTCCCCTCACAGCCTCAATGTGCTGAAAACAAAAATGCCATTTACACATTCTGGCATCTGATTATATTTGCCAAACTCTCGGCTTACGTAATCCAGGAACTTTTGCTCTCATTACTGTTTGGCTTTGTTAATACACAAAAATGCATTACTTGACTGCATTCTCTCCTCCACACAATGTGGAGTGGCAACCGCAATCAATGTCTTTATTGGTAAATGTTAAAAAAACAAAAACTGGGATGGTATTTCCATCCAAAACAGAACCACACCCTTAACCAGGTCCCACTTACCTCATCACCTTGGAGCGACATTCCAAGTTATACCACATTCATTGTTGGATCAAACATGCAAGTCTTTCATCCTAATTGGTTCCAAAATTCAGAATGCTGCTCCCTAGGTCTAAAGGATGCAATCATGGGTAAACAATCAAAACAAAGATCCATCCATCATGGCTTCCTCGGGGATAATTGGAAATGCACTAAATGCTAGTTCTCAAACAGGCAGCATCGCTGATATCCCAAAAGTAAACAAAGAAATGCAGTTGAGCAGACAAGGATTAGTGTGGTTTCAAAGTTCGGGAACGTTAGATCAGCATTGTTATGAAGTGAAAGACAGGAAGCTCAGCGATGCAGGGCATTTCAGGTGGGTCAGAATGAGGTCAGGTGCATGCAACTGTTGCGTGAGGCATAAGTTGCATTTCTGCAGGTGTCGGGCACACGTGCTGTTGGTTCGAACGGCGCTTGGATTTGAGGAAACATTTGTGGATTTCGCAAATGAAATCCCAAGTTGGATTTTAAGGTGCACCCCTGGTTGAAGCACTCATTTGGGTAAGGTGCATGCACGTAGGATTAGGCCCATAAACACAATTGCGCTGGATTGCGGTGCACATGCGGTAATCTAGGCACAATGCGATCCCGGCATAGTATCGGATCCCAGATCAATGTGGCATTCTAAGAGTCGGATCGCAGCCGTAGTGTGGATGATATGGCAGTTGGATCCATGCATGTGTGGGATCCAGGGGAAATGTTCATATGCAGCCAATTGTGGATTGTATGGGGCAGTGTGGGATCCATTGGCAGGTGTGGATCCCAGGGGCATATGTGAGATCGCAGCCACAGTGTTGATTATATGGGCCAGGTTGGGATTGATGCAGCCTGTGGATCCCATGGCAGGTGTGGTATCCAGGCGAAATTGATATTGCACCACATGGGATGAGGTGCAGTGGGGGATCCCATTGGCAGTGGGATCCCAGGGCAGATGTGAGATCGCAGCCACAGTGTGGATAAACAGTGGATTCATGGGCAGCTGGGTCCCATTGCAGGTGGGATCCAGCAATTGAGATTGCAGCCGCAGTGGGATTTATGCGCAGGTGGATCTTTCATGGCATGTGGATGTATGGCAGGCAGTTGGATGCATGCAGGTCAGAATCCAGTGCAGATGTTGAATCGCAGCCACAGTGTGGTTATAATGGGCAGTGGGGATCAGCAGTGGATCCAGGCAGATGTGATATTGCAGCCACAGTTGTGATATTTATGGCAGGTTGATGCATGCATCGTGGTTCCATTGGCAGTGTGATCCCAGCTGCAGATGTGGAGATTTGCGCCCAGTTGTGGATGTATGGCAGGTGTGGGAGCAGGCAGTGATGCATGGCAGTGGGATCCCATTGCAGGTGTGATCCAGGGCAGATGTGAATTCGCACCACAGGTTGAATTTTTGGCATTGTAGATTCTGGTAAGGTCAGTCGAGTAATCCCGTATTGGTGAGGTGCTTAAGCCACCATCCATCATGTGCTGCATACCAATGTGGTGCCTGCAACATCAAGCTCCGCAGTTGTACATCGAATGGGTTCCACCTTAAAGATGAAAGTGCGGTAAGTTAACTCCAGGACAATTCAACCCAAAAGACCATCACACCAGCCTCTTCACGGTGACAAGGGCGCTGAAAACAACATGCGCTCGATTGAGTACCCATCAAAGCACGAAGTGATCCCAAGTATGTATAATATAATATGTGTGTGTGGTGTGGCCGTCACCTCGATGGACGTTAAACCGGACGCCCACTGCCGATATACTTATGGACTAAAATCAGACGAGTCGGCGAGCCATTCACCTGCACCCTGAAACAAATTACAAATTCCTCCTCCCAACCTCGAAGAGCACAATAGGAAGTGTCCGTTGAAATCACTTTCAACGACCCGAAACTCACTCATGGCCGGCAGCACTTGAACGCTGCTCTACTCATGGCGACCCTTACTGTTTCCACCAATCGCAGACTCGATACCCTTCCGAAGAAGGCCTTTCGCACGGGAGGGAGTCAAGTAATAAAAAGCTCCCTCAGGTGTATTTTGCGACCGAGCAAGCGACAGTGTCCCACACGGTCGGAGACAAAAAAAGAAAAACCCGTCCGATTCCTCCATTAAGAGGGAGAAACTAAACCAATGTTAGGAGAATGCATCGATATGAGGGTACCTCGAGCAGCGCAGATAAATCCACCAGCGATGATCGTAAGGAGCTCTGCAAGTTGAGGAAAAAAAAATGAATGGAATACATAAACATTGAAGCAGTAAAAAGGATGAAGGAAATTCCATTAACTATAGTGCCAGCTCCGGCGCGCATTAACTTGTTAATGATAAACCTTCAGCGCCCGAGCCTCATCGTCCGCACGACAGCTCCGCTCTGTGGCCACGACGACCTCACGGCCTCATTCGCAACAGCCTCACGCCTCTGTCCGCACGACGAGCCTCACCCTCATGGTCCGCACGACGACCCAACGCCTCATTCCGCACGAACGAGCCTCACGCCTGGTCCGCACGACGAGCCTTGTCGCATGACAGCCTCATGGCCGCACCGACTCATTCCGCACACGAGCCTCCACGCCTCAGTTTGTCCGCACGACGACCTCACGGCCCTCATGCCGCACGACGAGCCTCACGCTCTATGTCCGCACGACGAGCCTCACGCCTCAGGGTTTCGCACGACGAGCCACGCTCATCGTCCCACGACGAGCCTCACGGCCTCATTCCGCAACGGCCCACGCTTCATGCCGCCACCGAAAACTGAGAGAATTCCACGAAACACCCAGCTGCCTGGGTGGGGCCGAGGAGGGAACGGCAATCCGACTGAAGGTCGTGTTACTCTCGTGCCTCTTGCGCAGTGAGAGCTGCGGACAAACTTCGTATTGTGTTGTGGGGATTACGTAAACCGATGTGAAGAAGTAAAAAAGTTGGGGAGGTTATGTGAAGGTTCGCGTGGGAATGAAGCACGGGGGGTTCATCACCTCGGTCTGATCCCCTGCCTGAATGAAACCCCCCTCCCTACCACTCGCTTTGATTCCCTCTCCCAATCTCCTGGACTCACTCCCTACACGTGTTTGCAAAGCCCTATATTCACCTGGTGTTGTATGTGGTAGCGAGAAGTTATTGGGGTTGGACGAAAGTCTCAATATTGGTTGGTACAGGAAAGGTCCAAGTTGGTTTCTGACCGGAGTCCCGTATTGGGGTTTGTACCGAAATGTTCTCAATATTGTTCTACCGGAAGTCCCTGTTGGTTTCTTACCGAAGGTCTCAAATCGTTTGACCGAAAGGTCTCAATATGTTTACCGAAGGTTCCCGGTATTGGTTTCCGTTTACAAGTTCTAATATCAGGGTTTACAGGAAGTTCACGTTTGGGTTTTGTACCGAAGTTCCCGGATTGGTTTGACCGAAGTTCCAAGTTTGGGTTTTGTTACCGGAAGTTCCAAGTAGTGGGTTTGTACCGCAATGTTCCCAGTATTGGTTGTACGGAGTTCCATTGCTACTGAAACGTTCCGTGATGCTGGTTGTAACGAAAGTCCCAGAAGTTTTACCAAAGGTCCCGGTATTGGTTTGACAAAAGTCTCAATATTTGTACCGGAAGGTATCCAATTGGGTACCGGAGTCCCTATGTTGACAAGCTCAATTATGTTTGTACCGGAATTCCAAGTTTGTGTGGAACCGAAGGGTTAGGTGGGGATCGATAGGGATCCAGGGGTGTTTACCGGAAAGTCCAAGTGTTGGTTGTACCGGAATTCCAATATTGGGTTTTGTACGAAATTCTCAATATTGGGGTTTTGTACACGGAAGTCCAAGTTGGTTTGATCGAAGTTCCCGCGTATGTTTTGTACCGGAAGTCCCAATGTTGGGTTTACCGAGTCCAATATTGGGTTTTACCGAAGGTTCCACAGTATTCGGCTGTTACCGAAAGGTTACCCAGTATTGGTTTGTTACCCAAAGGTTCCCGTGATTGGTTTGACTTAATTCCAAGTTTGAGTTGACCGAAAGTCCAGTATGGTTTTACCGGAGTTCCGTGGGCTATTGGTTGTATACGAAAGACCGTGTATTTCGTTTGTACCGAACGTCCAAAGTGTGAGTTTGGCCCGAAAGTTCCCAGTATTGTTGTTACCGAACTTCCCAGAATGGTGTCAAGCGCATGTTACTGAAAGTTCCCAGTTTATTCAGTTATCGAAGCCAGTTTATGGACGGAAAGGTTTTCCCGTTATTGGGATTGTTACCGAATCCTTTATTAGTTTGTACCGAAAGTCCAATAGAGTTTTGTACGAAAGGTCCGTATTGTGTTGGTACCGACAGTTCCCAGATTGGAGTTGACCAAAGCTCCCTGATTGGTTTGTACCAAAGGTTCCCAGTATTGAGTTTTCCGAAGTTCCCAGATGGTGGGTACCGAAGTTCCCTAGGGTTTGTAACGGAAGTTTCCAATATTGGTTTCGTACCAAATGTTCCCTGCTATTGGTTGGTTAGAATTCCCAGTTGGTGTTTAACGGAAGTCCCGGGTAGGTTTGGACAGAAGTTCCGTATGGGGTTTGTCCGGAATTCCCAGTATTGGGTTGTACTGGAATCCCCTGGATGTAACGATCAAGGTTCAATTATTGTTTGGACAGATAGTTTCCGTGGGTACCAGTGGGAATGGAAGAAGTTCGAGATAACATCAATCTCCTCGGTTTACTGGGCTCCATGGTCGAGAGAGTCGCGAGCGCGCGTGAGGTGTGCGTGTTTTCAATTATTCATTGAGAAGGTGAGGATCAGCCCAGGAAGCGACACGCACCGGGAACATGTGTCATAGACACTTGAGGTAGAGGCTCGGGCACACACTCAGCTAGTCATAGAGAGCAAAAGACATAAGTAACACACTACGCCGTCATGGAATGAAATCTGCAGCGCACGCAAAGTCCCTGCTGCTCAAAGCCACGACGCATGTCCAGGCCCGTCTGAAGTTTCCAATTTGACCATCTGGATGTCCAGAGAGGAATGGGAGAGGTCATGTGGGTCTGTGTTGAGACCAAAATATGAGCTTTTTGCGGTTTTAAACTCACTCGCCATGTGGGAGGTAAGAAGAGGATGAGTAACAACCCCAAGAACACCATCCCAACCGTTGAAAGCATGGAGGGTGGAAAATCATTCTTTGGGGATGCTTTCTGCAAAGGGGATCTAGACAAACTGCACCGTATTGAGGGGAGATGCGATGGCCAGTATCGCGAAGATCTGGCCAACAACCCTCGGCTTGCCCTCAACTAGAGATTGAAGATGGGGCGTGGCTGGCGTCTTCCAGCATGACATACGACCCGAAAACACACAGCCAGGAACTTAGAGAGAGCGTCTGCAACGTCCGAAAGCAGCTCGGAAGGTCCTGGAGTGACCGCCATAAAGCGCGATCCACCCGACCTGGACCTAATATTAAGAGATGCTTTGAGGTAGCTGAAAGTCTGTGTTGTCCAGCGGACAGCCCCGAAACCTGAAAATCTGGAGAATCTGTATGCCGAGTGTGCGAAAATCCCTGCTTCAGCTTGCAAAACCTGGTAAGAACTACAGGAAACGTCTGATCTCTTATATCCGGCAAAGCTAAGAGGAGTTTCTGTACCAAATATTAATTCTGTTTTCGATGTATCAAATACTTATTTCATGCAATAAAAAGCCAAATTAATTATTTAAAGATCATACAATGTGATGTCAGTAGTTTTTTTTTAATTCCGTTCTTTCACAGTTGAAGTGTACCTATGATAAAAAATACAGACCTCTCGGTGCTTTTAAGTGGAAAACTGCAAAATCGGGCAGCTGTATTCAAATACTTGTTCTCCCCACTTAGTATATATATACAATATACATATTATATATATGTAATATAACACATACATAGACAACATAGTGTTCCATAGGTACAGTTATTAGGTGGTATTTCAGTACCGGAAAATAGATCGAGCAAATTTAGTATATATTTATACATATATATACACATATATAGATCATATATATACATATAGATACATATACTATATAAACTAATATATGTAGTATTTATACCATATAAGATACATATATACTATATATATATGTACATCACATATATATGCCATTAAAAAATTGTATATATATGATACATATTCACAGCAGTGTTACTGCTCGACGACGAAGAGTATTATCCAGCACCGCTGGCACTCATATGTTTGCGCTTAGTACTGGAACGTCTGCGCCAAGTAGGATGGCAGGTGTATATACCCGCAGCCTTACCCGGGAATATTATCCAGTGCAATGCATGGACAGGTGAAAGCATGATATAAGCTCATAATCCCTGAGGATCCCAAGCCACCACCCCTAACCATCATAATGCCAACACCAGGCATGCTATGTATGTGTATTCATGGTATGTTATCACTGACTTATAACAGACAATTATCATTATGATTATTTATTCCATGAATCTATACTACGGTACTATAATCTATGCTTTTTCCACACAGATAGCAGCTACCAGTCAACAGAACCCTCGTCCATCGAGGAGCTGGCCACATTAGTGCCTTGACAAATGACCTGAATGCCTCGTCCATCAATCGTTAACCTATTTAGGCACGCAAGACACGTCAGCTCCAAATCGCGAGCTAGACACTCTGTGATGCCCACAAGCAGCTCACGTGCTTTTTGAGAAGCACCTGCGATTTATGCCTTATGATGGTCGTATGTCCACTACGTGAAATGATAAGCGTTACAGAACCGACCAGAACCGACACTTGCCCTGACCTGGCCTTTTCTTAGCTTTCCTGCGGCACCCGCCGCGGACACGCAGCAGCGATAGAGTCAGCACAGATCAGTTATTCATTAATGATCATATTACTCTCTCACCCGTTAGTACCGAACACACCGAATCAAAGTCCTCCTATCAACCCTATTCACGAGACCGACCAATAAGGCTTAGCAGGGGCACACAAGTAGACGCTACTCAATCAATCGCACTATGCTCGACACCGTTGCGTCCAACGAAGCCCACTGTTCCACACATATCGCTGCTTAGCCTCTTGCGTTCCTTCCACAAACATGGCTGCCGGACATCCCACTGCCGAGGCTCTTTGACACCAGTTCGAGCCTCTCGGTGCCCAGGAAATAAAAATAAACAGTTTACAAGTCCGACCAGCACACCTGCGCCCATTTTACCGGTTCTGAGTTGCACTGACAGTTGACGTCATGCCATAAATTATACCGACACATCACCTCCAAAACGTAGGATGCATCAGAGTGTTGACACTCAGGTCTTTGAGATGGGATTTATGCCTTTTATGGAGAATTGATGCAGTGCCTATTACACAACCCTATCTAAACATGTTACATTCGTTATTGTGGCCTGTTGTATGTTGTCCTTTATGTCAATGCTCCTGAAAAAAACAATACGTTTTCCTTTTTTGAATGGATTTTTCAATTCTGTTTGACTGCCAGACAGGCAGAAGTTAAAAAAAATAATCATCACTCCCTTCTCGCATGTCGTGATCCGGACAAATTCAGAGACAAAGTACTGTTAACAGTGGGGTTTCTGGTTCCTTTCAAAATATTAACATTTCAATTAAATAAGTTGTTCCTTCGATCATGAAACTGAACGTTTGCAGACAGACAGATGGAAGAACCGACATAGAGCAATTGCCTTAACCCTGCTTTCGCTTCTCGATGCACGGGGGTAATAAATTATACCAATCAAGGATGGGAATCCCCGCCATGAAAAAATAACTGAAATCAGATAAGCGGTTTTCCATTTTATTACAAAAAACATTTTTTTCAAATGGCCGCCCCAGCCGGCCATTCTAGTGTCGGCCCGCCCAAAAATCAATAGGCGTTCTTCCTTTTACAGGTTGGTACATGGTGACTCAAATTTCAATGAACGACGTATGGCGAAAAGTTTATTGAGTTATTGCACTCACAGCTATAAATGTTGACGCCCAGCCAAGCCGGACGGACGACGGGAACGTCCCAGTCAGCCATCTTGGATTCCGGCCACGCCCAAAAATCAATAGGTTTGTCCTTTTCAGTGGTAACATGTTATGATCCCAAATTCAAATCGATATGCGTGGTAAACAGTTTAGAGTTAGACTCACAAGCAGTAAAATGTTGACGCCAAGCCAGCCAGCGGACGACGGATCTGCCCCAGGTCGGCCATCTTGGATCCGGCTACGCCCAAAATTCAATAGTGGTTTCTTCCTTTTCATGGTGGTACATGTTGACCCAAATTTCAAAAATCGATTATGGCGAAAAAAGCATTTTTTTCAAGATGGCTGCCCCCCAGTCGGCCATCTTGGATCCACCACGCCCAAAATCAATAGGGTTCTTCCTTTTCAGGTGGTACATGTGTGACGTCAGAATTTCCAAATCATATGGCGAACAGTTTTATGATTATCGCACTCAACAGCTATAAATTGTTGACCCAGCCAGCCAGCGGACGACGGTACGACCGCCCCTAGTCCGCCATTACTGAGCCGGCCACGCCCAAAATCAATAGCGTTCTTCCTTTTTCAGGTTGGTACAGTGTGACCAAATTTCAATCGATATGTGCGAAGCAGTTATGATGTTATCGCACTCACAGCTATAATGTTTAATCAAAATCTTGTTTCTGAGTGTTTGTTCCCCCTCCATCCCCTTCCCTTACCTCAAATGCCGTCACTGTATACCGCACGTGATAAAGCTGAATGTCTAAACTCGGTTGTTGGCAGCTAATATCTTGTGTCCTAACCCATTCACTTCTCTACCCACCTTGACCCCAGTCGCACCAACCCTGTCCCTGGACTCTGTTGTCCTTTTCTCCTGGACCAAGTGAAAAGTGCTTTCAACCTCGACTCAGATTCTGCAACCGGTGCGACGGCATCAGCCCACGTGTCCTCATAAGCCTGCTTCTTCTGCTCTTGCGCACCTCTCTCTGTTCATGTCACCCTCTCATTTTCTCAGTCATCTGCCATCTGCCTGGAATCTGCTAACATCACTGCCCGCCATAAAAAGGCGCAAAAACAGATCTGTAACTAAGACAACAGCCTTCTCCCAATCATCAGCTTAGGTTATGTGAATCCATCCATCGCTATCAGACATTGAAATCCTTCCTCCTCTCCAATGGCTTGATTTGCGATCATCAAGTTGCGTTCAGACCAGGTCACTCTACCCGGATATGCTGCCTTCTGCTTCTCCATCAATGGCAGGAGGTCCTCAATGCCAACAGGAAATCCGAGCCGTATCCCTGGACATATCACTGCTTGACACAGTCTGGCACCAAGCCAATACTCACCAAACTCTTTCCGATGGTATCCAAGGCCATCTCCACTCATGGGCTCGCAGACTTTCTCTTCCTGTCGCAGTCAACATGTGCCCTAAATGGAGTTCTTTACCCCTCTTTCCTGTGCAGGCTGATTCCTCAAGGTAGCGTTCTGGGCCCTGTTCTTTTCTGTGTTTCATCAATGATCTCTCCTGACTCTCTGGAAAAAATTCCTCTATATTTCTCTTGCCGATGGACTCCACCCTCTGCCCGTACCATCGGTCATCCCTCAGACCGGCAGCAGCGAGCTTCTTCGCTCACTGCAGATCTGGATTAAAATCACAAACTGGTCCAACACGAACATGTCTTTCAATCCAGACAATCTCACACTCTCACATGTTCTTCTTCGAAAGGCACCGTTAGAAAACCCCCGCATCCACTTTCTCCAACAGAGTGGCGCTCTGGAAAAAAAAGTCTTTTCTTTCAAGCTTGGTCTCACTATCTGCATGACCTTTCCTGGGAAAGTCACATTTCCAAAACCTCGCCTCAAAAGCCAGTCGCCGACTGGGAATCCTCCGTCGGCAAGAGTTCCTTCCTCGCCCTCTTGAGCCTACTGACCACTTACAAAGCTTTTGTCCGTAGCTCTGATGGAAGTTACTGCTCTCCCCTCTAGGGCTGTGCTTCCGCTCCCACCTGTTTCTCGCTTCACGCTGTCGAAACCAGGCCATTTAGGATCATCAGCATCTCCCGCAATGAAGCTGAGTCTTTGGCCTCTCACTCAATCACCGCGAGATTGGTCGGTGGCTCTTTCTGCTTCTTACCGACTCCTCTCCAGCCTTGCCCCCCCCTGCTTCTCTGCAATTTGCCCCACCACATTTCCACAGGGGCGCTCAAGCGCCCAACAACCCCCTGCTGGGTAGAAACTACAAAATATCCGAATCCACTGCTCACCTTTCACTCTTTTCATCCTCTTTTTTCCCGCGCTTTGGAATAAACTCCCCTCACTCTATTCTATTCCCATTCTTTCCTCCAGGGCTTTCAAAACAAGCTGTTCGACCACCACTCGTTATCATCCCCCATCCAAATCCGTCGATCTTTTCAACCCCCGATAAGTCCACCAAGCCCGATTCCTTTCAATTCCCCTGCTTTCCTTCCTTGAAAGTCCCTGTAATGTCCATCTTTCTCTTCCCCATGTTCCCCGTCCCATTCCCCATCCTCTCCCTTCCCACAGGATTCCTAATGTCTCGTGCCCCACGTGTTTGCCTTCCGCACTCCCGCCACTCTGTGTCTTCATGCCCCCTTGCTGTGCGTTTGTGTTCGCCTCTCGATACGAGCCTCACAGTGTATACAAAAAAAAAAAAATAAAAAAATGTTAACGCCCATCCAGAAGCGCGATCGGACAGCCGACAGACGAACCTGTGTTAACAATATCCCCTTCCGCCGCGGCGGGGGATAACAAAAAACTCTTCTTGGCCCCCTTCCCCCCCAAAAACATACCAACAACCAAAACAACAACAATCAGCAAACAAAACGACTCAATGTTGTCACTTTGCCATCGCAGGAGAGGGTCGGTTGTCTCCTCTATCTTCCACGGCCTCCTTCTGGTCTTTTACCCTCTGCTCTTTGCGTGCTTTGTCTCCCCTCCTCACAGGTATCTGCAATGCACCACACATTGTCCACCATCAAGACCTGTCTGTGTGAACCTCCAAAAGTCCAGAATCACTGCTCATCTCCATCATTCCGTTCTGTCTTTTTAACAAACTGTGGAAACCCGAATTCCACATCTCAGATGTTATTCTTCTTTCCAGGATTCAAGGACAGCAGCTTCATCGACAATCTCATATTATTCCCCTTCCAAAGTACCGCCCCCCCCCCTTCACTGCCCCTCTCCCAAAGTTTCCTGTGTTTCTTTTCTGAGAGTTTACTCCTTGTATCCAACCGTGTCATTCCCCAATACCCCTCATTCGTTCTACCCACATTCCTTATTTTATCCGTGCATAGGTGGCTGTGATTTAGTGCCGGTCGGGTCCGGCGTGTTGAGCGTGGTCCCGCCTCTCGTTGTGGGCTGCGTGGTCCTTGTGATTCGTGTTCTGTGTGATGGCTCCAATCTGGTGGATTGTGCGCTGCCGGAGTGGCCTGTGCTTTGCGTGTACGCGAGAGAGAGAAGAGATGTGCAGGGGGATGTGTGGAGTGGGGTTGCGGGCGAGCAGGCATGGTGATGAGATAGAAGGTGTCGAGTCGCGCTCGGGAGGGGATGGTGTGGAGGCGGGGGGTGATCAGGTCGTGCTGTAGTCGATTGTGGGTGAGGTGTTAAATTATGGCCTCAGCGAGGGTGTTCTTTCCAAAGAATTAGTGAGCTGTCCCGGCGAGCTCGTGAAGACGGCCTTAGAGAATTGCCTGCGCTAATGCTGCAACGGTCAGAGGCGCGAAGGATGGTGCGGGCGGGGGCCGCGGCAGCGGGGGTGAAAGATTTGTCAGGAGGAAGGACGTTCTATCCGACTTCACGCGAGAGTGAGAGAGTGAGGAGAGGTAATTGTTGTGGCCACTTCAAGTAAGTATTCGATCTGCATTCCGCCCCCCCCCGCCCCCCCCCCCCCCCCCCCCCCCCCCCCCCGCCCCCCCCCCCCACAGACAACATTCATTGTTCCTAAATTCTAATTCATCCCCTTAG
>CM068952.1:25557490-25568014 GCA_035128595.1 Eptatretus atami | reverse complement strand
TGTTCTTCAATCTCTTCTTTGTAGACTTTTTTTGTTTCACAGCCTACAAAGTTTTATCGAAACGTCCCTGAAACTTTGGGCTATATATGTAAAAATACCCTGCCGCCAGACAGTAACCATCTACCGATTTTACTAATTCCTACGAGAAAAAAAAGTTATACGCTCAAAATCATCTCCGAAAGGGAAATCGCCTAAACAAAATTATATCTCCGAAAACCTAGCCAGCTTTTAAATTCATGGTTGCCGGAATCGAACAGGGCAATCTCAGCAGATAGAATACCGCCAACATATACTAATCACTATCGATGTCATATCAATTTTTATGACTCATTTCCTACTTTTGACATTTTTATGTTCTTCACCAACCCAGATTTCCAATCGGTATCTTCATGAAACTGCCACTTGTACATAGCAGAAAAGCCACGCGCAGGCAAGTAACCCTCTCCCGATTTGAAAATTCTCTCCCTAGAAAACAAAAGTATACGTCATATTAAATATCGCCACTAATAGAAATCGCCCAATACCTATATCCTCCGAAAAACTAGCAAGCTGTCTTGAATTTTGTTTGGGGAATCAACGCCAGGCCATTAGCACAGATAATTATATCGCAAACTATACCATACCATATGACGTCATTAATTCGTTTTCCATGATTCATCATTAACAGGACGAAGGATTCTAGCCTCATTGAGCTTTGTTTTCCTCCTCCCCCACCCCAACTCTCTCCTGTCCCTCCTCGTTCCCTTCCTTCGAACTAATCGCACCATCTACCCCACACGGTCTGTTTCTGACTGTCGTGTCCTTCTCTCTCATCTCATCACCCCTCCATCCCCACAGTGTATCAGCAACGTTTCTGTCATGAGCATTGCCTCTCCCCACTTCCACCCCCCTTCCTCGCTCTTCTCCCCTTCTGAGCATTCCCCCTTCATTCATGCTCCTCAGCGCTTCCCCTACACCTCCATCTCCCAGCCCCTCCTTCTCTCCCTTCCTCTCCTGCCATACCCCTCCCCCTCCCCCTCTCTCTTCCCTTTCTTTCTCTTTCTCCACCCCCCTCACCCTTCACCACACCATCAGACGGAAGCAAGCATGATGTATTCTGATACTCTTATATATATAATATTATATATCATATACCATACACTGTAACTATAATCTCTACATACTATACATACATACATTCCTGTGAATTGTGGAAGGGTGGGGTTAGGGTTATGGAAGGGTTAACTGCAACGCTCGAGGTTAACGGATACCATTTGCACTCACACGGTACATTTGTTCCTCCTTCCCTTCTCTCTCCCCACCCCCGCTCACCCCCACAACCTCAGACAATGAGTATATATATATATAACACATACAATATAATACATACACTACATAATGCCATATATATATACATATACAATACATATAATATCTATATATGTAATCATATACAATAATATACTATACATACATATACATATATGTGTTAATATTAATATATATATATATATATATATATATTATATCATATAATATATATACTAGCTGATACCCGTGCAATGCACCGGTATCGTACAACTTAGCTGGAAGCAGACGACAGACCTAACGGGAATGACAAAAAATACCCTTGTAGCAAAATGCCAAGTGGTACTATGGAAACGCCTAAGACTTGCCAAACAATGATCGCAGTCCCGCTAAGTGCCACAGCCATTCATAGGATCTGTACGGCGACCCGCCAGTTTTAGTGTGCAAGCTTGTATTATATAGAGATACATATACATATTCTATATGATACATTAATACATATGTATATTTATACATATATATACCCAACATAATGTATATAACACATACTACTATGTGTAATATATACTATATTAAACATATATATATATATACTACAATATATTACACTATACATGTATTATACCACATATAATAACATATTATGTATACAATATACATTATATACACATATAATACATATATATGTTATACAATATACAGTATATCTCCTCGACAACGTGAGTAAGACTTAGAGATCCTCCACGAGGATCTAAAAAGAGATGGGTGAGGGGTGGAGGTGGCTTTAGCAAAGATAGTGATATGTTATACTTTATGACCGAACACAAATAAAGAAAAAAATCGCATGTCGGGAACAGCTGTACACACAACAACACAACAGAGTTTGTAAAGTTAACCACCGGCACATCTGCAAAAACTTTGATATCCCAGTTCCAGAAAATTTGTGGGAACCATTAACTAAAAGCATGGACTGAAAACATGTAAGTACCTACCGCTCACGTACGACCTAATGATCCAATCGAGCGTGAACGTCAAAAACAAAGCATTGCGACCAGATATCACACTGAGGTACAAAAAAAAGAGAGAAAAAGGCATTGTTGATTGAGGTGTTGATTCTAGTGATTTTGGACTAAACGATGCAGAAATCAAGAAAATGACCAAATACGAAGACCTCATGAATGAAGTGAAAAGATCCTGGAACCTGCAGATTGCCAAAGTTCTCCCAGTGTGAGTTGGAGCTACAGGAATGATGACGAAGAACCTCACAGAGATATTAAAAATCATCCCTGGGAATATTATTACAAACAAACTACAGTTAGAAGCCATCTGTGGCTCAGTGACGATCCTGAAGAGACCCTTGGCACAAATCTTTGAGAACAGAAAACTTCACAGTTTGGTCCATAAATCGTGACACCTTACTGAAATGAAAGTGTACACTTTCAGCCCACACTGGGAGGACTCCATTCCACATTCTGAAACCCACATATGAATATACCAATCAACGACACACACACACACACACACACACACACACACACACAACCACACACACACTGAGACCTGAATAGGTCTCGGGTTCACCTCCTGAAACCCACCACATTTGTGGAGATAGCAGGCAACAGTAATTGCACTTACACAAGTGTGCGCATGCATGCACGCACGTACACACACACACACACACCACGGAGGGCGGATACTTTGAGACAAGGTTGGTCGATGTTTCACCTCCTGAAACCCACCCACATGTGGAGCTCGCAGGCAACAGCAACCTGCATGTACACACACATGGCCAAACACACACTCATACAGAGGTGCATACTTTGAGACCTGGGATGGCTCCGTTCCACTTTATGAAACTCTATATGGAGATAACAACAACAACACACACACACACACACACACACACACACACACACACACACATACACACATACACACACATTGCCTTTACTGATCATATATCTATATATATATATATATATATATATATATATATATATATAATATTTATACAAATATATACATATCATTCGTGAAACTGAAATTGGTGACCAAAGTCTCCATCTGATGATTTTGCAGAAGACTTATTGAGATATTTACACCAAGAAGATTCCTTCCACATCTCTATTTCTTCTCCTTCTGATTGCCATTAAGTCATTGGTGCTTTATCCATTTTCAATACCCTTTGTTTCCTGCACTTGGTTTTTGGCCTGAAAAAGGGTTTTTTCGGCAGGAGAACTTGCTTGTCTGTGAAAAGACTTACGTCTTGTCTGTCCCTGGGGCTGGGTGCCTTCCAGAATGTGTTGCTTTCCTTCACTTGGCCTTGAATTTTTTTTTTCTTTGCTTGGCTGTTGTTTGCATCATTGTAACCTCAAAGACATTCAACTCTCTTCTCGATCGTTGACATTTATTTCCTTTCCAGTATAGACAATGTTTGACTCTTTTCTCACTACCATCTTTCTTCCCAATCTTAACAGTGCAGGCAGCCTTATCAGGAAGAATGAAAACCGAGCCCAACTGGAGCCAAGACTGTTGCCACTCCATTCAAATGGCAGTGTAACCTTAACCCATTCAACACCTCCTCTGTCAACTTCCCTTTCGCATCATTCCTCCTCTTCCACCTCCTCCCCATTTTCTGTTTAACCCCCCCCCCCCTCCCCACCGTCCCCATACCCATTATCCTCCATTTCTCTTCCCACTCACTTCCCAATCCTTTACTCCTCATTGCCCTTTTACCCATTCACTCCCACTTCCCTCCCCATATCTTCTCTCCACCATATCCCACATCCCCCTCCACCCTCCACATTCTCTGCTCCTCCGCCCAACTTCTCTCCTACTCACTTCACTCTCACGCCTCCAACTTATTGTTCCCATATTGTTAGCCTCTCACCTTCTTTTCTCCCTCTTTTCATCTTTGTGTAAATATTTTGTCCTGCTTCTCTACGAGGTAAATCGCATGGTTTATCCAATGGCATAAAATTATTTCTGTTGTTTTTCTTCCCAAGCACTTGTGTTCATTCACTCTTTCCCTGTCAGAAGCTTATTTATGAACTAGCTTAAAATTTATACATCAGAGTTGAAAGCTTTATTTAAGTGCCAGTTGGATTCGAATTCTTCAGGTGTTTGTCACAATCCCTACTCCTTGTTTGCCATTTCATAACGTCGATGTTTCTTCCATGTTTGGCTTTGTTTCGTGCCCCTTACACTAAGGGAAAGTTATATAATGTCATGGCCGAGGGGACAAAAACCAGCAGCTGTTTCTTGCAGTAATGGGAAAGGTCACAAATGGCGGCTTCACCAAGCAGGGATAATGGTACGAAGGCTGTCCTGGTCCTTTTTCCAGACACACTAAAACTCGTTTAACTATGGTTCAGTTCACAAGGTCAATCATGGTTTGTGAAATGTTTTCCAGATGTCACTTTTCACCAACAGGTACTGTATTTTGTCAGCGTGACAATTTTTGTGCTCAGAGGACATCAATTTATGACGTACGCAAACATGGTGTAATTTCTGCTTCTCCCTCACCCCAACTTCTCTCTTCCATTCCCCACGGACCTTATATGCCCCTTCCCTTCCCTCCCCTTCCTGAAATCTACTCCAAAGCTTTCTCTTGTCAACCGACTCCTTCTGTAAACCTCCTTTCTCTTTCCTTATCCTCCTATTTCTCCATACCCCTCCCCCAATGGGTGCTGTGTTTGCAATTCTTGTTTTGTTTTTCAGTCACAAAGTATGATATGCAGGACCTTGTAAGTACAAATGTAATCAAAGACAGGAATGGAACTTAAACGTCCACAGGAAGTTTCTCAGAGGAAATTGTTGGGAAAATAAGGAAGGCCTATTCCATTACGAGATTTTATTAACTGATGGTTGACAAGAGCATGCCGACCGTTGTGGGAAGCAGAGGGAGCATTTCCAGCCACCCCAAAATGCATGCATTCTTCCATGAACCCCCTAATGGTTAACTCCCAGGGTCCAGACTTACTGCACACATCAACTCCTTCATACCTATTTTCTCTGTTGGTGGAACCGCCTTCTGGAAGCTGTTCAATCCCTCCCTTCCTTACAAGTATTCAATGTGGTAGTGTCCGACCGTCTCGTGTCATCCCCCATCACTACGCACAGTTTATTTTTTTTGCCCTATTAACCCCACCTAACCCAACCTTTTTACCTGTGGGTACGGTATTGCCTCTCTCTCTTCTCTCTCCTCTCTCTCTTCTCTCCTCTCCTCTCTCTTCTTCTCTTCTCTCTCTCCTCTTTCTCTCTCTCTCTCTCTCTCTCTCTCTCTCTCTCTCTCTCTCTCTCTCTTCTCTCTCTCTCTCTCTCTCTCTCCCTCCTCCCTCTCCCTCTTTTCTCTCTCTCCTCTCTCTCCTTCTCTCTCTCTTCTCTCTCTCTCTCTCTCTCTCTCTCTCTCTCTCTCTCTCCTTCTCTCTTTCTCTTTTTTTTTTTACCCCCTTCAGTATTCCTGTCAGCCGAAGCGACGGGTGGTATTTGCTAGTTTTAAATAATTCTGCCTGCCAGACCATGCGTCCGATCAGTAACAATGACATCATTGTTCGATAACTCTTTATTCCTCATGGATAGTCGATCATACCTGTAAAGTTTCGCCTTGAACTGTTCAGCCATTTCAGACAAGATTTTTGAAGGTTTAATGTTTTAAAAAATATGGTTACCGAATCACGTGACTAAAGACGTCATCAATTGTTTTGCCAATTACAATTAAGCCCGAGATGACCCTCAAAAAATTTCATACTGAACTGATAAAGCATTTGACGTATGCAATTATGATGTCATAACGAAGCCACCGATGACATCATGAAAAAAATCACTTATTTCCCTTGGGCAGTCCATCACATGTGCTAAGGTTCAATTTTTCCCATGGAGCGGTTTCGGAGATACAGAGTTCCAAAGTTTTTCCTTGGCTGCCAAGGAAAACTTTTTTCGTTTTTCTAACATGGCTGCCACACCACATGACCTATGATGTCATAATTATCATAAAAATATTCTACATGAGTAGTCGCACCTATGGTGAAAATTTTGTGTCAATCAAATAAGCGGTTGCAGCGAAAACAGAGAACATTAGCATGGATGGATGTACGTACAACCCAAAAACTTAATGCCTCCAGCGACTTTGTCAACGGAGGCATAAAAAGGTGCAAAAACTCTATTGTCTCATGAGAAGTTTGCATCCCTCCTCCCTACCAACATAAAAAAGTGCAAAAATCGATCCCCTTAACTACAGAGACCTCTCAGCTTCCTTCCAATCATCAGCAAGGACATGGAAGCTGTCATTGCAGTCGACACCAAATCCTTCCTTTTCTCCAATGGCCTGTTAGGATTGAGACCATCAATTCGGATTCAGACCTGGTCACTATGTTGGACATGCTGCTTCTACTCTCCCAACAATGGATGGAGACCCTCAATTTCAGACATGAGATCAGGGCAGTCTCTAGACTTATCTCGAACATTCGATACAGTCTGATACCCCGCCTTGCTCTCCAAACTCTGGGCCTATGACATTCAAACCTCCCTCCATACATGGCTTACTGATGTCCTCTACTGTCATTGTGTAATGTCGTGATTGGATGGATTAAAAATTACCCCCGGTTGGGGGTGACGGTCATCTCTGTTTTGACCGTATCACATCGACGATTTTTCCAAATTGAAGACACGTGACTCGATAACCAGGACGATTTTTAAAACCGGCCCGACCAAATTTAGATATTGTTCCATATTATCAGAAAGAATTTCGAAGATCGGATCACAAACGGCGGAGGAGATAGATTTTGAAAATGGACGATTTCGCAACTTTGGGTGACCTTGACCTTGACCTTCAATCGGGTCAAAGGTCATACGTCGTGCATCCCTCATCGACATCTACCACATACTAAATATCAAGAAATCGGAAGAAAAAATGGGACGTACGTACGACGGACATCGAGACTTTTTATTAGGCATCTCGTCAGGATGACCTAAAAGTGAGTCAATAATGAGCTCATCAATTGGGGGAACAAGGAGAATGGAGAAAGATTATAAATATTGTGCTAAATGGTTGATCTGAGCAATATTTGGGACTGGATACTGAGAGTTGTCAAAATGAAAGACCTGAGGATTGTTATCGATAAATTGAATGAACAGATAGCTATTTTGCAGGAGGTAAATGTGTGTCAACAATTTTAAGGTCAAAGTTGATTACATTTGTGGAGGGATCTGCAGAGGAGATTGGCAGTGAAAATGTGGGGTGAGTATCAGCAGTGGTAAGGGTTGTGGAAGTGCTGGCAGCAATGAGGGTGGAGTGAGTGCAGGCAGTGGCGAAGGTCAGATGGAAGTGGGGAGGAACAAGACAAGGGAGATGGTATTGGTAGGAGATGAAATTATTAATTATTTTGAGTCTTCATTCTGCTGGAAGGATTGTAGCCACAGAGTTGAGTTGTTTTGAAGGAGCGGAAGTAAGAGATAATGAATGAAGGTTAAATGACACGATGTGAGGTCATGGCAGGAAGACTTTAACGGTACATGTTGGAACAGTTTGGGCCCCTGTTGTGCTGTTGAAATAACACCAGGTGGGTTGGATCCGCCTGTTATTCTTCTGAGGTCGACAAAATGAGTGCCAGCATACTGGAAACAGGAGGCACTGCATTAGCGGCACAGCCATGCTCCCAGCAATGTTGCAACCAGCAGCCACAGGCTGCGTCTACACTAATAAAAGGAAGTGTGTGTGTGTGTTGTGCGTGCGTGCGTGCGTGCCGCGCGCCAGTGTATCTCCTCAATAATTCCAAAACCATAAAACCAAGCAGCCTGAAACTTTACATGCATAATAACAAAACTCCAAGTAAGTGCAAAGTGAAAATTGGGTGTTTGGGTTAATTAAAACACCCCCTTTGAAGATAATTAACGGCCTTATTAATTATATCCTTTATCAGGCGATCCTCGGCCACCGCGCTCTCTCTGGGGTCTTAAGGCGTTTCCTGGGTAACCTCGCTGGGGTCTGAAGCCGCCATGTTTTTTTGGCCTGCTCAACCTCACCTTGACCTGGAACAGGCCGCAATGATTTCTTAACGATAGTTTCTTTTTCACTTTCTTCACTCGTACCGAATGCCTGTTCATCCGAGCTATGAATCGTTGTGTACATCACTTTTGGAAGTACTATAGTTTTCAAATTAGGAGCCTGGAGCAGTTTCATGGATTATATGAGAAGATTTTCCACGATCTACTCTCATGGACTAAAGTATGTCATCAAAATATTATTTCGCTTTTATGATCGGATATCGTCCGGACTCAATAAGTGTCGAAATCTGTGGTGAAATCTGATAATTTAAAGAAATAACGACTTTTATAACTGAGCCGATATATCTATTTACTTTAAGCAAGCAAGTCTATGTTCCCTCCTCCATACATACACAAGAAAATGTGTAATTTCCAAAGCATTAAACATCTTTTTCTACTGTTTGGAGAATTATATTAAGTAAACAAAAATTTAGGAACGTAACAAAATTAACCAGCTTCATTGAGCTATATGATTTAATGCATTCACTGCTAGACCTCGCACCTTGTCCCCCAGAGGGACTGCCTATCTATCGTGTCTGCCAGATCTGTGTCTATATTTTCAGATGTTTCGTGATGTGCTCCACAGGGAATCAAACCAAATCTGGTAAAAAACGGACGTTCTTTAAAAGAACAACCCAAAAAACATTTGCGTGGCCCAAGAACCGATGTACCACGTGACACGTGCACAGACGAGCAGGTAAGATGGCGGATTTTTTTTGCCATGTTTATTTCATGGGAGATTGAACTTTGCGATATTTGCAGGGTTGTTCGGTATTATGCAGCAACCCTTTTGTGGATAGTCATTTCTTGAATTAATTCATTTTATTTCATTAACTGCTGCCTGCGTGGTGAAGGCCGGCTTTAAAGTTAAAGGGATCCTTTATGGTATGCAGCGACAGCCTGGCCAACCGTTCCGTATCAACCATTTAACTGGAGTGCTTGCATGAGTGCTTAAGCCACTTGCCGAGCACCCATTGTCGACAGCTGTATCATGCTACGTCATTCTGAGCGAACCATTCAATCTCTGCAGATGCTTTTTCCACGCCACGTCATTCAGAGCGAGTGGTTCGTGCTCCATCACCCTGAGAGCGAGCTGTTTCGTGCTCCGTCTCCCTGAGTGAGCTGTTCGTGCTCCGTCTCCCTGAGTGAGCTGTTCATGCTCCTCACCCTGAGCGAGTGGTTCATGCTCCATCACCCTGAGCGAGCTGTTTCGTGCTCCGTCTCCCTGAGCGAGCCGTTCTTGCTCCGTCTCCCTGAGTGAGCTGTTCGTGCTCCATCTCCTGAGTGAGCTGTTCATGCTCCGTCTCCCGAGTGAGTGGTTCTTGCTCAGTCACCCTGAGCGAGTGGTTCGTGCTCAGTCACACTGAGCGAGCTGTTCATGCTCCGTCTCCTGAGCGAGCTGTTCATGCTCCATCTCCCTGAGCGAGTGGTTCATGCTCCGTCTCCTTGAGTGAGTGGTTCATGCTCCGTCTCCCTGAGTGAGTGGTTCTTGCTCCGTCACCCTGAGCGAGTGGTTCGTACTGCTCCGTCACCTGAGCGAGTGGTTCGTACTCCGTCACCTGAGCGAGTGGTTCATGCCCGTCACCCTGACGAGTGGTTCATGCTCCGTCACCCTGAGCGAGTGGTTCTGCTCCGTCACCCTGAGCGAGTGGTTCATGCTCCGTCACCCTGAGCGAGTGGTTCATGCTCGTACCTGAGCGAGTGGTTCATGCTCCGTCACCTGAGCGAGTGTTCATGCTCCGTCACCCTGAGCGAGTGGTTCATGCTCCGTCACCTGAGCGAGTGGTTCATGCTCCGTCACCCTGATTGAGTGGTTCGTGCAATAACACCTGATTTCCAAGCCGTTTGCAGAATAATGTTTTCTAAATTATCGAGGCAAATTTTTTTCCACCTGTCACACGCAGCTGTGTAGCTATACTAATAAAAGGCAGTGTGTGAGTGTGTGAGTGTGTGTGTGTGTGTGTGTGTGTGTGTGGTGTGTGTGTGTGTGTGTGTCACTGTGTGTGTGTCACTGTGTGTGTCTCCTCCATAAGTCCAAAACTATAAAACCAAGCAGCCTGAAACTTTGCATGCAAACTAAGAAAACTCCAAGGAAATACAAGAGTGAAAATTGGATGTTTGGGTTAATTAATACACCCCTTTTGAAGATATAATTAACGGCCTCATGTAATTATATCCTTCATCAGGCGATCC
>CM068952.1:25543153-25557480 GCA_035128595.1 Eptatretus atami | reverse complement strand
ACCTCGCTCTCTGGGGTCTTAAGGCATTTCCTGGGTAACCTCGCTGGGGTCTGAAGCCGCCATGTTTTTTGCCATCCTCAACCTTGCTTTGACTAAGAGCAGGACGCAATGATATCTTAACGATGAAATTTTTCTTTCACTTTCCTCACTCATATTATCGAATGCATGTTCATCATAGCTACGAATCGCTGGGTGTATTGCGGTGCTTATAAACGCCTGGAGACGTCAGAGTTCATGGCTTTATTTAATTTGCGAACATGAATAACCGAGAGAATCTCTTAAACTAAGCATTATTACAAAATGTAAGCTCCAGATTTGAAAACATCGGCAGTTCCGACTCCGATAAAAGTGTTGATTTGTCCAATTCGGACATTGCACGAGCCTTTCTGGGTGCCTAGTTGTATCGAAGGCAATTGGTAATGCTTGCCAAGCCAGGTGTTCCGTTGCATGCTTGAGTGCTTAAGCCACTTACCGAGGTGTACAGTACAGTTCGTGTCCTGATCGGGATGTGCAGTCGACAGTTACTACAAGGTAGAGGTACGTATTCCCCCAACACTGACGTGGTCCATATGGGTAGATTTGGATCTGTACGGACTATCCGTGGGTGTGGTGGACATCCATGCCGGTTACAGGTGCCGTGGTGGCAAAGTTTCATCCCGTATCTTATGGAGGTTCTTTCAGGTTTTCCTTTGTCCTCACATTGGGGTCTAGGAGGGTCTATGGGGAGAAAGGGGTTGTCCCCCAAAATATGCATTTGCTTTCTTCTCAGAAACTACACACGCATTCTGATGAAACTTGACCACCATCTTCCCGTCATGTACCAAAGTTTGTTCACAACATTAAAAAAAAAAATCGGATCGAAGTGGTTCTAAAGGGGGGGAGGGGTTGCCCCCCCCCAAATATGTATTTGCTTTCTTTTCTGAAATCACACGCACAATTTTGATGAAATTTGACCACAACCTTATCACCCGTGATGTACCAAAGTTTGTTCATGGTTTAAAAGAAAAATCCATAGGTGTTTACTTTCTTCTCCATTATATATTTTGTGGATCATCCATGTCTACGAGTGGTTGCCTGGTTATCTTAACAGCCACTACCAGGTGAGCACCCAGGGGTATTGCCCCTATGTTTAATGTCTGTGAGGTTTTGTCTCATTCCTGTAGATCCAGCTATCACTGGAACAACTTTGGTGTTCTTCAGCTTCCAGGATCTTGTCACTTCATTGTTGAGGTCTTGGTGTTTGGTCATTTTCTTGATTTCTGCATAGTTTAGTCCAAAATCACTGGTATAAACACCTCAATCAGCAATGCCTTCTTTCTTTTTTTGTACCCAAGTATGATATCTGGTCGCAATGCTTTGTTTTCGATGTTCACCTTGATGGGATCAATTAGGTCGTACGTGAGCGGTAGGTACTTCCATGTTTTTGGTGATTACATTTGGTTCATGTTCCACAAATTTTCTGGAACTGGGGACATCAAAGTTTTTTGCAGATGTGCCAGCGATTACTTTACAAACTCTGTGTGTGCGTTGTGTGTACAGCTGCTCTGACGTGAGTTTGTTTTTGTGTGTGTGTTTTCGGTCATTAAGCATTATACATCATTCTCTTCACTAACTCATCTACACCCCTCACCTTTTTTGTTTTCATACTCCTCTCTATCTCTATCTTCTCTCACAACCCCTCCTCGCATCCCTCCCTCCCACGGTATAGCAACGTTTGGTGAGGACAGCTTCCCCACCTCCCCCCCCCCTTCCTAGCTTCCCCTCCCTCCTCCTCTCTCTCTCCCTCCCTCTCTCCCTCTTCCTCTCTCTCCTCTCCTCCCTCCTCTCTCACCACCCCCCCTTAATACCCCCCCCCCCCCGTCAGCGAAGCGAAGGGTTATATTTGCTCGTACAAAATAATAGTAACAAAGAAAAAAGCATTGAGTGCCATCGCGGAGGAGATCAAGGTGTGATTTTAGCCGATGTCTAAAAAAGGATCTAAAGAAAAATCAGAGAACTATAGACCTGTTAGTGCATCTCCAGTTGTGCGGAAGATGTTCGAGACATTGATTTGGAAGCTATAAGTAAAGCTAATCGGGGTTTAGGTTGCATTCTCAAGGGAGATCAATTACAAATCAAATTAGGTAGTGTCAACATTATACATTGATTTAATAAGACCTCACCAAGAATATTGTATACAGCTTTTGCTGCCTCCATATTGGTTGAAAATGGACTTGATCAACTCGCTGTTCAAGTTCCCGTCTTACCGCTATGCCGTTACACTAAGTCTTCTGCAGTGTGCATATTGCGGGTTTTCATTAAACATCCCTATTGTTTCATGAGAAGCAACGATGCACTTCAAATGTGTTCTGAGGCAAGAAAATCGATTCAATGTATTTGTGAATATACAGTACATGTGAGCATTGCAACATGTCTTTTGGGTGGTGGTTTTGTGGAAGGTAAAGTCATGTGGAGATCTCAGCACTGATGTTGTATTTGTCGTCAACCATATTGTTACCTTCCACCACTGAAGGTGAAGGAGGTTGTTTTCACCCCCTTTTGGTTTGTTTGTTTGTTTGTTTGTTTGTTTGCCTGTCTGTCTGTTTGTTTCGTTGTTTGTCTGTTTGTTTGTCTGTGTACAGGATATCTCTAAACGTTGTGGACGGATTCGGATGAAATTTTGTGGACAGGTTTGGTGTGTGACAAGGATGAACTGATTAGATTTTGGTGAATTTCCGGATCCAATTACTGGAATTTTAAAAGTGATTCTTCACCATTGAGAGATCGGGCCAAAAACGATATACTGTATAGCACGATATCTCAAAAAGTTGTAGGCAAATTCTGATGAAAGTTGGTGGACAGGTTGGGTGTGATGCAACGACAAATTATTTCGATTTTGGTGAAGATCCGAATCCCGATCTGGATATGAGAATTGTTTAATTTTGAAAGTGATTCTTCACCATTGAGAGATAGGGCTAAACCGATATACAGCAAGATATCTCAAAAATGTATTGGACCCGATATGTCTCATGGATCAGGCATTATGTGGCAGAGGTATGCGCTCTACCGAGTGCCCTTTTCGTGTTTTTTTTTTTAATCTTTTCCTTTCAAAATCGTCACTTTCTCATTCAATGACTTGATTACTCTGGTATCTGATGAAAGTCAGTCTGAATTTCATTTTACGGTAGTTAATAGATCATGGTGATTTTTGTCCTTGCACCATCCCAGTGAAAGTAATTCTGGCACACATTTGAGTTTATCATCTCCAAGAGAAGATGAAACCAAATGCCAAAGGGTTCTTAGTATCGAAAGGGGGTCAGGAGAGTAGTAGAGACTTCTTGTAGATTCCATGGCTATTCCTTTCGTTTACGACTGTGAGTTTCACTTTCTTTCTTTTTTCTGATTACTCTGCCATGGCTGGGTCATGTGTGGTTGTTGAAGTTATTAAAATATCTGGAAAAGAAGGGAGTGGAGGAAGGGTGTGAAGGAAAAGCATGTGTGAGGATGATAGGACATTTAGGATGACGCCTCATAGCCCGAAACAACTGCAATCATTTCTCTCTCACGATGGCTAACTGCATTTCAGGCAGATTCGGTGAATTTTAAAAAGGAAGACTAAAGACTAGAAATACACTTTTAGTTTTTTTAGAGAAGATCATCAAGGTTTGGTTGGATACTGTATTTGCATTACCTGTGTCATGATTGCAATGTCTGTGAGAGGGTCTCTTCAAAAGGTGAATGTACTGTCTGTATTTGTTCATTTTTCACACAAAAGCTGTTTGCTCCCCATAGACCCCACACCACCCATTTTAAAACTAAATGAAAAATAAAACAATAAAAATACCAAAATAGTTTTATAATTTTAAGCAGAGATGTCAACAAGTCACCAGAGCCAAGTCTCAAGTAACATATAACATATACATATATACATATACTAACATAAATATATATATATACATACATATACTAACATATATATATATATAAATTTCTGTATGGATACACATATAAATATATATATATATGTATATATACAGTATATAATATACATACACACACACACACTGGTGAGATCTGCACAATTGCACCATTATATTGTTCTCATCCCTACCCCTCCACCCCCAAGACCTTCTCCCCCACTGAATTTAAGTTGATAAACTGTTGGAGTGAATGAATGTGGTGTAGATGGAGCTCAGGCTTAATGGCCTCCCTTTGCGTCCATGTTCCTGATGGTAACGTGCCATACTCTTCACAGAGCGTTGGTACTGTGGAAGCACTCTTGGCAAAAGTGATGCTGGGTGATGTGCCATTGCCTTCGCAGTAGTCAGGGCAGGAATTTGGAGTTTGTTCAGGGTGTTGGCCATAACTTGACCACTCTTCGTGAAGCACATCTTGAGATCCTTACCGTTCACCAACGACCAGTGCAGGCAGGTCCTCCGATTAAACGACCTTCCAATGGATAGCGCACACATTGATGAATCGTCCTGCATGTAAAACAAGAGGATGACAGTTTATAGCTTGGTCGAGGTTAGAACCCAGGCTACACAAGTCAGAGGCGAGTGTGCTCATGTCTATATGCTATCCTGCTCACTCTGTCGAGGGGGGATAGAAACGAAAGAATGATAAATTGGAATTAAAAAAATGCTCACCTTTTGGCATTCATCACTGTATTTGTAGCAGTAAAAAGACAAGTTAAGCAAACACATGGAGTGAGAAGAAAGAAAAAGGTGAAACACGATGGCTGTTCAAACATACTTCAATGAAATGCAAATATAAGAGGGAGAGAAGATCGAGAAAATAGTCGTGTAAATAGCAAATAAACAAGAGTTATGTGACACCAAAGCATTTCACAAAGTACGACCTTTCTCTGACCTTTAGGGTCATCCTTGATTGACTGCTGTAATAGAAGGGTAAGGTAAACATTGGGATGGACTGGCAATGGATGGCTTTTGTGGGATTGACTTTAAATCTGGGCTGGTCTTAAAAAAGACGAGTTCAAAAAAATGATGGAACCAATCATTGTAAGACGAGCTAATTAATATATAGGACCAGTCAATGGTCATCATTGTTATGAAGGAAACGTTTGTGCTTAATTAATTTTACCATGTACAGCTGACAATATTATTCACCCAAGGTTGTTTGTGGCAAAAGTGCATTCCTTTTGCTGTGGAAGTGTGGTATGCACTTATTGTTTCCACTGTTGGCTGGTAATACATTCTATTCTCCCTCTGCTTCTTCAACAGTCACAATTATTCCCACGTCCTTGTGGAGTTGGCCGGGGAGAGCTTGACCCTACCAAGTCTTTCACGAACCTGCTGGCCAAGACTGACGTTTGGCCGAGGTTAGTGCAGGAATTTGGAATTTGTCCATGGTGCCGGCAATGGCTCGCCTACTCTCCGCAAAGGACGCCATGAAATTTTTATCGTCCACAAACCAAAGCCAGCAGACGGGACGCCAATTTTAACCAATGGGACGGCACTCACATGGATGAATCGCCCCGCCCGTGAAACACCGGATGACGGTTAATAGCTGGGCCGGGATTCGAACCAGGCGAGACAAATTAGAGGCGAGTGTGCGCTCATTATGCATCCATTGCAACGTAATTCGCTGCTTATAGCACGAGCATGACACTTGCAGGGCAGCGGACAGCACGGCGCGGGGCGGAATTTATCCACATGTGGGAGTGTTTTCACATGCACGGGGCAGAGCACAGCTAGAAAGGGCGGAGCCTTTTCCTCTGCTTTGTTCGTGTCTTGTGGCTCCGGGACGAGCGTGTCCTGAAGGGTGAGTTTGCGTGAAGATGAAGTTTCAGTTTTAAAGTGTACGTAGGGGGTTCGTGCCGCGGCTGTGCTTATGGCTGTAAAATAGTGTTTTTGAGGTGAGGTTTTTGATTTTGCTGAAATATCAGTGTGTTGTGCATAGATAGACATGCTTTCAACATGCCCTTTTGGATGGCGCGCGTTTAACTTTTTGATTCGAACAATTTGAGCTGTGGATACAAGTTCAAGTGTTTCTGTTGATGAATGTCATTGACGTCCTTTTCGTGACTTCCTGTGAAATCCTGGTTTGATCATCAACGACAGTTAGACACGTGAAGCGATAATTAAAATTTACACACCTTTGACACCTTGTTCTTATTTTGAGAAGCCCTTGGTCGGGAAAGATGGTTTAAAAGTGCACAGGTGAGATTGACTGGGGAAATGTCTTTTCGAAATTTTGCCCTCACCTATGTGTCGAGGCTCTTTGAGGATCTCTTATGTTTCACATAAGTTTACGGTATATGGACATCAAGAGTCGGTGGACGAATTCTCACAAACGCTGTGTAGGATTTGAACCTGAAATTCCAACATCATGAGCTTGGTGCTGCGATCGCAACACTAAACACATATTACCGCTATCGACTCCTCAATGATAATTCCGTGACGGGGATTATTAAAATATAGAAGATGATGAAATAAACAATGGAAACATGTTTTTTTTCACCCAATGGGTAAACTGTGTTCCTTTCATTACTAAGGAATCCTCCTTGAGATCTTTTTGTGGATCCTTTAAAAGAGGACCAACAGAGGTGGATCCCACAGGGGGGCCCGAGGGGTTCATCAGCTTCCACACCCCTCCTGTTAAAAGTACATAATTTGGAAGAAAGGAACACATTGCAGAATGCACAAGACTTCTTATTGATGAATATTTATTATTGATGGGATGAACCTGTATTGATTTATAGTTAATAATTGCTTGTGGTCAATTCAATCTGCACACAACAAATCATGTTATAACCATGTAACAATCACATCCGGACTTGTACTCATTATCCGTGATTTTTACATGCACACGTGTAATACCTGTCACCTGTATACCGGAATGCTTTTCAAAAGGAAAGGTGTTAATTAATATCACTTTTGATTTAACATGCCGCTATTGCTATTGCTGGAGGACATAGGCATACTCACCTCAATCACCAGCAACTCCAGGATGCATGTACTCTTCTTGTATACCTCTTCTTCTTCTTTTATTATGTGCAGCACAAGGCTGTGCGGAACATCATTTTCTGGGGGTGCAGCTGTAGGTTCAAGTATGAATCGGGAATTTGTTCGTGGTACCGACCACAGCTGACCGACACTTCACGAAGGACACTGGGATTTTTAACGTCCACCAACTTATGCTGGCAGAGGGGATTTCCGTTTAACATCCATCCGAGGGACACACATACGTTGATGAATCACCCTGCCTGTGAAACACCTGAATGGCAGTTCATAGTTGGGTTGACATTGGAACCCAGGCTAGGCAGCTTGGAGGCAGGTGTGTAGCTTTAGGTATAGTTCCCACTGCTGGTTGAACTCTCAAGATCATGGCTGACTGCACACCTGAACTCTTTTTGTTTCTCTTTTCTCCTGTTTGTGATTCCGCTTTCCTGGGCTCCTCCGATCACACTCTTACCTCCAGGGGTTCAAGCAGGCTGATCACTCCCATCTCATGTCATCCCCCATTCACATCTGCAATATTTTCTACCCCTGTTCACTCTACCTAACCAACCCTCTTAAGTACAGACTACAGTGTTTCCTACCCTCGTACGTTTCCTCTTTTACTTTTGCGGTCATTCTTTCTTCTTCTTTCATATGCAGCACAAGGCTGTGGGGTAGCATCAGTAGCTGAGGCTGTGCCTGTGGTGCTGATGCAGTGCCCTCTGCTGGTCAGGGCAGGAATTTGGAAATTGCCCATGGTGCCGGCGATAGCTCGCCAACTCTTCACGAAGGACAATGTGGGATCTTCAACGTCCACCAACGAATGCCAGCAGACGGGATACCCGTTTAACTTCCATCTGAAGGACAGCACACACATTGATTGGGATGACAATTTATAGCTTGGTTGGGATTCAGACCGATGCTCGACAGCTTCGAGGTGGGTGTGCTTACCTCTCCGCCATCCTGTCAGCCCCGTTCATACCTGCCCCATCTTTTGTTCACACCCACTGTCACCTTGCTCTTCCATGAGCCAGCATCGATGCGGTTACAGGTGGATATTTGATAATTTACTAGCGCAACCACCTGTTTGTTTTGTTCAGTGAGATATTTCCTTTTCAAACATAAGGCTGGATTCGTTATCTTGACATTGTGACGTCAAAGGATGCACTAAGGGTCATCATGACCATTCCGCAGTACCTGATCATTCACACTACAGAGATGGACCTGATGGGGGCACGTATCACCTCTTCTGTCCACAGTGTGTCCATTTTCAGCAGAACAATTTCTTCTTTGTTTTCTGCTATTGTTTCATGAGCAACAAATAGTTCGTTCAATCATCCTGCTTGTCACAATGTATGGTTAGGTTATGTGAAGGTATAAGTGTATGGTTAGGTTTTCCTGAAGGTATAAGTGTATGATTAGGTTACCTGAAGGGATTAAGTATATGGTTAGGTTACCTGAAGGTATTAAGTGTATGGTTAGGTTACCTGAAGGTATAAGTGTATGAATAGGTTACCTGAAGGTATTAAGTATATGGTTAGGTTACTTGAAGGTATTAAGTGTATGGTTAGGTTACCTGAAGGTATTAAGTATATGGTTAGGTTACCTGAAGGTATTGTGTATGATTAGGTTTTCCTGAAGGTATTGAGTGTATGGTTAGGTTACCTGAAGGTATTGCGTATGATTAGGTTTTCCTGAAGGTATTGTGTATGATTAGGTTTTCCTGAAGGTATTAAGGGTATGGTTAGGTTACCTGAAGGTATTAACTGTATGGTTAGGTTACCTGAAGGTATTGTGTATGATTAGGTTTTCCTGAAGGTATTAAGTGTATGGTTAGGTTACCTGAAGGTATTAAGTGTATGGTTAGGTTACCTGAAGGTATTGTGTATGATTATTTTTTCCTGAAGGTATTAAGTGTATGGTTAGGTTACCTGAAGGTATTAAGTGTATGGTTAGGTTACACCTGAAGGTATTGGTAATGATTAGTTTCCTGAAGGTATTAAGTGTATGTTAGGTTACCTGAAGGTATTAAGTATGGTTAGGTTACCTGAAGGTATTGTGTATGATTAGGTTTTCCTGAAGGTATATTAAGTGTATGGTTAGGTTACCTGAAGGTATTGTGTATGATTAGGTTTTCCTGAAGGTATTAAGTGTATGGTTAGGTTACCTGAAGGTATTAACTGTATGGTTAAGGTTACCTGAAGGTATTGTGTATGATTAGGTTTTCCTGAAGGTATTAAGTGTATGGTTAGGTTACCTGAAAGTATTGGTGTATGATTAGGTTTTCCTGAAGGTATTAAAGTTGAATGGTTAGGTTACCTGAAAGTATTGTGTATGATTAGGTTTTCCTGAAGGTATTAAGTGTATGATTAGGTTTTCCTGAAGGTATTAAGTGTATGATTAGATTACCTGAAGGTATTAAGTATATGGTTAGGTTACCTGAAGGTATTAAGTGTATGATTAGGTTACCTGAAGGTATTAAGTGTATGGTTAGGTTACCTGAAGGTATGAAGTATATGGTTAGGTTACCTGAAGGTATTAAGTATATGGTTAGGTTACCTGAAGGTATTAAGTATATGGTTAGGTTACCTTAAAGTATTATGTATGATTAGGTTTTCCTGAAGGTATAAGTGTATGATTAGGTTACCTGAAGGTATTAAGTGTATGGTTAAGTTACCTCACCTTCTTTTCTGAAATTATCTCAGTGATGACTGCAATTGGTTGTCATCATATGGGTTTTAATGATATTCGAAGCGATATATTTATTACGTACAGACGGGAGAGGGAGAGGGGCTAAATTAGATAATTTAAATTGAGGAAAGTATGAGTAGGGAGGATGAAAGGGTGGTATGTGAGTGCAGGAGGAACAGGAATAGAAGAGAAATGAGTTTGAGAAGAGATAGGAATAGGTAGATGGAAGGGAGCGGGTATCATCAGGGCACGTGGTGGGGAGTGGAGGCGAAATTTGGCCATGTTTGCGTATGTACTAAATAGATGGCCCTTTAATGTGCATGTGGATGTATGCCTGTATCAGCGTGTTTTGTCGAGGTATATGTGAGCTGTTCATAGACATTTATTGACTTGTTATTGATCGGAGTAATACTTCATGTTTGTTAAAAAAATAAGGACAAGCTCCTTTTACCTCAGCCACCGAAGGTGCATGGAGGATGATGTTGTCATGCCTGTCTGTTTGTCTGTCTGTCTGTCTTTGAGCAGGATATCTCAAAAAGTTGTGGATGAGTGATGAAAAAAAAACTTGGTGGATGAGTTGCTTGGGTGACAAGAACACACCAATTCGATTTTGAAGGTCCAGATTCAGATCTTGCCTATCAGTGGGAAACAAAACATACTGTTCAGCCTGGTGGAGGTATGCGCTCTACTGAATGCCGTTCTTGTAATTACTGTTATTGTCAAAATGGTTGTGTAATGCTTTGTTTATTCCATAAGTAACCTGGAAACGTCTTACATTCTTCCTTTTTTCTTCTCACAGTGGTGTTGTGGAAAGATGGATGGACATTGCTACAACAACGAGTCCATCTCATTCTTCTACAATAGGAGTGGCAAGCCACTGCATGATGGCTGGACCGTTGGTCATCGCATTGTTGTGGTTCTGGGCTTTGCTCTTTGTGTATTCATCATGCTTGCCAACCTCCTGGTTATGGCTGCTGTCGTGATCAACAGGCGGTTCCACTTCCCCATATATTACCTCATGGCGAATCTTGCTGCGGCAGATTTCTTTGCCGGGCTTGCATATTGTTACCTGATCTTCAATACAGGGCCCAATACAAGACACTTGACCATCAATACTTGGATGCTGAGACAGGGGCTCATGGACACCAGCCTCACTGCTTCAGTGGCTAACCTGCTGGCGATTGCAATCGAGCGACATATCACCGTGTTTCACATGCAGCTTCACACACGGATGAGCGTACGACGCGTGGTCGTGGTCATTGGTGTCATTTGGCTTTTGGCTATCCTGGTTGGGTCCATTCCCACCATGGGATGGAACTGCATCTGTAGCATCTCCAGCTGCTCGACCATGGCACCGCTGTACAGTGAAAGTTTCCTCATCTTCTGGACCGTCTCAAATCTTTCCACTTTCCTAGTCATGGTGGGCCTTTATGGACACATCTTTGTGTACGTCCGCAGTCGAGCAATGCGCATGGCACGTACTGGCTCAGCAACCCGCCGGAACCGTGAGACCATCATGGGCCTTCTCAAGACCGTCACTATCGTGTTGGGTGAGACTATCCTTGTATCTTTGCTTTCATTTATCGCTACATAAGCAAGTTGGATGACAAGAACAATATACCATTGTTGATATGCTTTTTTGAGGTGTGGGTAAGGGTGTAATAACAGTAGCACACCAATATTTGTTTGTGATGCATGAACAGGAAGTGAATAAGTTCCATATCTTAGTAGTCAGGGTGGCCGGCTTGATATCTTAGGGTCCTGAGTTGAAGCCTTGTTGGCTGCTGAATTAACACCAGGTGGGGTTGACAGCCTGTCATCTTTCCAAGGTCGGTGAAATGAGTACCAGTGCACTGGTATAGGGGCACAGCGTCAGTGGCATAGTTGCGCCCCAACAAAATGATAGCGATAGGGCAGCCAAGCTGCCATACACAACCAGAAGAAGAAGAAGAAGAAGAAGTTCCAAATGAAATGGATGAAAAGTTTATTAAATATAAACAGCCATCTGACCCATTCATGTATTGGTGCTAAAGTTTGTGTTGCTTTTTCTCCTGTTCCTTCATTATTTACATATTCGAACATGCCTTTTTGCCTAAACCATTTATTTATTTTACAGAATGGTATTGGGGACCTTCCTTATATAGATGTAGTGTCAGTGTACTGCATATAAGCCTGGTTGAGTTGGCTAGTGGTTCGGGTGGCGGCTTGGGATCCTGAGGTCCTGAGTTCAAGCCCCATTGGCCGCTGAATTAATACACCAGGGGGTTGACTCAGCCTGTCATCCTTCCGAGGTCGGCAAAATGAGCACCAGTGTACTGGTAAGGGGGACACCGCATCAGCGGCATAGCCACGTCCCAACCAATGATGCAACCAGCAGCCAAGGCTGCACGAGAGAGAGGGAGAGAGAAGAGGAGAGTACTGCATGGATGGGGTAAGCGCTGCAACCAAGCTGTCTATGCCAGAGCTTTGGGAAGCAATGCAGGATGGGGATGTTTGGAGAAATCTGATCATGAATGTCACCAAAAGTTGCACACGACTTGACGAAACTAGATGAACTGGATAAGTGTCGGTATGAGTGAGGGCTTTTCATCGCTGTGATATTTCCTCCTGTTGTCAGTCGTATATAAAAAAAATAATCGAGTAGCCACTGATTTTATGGTCCTTTCTTGCATGTAATTTGGCCTTTTCTTGCAGGAAAAATCTATTTTCTCTTTTTAAATTATATAAAAACATATACTGAGCTCTGCTCGGTGAAAAGTCCCTGCTTGGCATCTACAATGGATAATGGATTTCACATCAATAGCATCCTGTAAGGAAGGAAGGAAGATGTAGCACAAGAGACGTGCTTAAGCAGCAATCAGATCGGAAGTCCTTATTAGAGATGTCACTCAGATTGGGTGATCATTGTAGGCACAGAGCATTTTGTCACTTAGATGTGTCCCAAAGGGCCGTGTCGTCAGTCTATCCTTATTGCAATCACAAACAAATAATTATCAACAAACATCTCACTCTCGCTCAATACTTCCCATTACTGTGCTTTTGTACGAGATTATCTAATATAGATCGCTTATCGGGATCGATGGATGCTCGAACCTGAGCATCAGCACCATGCCTCTGCCACTGGGGTGAGTGCTGCAGTACTTTTCGCAATACAAGAAAGGAAAAACAGGAAGGAAGAGAGATTGATCAGCATGCCATGCACACACGAAAATCCTTTTAGTGCTGAGCCAGAGAGCAATGGAGAGGGAGGGGTGGAAGGGAGGGAAGGGAGCAAGATCTCTCTTTCGGTTTACCAAAGACAGCAATCATAAAGGGGAATTGTGCAAGCCTTCATTCGAAGCCACTGAAAATGGGTGCTTTTTATAACAAGTTTCATTAACACCTCCTGGACTGATGTGTCTTCACACAAAGACGAAGCTATTGATGAAAAAATAAATGAAAATGAGGCCTGGATTTAAATTGATGGAAGTATCATAGTCCGAGGAATTAAACATAGGAAAAGAAATAAGAGTTACAATTCAAAGAGAGTAAAGACCTTAGAAGAGAGCATTGTCAAATTAAATTACCACCCATTTTATGTGATCGGTACATCAAAGCGGACTAGAGAGATGGAAACGGTGGTTCTTGTGGAGGCAGAAGGGTGGCCTGATGTTTGGGCTGTTAGGCTTGCGTGCAGCCGTCGTGCATGCTAGCCGCAGCAGTTCCATGGGGACCTACCATAATGTAAACCAGGTTGTGGGCAAGTTGGATGGTGCACGGCTGCTCGGTCGGTCGGCCTGCACATTAGCTCTGTGTCACTTCATTGGAAATTAGCTCTGCAGGTTTGGCAAAGAAGAAAATAAACATCTGCATTTGGGAGGTAGGGGGTGGGGGTCCTCATTATATCTCTTTGCTTTGCAAGATTACTATTTGCAAATAATAGTTGCACTTAGACAATAATGTTGAGGAAATCATCACATGATAAGACCGACTATGGTGTTTATTATAATATTTATGGATGCCTCAGATAGGTTTTCAACCTATCTAATGATAAACAGTGCTGTGACCACTCTCAAGACACGTCATGCAACCTAAACAAAAGAGTGGCCTTCAATTCTTGATGCATGTTTACACTGTGATACAAAACATTGTGCAGACCCAAATTTTGTAGCATTTGGATAAATTTGCACAGCCTCCTTGTTGGGTGGATACTGTCGTCAAAACTGCCTTGGGTATAAAGAAGAGTGGTCGTGAAGAAGTACACCGAGAGCAATTAGAAGGGCAGTATAGAACCGGGATGCGGGTTGAAGAACAGCATGGAGTAATTTCTCGGGTTTAGTGTGATGGCCTTGTCTTGCGAAGAGGGAAGTGAACCACTGAGCATTTTTTGCTTTGCAGGAGGCATGGAGAGACGTAATTCAAAGAGGATGAGGCACAACTGGGAAAAGGCAAAAGGCAAATACCGCTCTGAGGGTCACCTTATTCAGTTAGCTCTGGGCGCATTTTGTATTCGAGCAAAAGGCACGGGTAGAGATGAGAGGAAGGCTGTTTGATCACCTGCCAATGGCCATTCCTGCGTTAGTCCTGCCCCCGGAAATGAGTGCCAGCCGGGAATGCAGGCTTTGCATAGGGAGGGGAAGATTGGAGAGTAGGATCAAGGATGGGTGAAGGGGAAGGTGAATGAAACAAACTGTAATGTAAGGCGGATCTGAGCAT
>CM068952.1:25499378-25528157 GCA_035128595.1 Eptatretus atami | reverse complement strand
GTCTGCAGCAGAGGGTCGCTCAATCTTCCAGTCTGTGTCCCGTGCATAAATAGGCTACATACCGCTCTTCACAATTACAGAAGCCTTTTTTATGAATCTGGCTGGCTGTTTTTACTGTGTTATACATCAGAGTGTAAATAATTAATTTGTGATGCCAGTTTAGTTTAGTTTAGTTCTGTTTAGTTTTAACAGCTGGCAGTACCTAGGCGTTGACCAATGTGCTCCAGGCACTGTGGATTTTTTTATGCGCTCCGTGACGTCACTGCAGTGTGTTTCAAGTGTGAGTCGGGAGGGGGGTCGCGAACCCCAACTTAAATTTTTTGGGGGGTCGCGGCTCCAAAAGGTTGAGAACCACTGGTCTAGTAGATATATAGATATGTAATATATATATATATATATATATATATATATATATATATATATATATATATATATATATATATATAGATTGAAATGCAATATGTACGGATATATAGGTAAATATGTCTATGTATGGATATCGATAGATATGCAATATAAATGGATATAGATAGAAATTCAATATGTATGGATATAGATTGATATGTATATTTATGGATATAAATAGATATGCAATATGTATGGCCATAGATAGACATGAAATATGTACGGATAAAGATAGATATGTAATATGTACTGATATAGATAGATATGTAATATATACAGATATAGATAGAAATGTAATATGTACAGATATTGAGAGATATGTAATATGTACGGATATACGAGGTCCATCTAAAAAGTAACGGGACTGACTTCACAGAAATTTTATTCCAAAAAATATATTGAAATCACAGCTTGTCCCCTTCAAAATAGTTTCCCTCCAGTCTCACACACTTGTCCATCCTCTTCTTCCACGCTTTGATGCACCCCCGGAAGGCTTCTTCTGGAATCCATGCTGAAAGCAAACGCAAAAGCAAACAGCTGAACAAAAGAAGTTGGGAGGGACATGAATAAGAAAAGATGGGAGAGATGCATAGAGAGAAAGAGAAAGACAAAGAATGGAAATGAAATGAGATGCAGGAAATGCAGGAACATTAAAATAAGAGGGTTGGGTCGGTTCAGGTTAATGGAGGTAGAAAAGATGGAAGGTATAGATGAATGACATGAGATGGTGGTGTCCCACCAATGTAAAGCGTTGGAGGGAAGAGTTTGATTTAACAGCGTCTGGAAGACTAACAATGGGAGAAAATCGGAACAAAGGAGTGGAGGTATAGAGTAAGCCTACATTTTGTAAGTTTATCCAGGTGGGGGTGACTGGAAGAACATGTGCATCCTGGAGGAGCTGGGGAGGGTCAGAGGGCTGAGAAAACAGAGGGAGCAATACCAGAGGACATGAAGTTAAAGAGAGGCAAATGACCCATCTGTGATGTGACATCAATTGGCTTTATGCTTCGGCCTCATCACAGAATAAGGTATGTCAATGATCTTGAGAGTTTTCGATTAGACAGAATTCAGGCGAAACACATGTGAATCAGGGGCATCGGTCCGTAGAGGAGAGCAGTACCCCGTTGAACTTTGGACAAAGGCCTTGTCGGCTGTGTGGAGTTCTTATTTCAAGAAATGACTTGGAATGACGGAGGAGGCACAGTCTATGGCTGGCTTTGGAAGTCAGCTTTGCTATATGGTCAGGCCAGGAGAGGTCATGGCTAACAGTGAGATCTATACGTTGAGGAGATTGAGCCTCTTTCAGTGCCTGATAGTAGAAATAGAAAGGTGAGTTGAATTGACCAACCCTTCTGGAGTGACATGGTGAGACTGTGAGATTTGCTGGGATTGAAAGACATTTTCCATTTGTCAGATCAGCAGAGAGGAACACAGTGCGATGGGGGTATTGCATCATACAATTTGGAGGCATCTGCAAAAAGTAAGGGATGGTTTGCAGAGTGTATCAGAGGTCGTTTATGTCCTTGAGAAGCAAAACTGGGCCTGTAAGAGGAGAGAAGATAATTCCATTGATTGCAATGCATTGACTGCAAGTGTAGGAAGTCAGAAAGTCATGTAGGAAGGCGGCATTTTCTGCCACACGCAGCAAGTTTGGCATGCAGAGCAAGTTGCCAAACTGTGTCGATGAGATGGTGGTGTACCAGCATCAAGATATCTTGGCCAAGATATGTCCAGGGAGACTTAGCCTCTTCTTTGAGCTTTAGGGCCACTGAACATTGAGAAATAATAATCAGCAGAATTGAAATTATTGATTGATTGCAGTGGACTTCAAACTGCTGGTCAATGACTAGGCAGTTTTCAAAGGAGGGAAGACTTGATGTAGGCAGTGATGATTGATTCCATGTATTTACTTATAATTGGAAGTAAACTTCCTGGTCTGTAGTTGAGGATATGTTTCTGCATAATTTTGGTGACTGGATGTGATGTTCCAGGCAGACAGGAAACAGCCACAGGACAGGACACGCTGAAGACAACAGAGAGAGGAAAAGCAAGTGCAGCAGAGCAAGATTTAAGAACATGAGCACTGATGCCATCTAAGTCCATTGATTATGCAGGGTCGCGGCTCGGCGGAACTTTCTTTGTCTTCTCAGGTGAGATAGAAAGTCCAGTATGCAGTGGGTTTGAGAGGGTATGACAGGTACAGAGTGACATGGGTTGGTTACAAGTGATTTTGAGGCAAATACTAAGTTGAAACATTCATCTTTGTCTCAAGATGAGTCTGCAGTGAAGCAGTTTGAGGGGAGTGAGGAGATCCAAGGGCAGTATATAATACAGCAGAAGTGGACTTTAAAAGGTACAACCATGACTTTTAGGAAGGAGACTAGTGGGGGAGTCAAACCTTGAGATTGAGAAGATAATTTCCTGGCTCGCCCAAAGATGGACAGACACTTGTCCTTGTGAGCCTTGTGGAGTGACGTAAAGTTTTTCTCTGTTGGGTTAGCCTTCCATTTTGAGAAAGCAAGTTGATTAACCACAACCACTCTGTCACAGGATTCAGTGAATCACATGCATATGTCAGAGGGGGTATTAGGTAGATGATAATTTTGGTGGTGCATGTACTCGAGTAGTTTAGAACATTCTTCTGCACCATGGACTTGTTCAGAGTGACGTTGTCTTGTCATCACGACTGCCGTTATGTCTCCTGGACAAGAGGCAAAGCATGCTTGGGCGAGGCCGTGGGGAAGGTGATGAAATATTTCTGTCGAGGGTGGATTTGAGATGATTTGGAGGTGTTGATTTGGAGTTAAGCTGGTCTGTTTGGGAGGACATGGAATACAGTTGGAGTTGCGGGCCATGAATTAGGCCCGATACACGTGCTGCTCTGGTGTCTTTGGGGTTTTACTGTTTAGAATTGTCTCTGCTCATCTGGCCTTCATGTTTGCCACAGGTACAGCCCACTGTTCTCCCCGGTCGCTATTCATACAAGTCTGCCTGCCACTTCACTTTCCCCCATTCACTTCGTCCATGGGATGCTTCATCTGTTAACTGGTCATGGCTTCAGACCTCATGGTGGAGCTCCGTTGCAATATCCGGTACTGGGAATCCTTTTTGAAAGAAATCACCTGGTTCACCCCATTGTGTGTGCATGTGAATGATTGTGTTTTCGTAGCCGTTAGATTTTATCTTGTATTAAGAGCTTTCCTGATACCGGTTGTACATTCATTCTATTTATTTATTTATTTGCTTGCATTTGTGTCCATTTGTCTTTTGTCTAGGGATTCTCCGTTCTTGTAGTCTTGGGCCTTTTCTGAAAATAAACCTGTTATTCCTGACGAGCATGTTTTGTGCAGTGATCCACCTTTGCAAACCTCACACGTGAGGAAACATTTAATTTCGTCTGTTTGGGAGGTATTAAAACTGGTAACATCAGCCTTTAAAATACTGGCAGAATTAGCAATTTCCAACCGGGCCGCGCGATTGGCTAATTCCGCTCGGGTCCATCGCGTGATCGGCCTATTCTGTGGGGGGGGTTTACATTCTAAAACCCTCACCGTGGACGAGTCGGGGTTGGAAGACCGCTCGTCGAGACTATATATACAGGGGGTATGATAAGTCAACACCCGATTTTAAATTGTTGCGACAGCTTTATTTATGAACCGATTTTAATGAAAGAAAATGTAAATGATGGAGTGTCGAACAGCATGAAAAAAACCTTGATGAACAATGTTCTAACAAATATTCCTGTTGAGATCTGAATAACATCAATGGTGCTTTCTGCTTTCTGGTTGTGATTGGTGGACATAAAACACACACACACACACACACACACACACACACACACACTGTCCACGTGGTAGATGGCACTTGTTTTGGACAAATGCAATCTGCCCTCACCAGTCACAGTCAGTGGGGCATCAATTGCCAGTATGTATATGTATATGTATGTATATGTGTTGTGGCTCGGGTATCGGCGACAAGCACGTCCGCTAGGTGGAGCAGTAGGGTCGACTCTGCCGAACACCCGGAATCTAGATCGTACCTTTCGGAAAACTCCGAAAGGTACGGTCCCTTACAGGACCGTGAATCGTCAATAAATCAACCACGTGGGACAGGGTTATTTGCCAAACTTCGAAATACCTAGAGGCCCACGTGGCGAGCTACCGAGGATTCATACCCTCGACGGAACTCGAACGGGACGAGCCGTATGCGTGCTCGACCCGTGCGTAACCCGAGCGGATGCTTACCGAAGTCCCGTCGGTCCAAACGTACATCTACAGCAGCAACGGCCTTTTTAATTCCCCAACACTCACCTTGCTAAACCAATGAAGGAAGGGACAGAAAGGAGCTGAAACATTCAACAAATGGGATATTTATTAACAGTAGGTGGGGAAGGAGGGAAGCACATAAGGGCAGAGTTATCACGAATAATAGAGATGCAAGTATGTACAGCAAAGAGCACTTAAACAATTCCTACTTACAGACGAGCACACAGACAGATGCACACCCAAAAGAAACGAAAGGGACCTTCCCGCCTCGTGTGGTCTTCGACAAGACGAACGAACCAGATCGGCGTCGAGATGCGACCAGCCCAGCGCCAGCGAGATGCGACCAGTCCGGCGCCAGTGAGATGCGACCAGCCCAGCGCCAGCGAGATGCGACCAGCCCAGCGCCAGTGAGATGCGACCAGTCCGGCGCCAGCGAGATGCGACCAGTCCAGCGCCAGCGAGATGCGTTCCGCGCTCAGCGTCGAGAGATGCGTTCCGCGCTCCAGCAGACCAGACGCTCCCGACACCGCACCGTCCCGTCTATCTCTTGTCGTTCGATTGAGGGGCTTCTTTTCCCGACCACTCGCCTCCCGATTGGACGAGGAGTCCTCACACGACTCGTGGTGGCCTCCCGATTGGACGAGGGCGTGCGTGTAATCCTCACCCTCCGCTCATTGGCTGGAGCTTCGAGTCGAAGCGACAGAGGCTCCGCCCACCTCCTCGCCTTCGGCCGCGTGCCTAATGGCGATCGTGCTGAGTCGGAAATGGGGCGGGTGAGACGCCCGCTCCTTGCCGATTGGCTTAGAGGGATGCCATGCCTATGTTAGGCTCCGCCCACGCGTGCGCTTGCTGGCGAGCGCGCGAAGAATGCCGCGAGCGTTATGGTGACCGGTCGAGTGGGGGAAGGTGGCGTTGTTGTAGTGGATGTAGTAGTAGTAGCTGTAGTTGTTGTGAGTGATGTAAAAATCCTAACTATCAAAATAACTCCGCAGCGCATGAACATTTAATTCCCATTAGACGAGGGGATGGATTCTAACTAGAAACACATACTTATCGAAATAACTAAGCTACGAGGACGGCTGTCTGTCTGTGTGCACAAGGCTTCCAAATTCGTAACATATGTATATGTGATGGTGTGGTGCGGTACCCGACAGTGGGCACGTCGTCTCTGGCTTCAGCCACACGTGTGGAGACTGTGTTCGGAAAGGAGGAGCTTGAGTCAAGAAGGGGCGGAGTCCAGAGTGTGAGGATGGAGTGGTGGGATCAGGTAGGCGGGTGGGGTCGACGTCGTGTGGGCAGAGATGAGGGTGCGGAGTCTGGGCAGCAGGAGGCGGGTCGTGGTGGTGTCGACGAGGCGAGGCGAGAGCGGGAGAGAGGTGGAGAAAGAGAAAAGGCAAGAGGCAAGAGAGGCGGAAGGACTGCTCCTGCAATATATATGTATGTACAATTGTACATATATACAGTATATATATATATATATGTATATTATATATATATATATATATGTATATATATATATATTTGTGTTTATTATATGTATATATATGTAAATATCGTATATATATGTATTATATTTGTATAATATATATGTATATATAATATATATATGTATTTATGTGTATGTATGTAATGTATATTTATGATATGTTATGTATATGTATATAATATATATATATATGTATATGTATGTATATATATGTATAGTATATATATATATATATATATATATATATATATAATAATAATACACACACACACACACACACAATTTTGTTGCGTTGCGGTCTGAATTTTAAATGAATTAAATTTAAAAACATTTTTGTCACCGATCTACAAAAAAAATACCCATAATGACAAAGTGAAAACATGCTTTTCAAAATTTTGTGAGAAACCAATGTATATATATAACATATACAGGGTGTATGATAAGTCAATACCCTTCAACTGTGTATACATTGTAAGAGGAGAGGCCAAAACAACATCCCAAAAGCAAACAGAAAGAAAAAGGCTAAATGGCTGTCAAAAGAGGCAATAAACATTGCAGGCAGAAGAAGAGAGATGAAAACCAAAGGTGCATCAAGAGAGGACATGAAGCAGCTGAATGCCAACTTCCAACAAGAAGCTAGGAAAGAAAATACATATTTCAGAGGCATGCATCGAGATAGAAAGTGACAACAGAGTGGTAAAAAAAACGTCGATGGACTGCGATCTTCAAGTTTTTCATCAAGGATTCTCCTGTACTTTGCACTGTCCATTGTTCCTTCTATGGTAAATCCATAATTAGAATTAATGGGATATGTAAGATAATTATAAAAGGATATGGCTGTTAAGTGTGATTAAGTTAATGGTAATAATGGGTTTAATACGAGGATATAGAAGGCAAGTAAATTGGTTGATCAAGTTAAGAGTGAGGAGTTGACATACTGGACCAAATGGCCTCCTCCTTTATCTCACGTGCATTTGAACTCTTATAACCTAATAGTGGGGCAACTTAGCTAAATATAGCATAACAATTGTGCATTTTGTGAGGAAAGCACCAAATTTGGCACACTAGTAGCCTATCATATTATGAACAGATGTGGATATTGGGCCATCTCAAATTCAGCCGCTGATGGCTGTGGCAGCCATTTTCCACTGCCATCAATAATTTTGAGATGGCCCAATATCCAAATCTGTTCATAATATGATAGGCTACTAGTGTGCCAAATTTGGTGCTTTCCTCACAAAATGCACAATTGTTATGCTAAGTTGCCCCACTATAAGCAAAGACGTATTCATGAGCAAAATGTAGTGAAACGGATGGTATCTACACGCCACCACCTATTTAACGGATCCCAATTATTCCCACTTTATTTTGAGGTCAGCCGGAAAAAAGTTTTTGGCCCAAGTATTTCTCAAACCGGGCTGACCAGGCCTGACGTTGAACTGAATGTGTCAGGAATTTTGAACGTGTTCAGGGTGCCGTTGATAACTCACCTACTCTTCACAAGAGACAATATGGGATATTTAACATCCACCAACTAATGCCAGTCGTTGGGTCACCCAGCTTAATGTCCATCCGAGGGAAGGTGCACTTTGTGACGCAATGTTTTGCCTGTGAAACACCAATCCGACAGTTGATTATAATTGGCTCGAGAATCAAACTCAGACTAGGCAGCTCTATTGTAAGTTAAAAGTTCTGTATCATCTTGTCAGAACCTGGTATGAACAATGTACACGAATATAATTATATAGGTTCAGGATCAACCAATTAACATCAATTTTAAAGTTTTCTTGGCTTGGTTACGAAGAAAGACAAGCTGCATGTTCAGTGGAAAATTGAATTTTCTGTGAATTTCCATAAAAATGTTTTTATTTGTGGACAATTAAGTGAGGGGATGGATTTTTACTTGTACTAGTAGAAGGGTTAGTCAGTAAGTCCACAAACTAACGTGTAAGTGTATGTTTTGTATCTCGCTGATAGGCCAGATCTGCTGATCTGAACCAAATTCTAATGACTTTGTTGTTGTCATCTAACCAACTCATCCACCAAGTCTAGTCATAATCCATTCACAACTTTTTGAGATATCATGCTATATATCATTTTTGGCCCTGTCACTCAATGGTGAAGAATCATTTTTTAAAAATTAAATAATTATCGTATCCAGATCCGGATTCGGATCTTCACCAAAATCAAATCAATTCGTCCTTGTCGCACACCCAAACTGTCTACCTACCAAGTTTTGTCCGAATCCGTCCACAACCCTTTGAGATATTGTGCTGTTTGTAGTTTTTGGCCACGTCGCTCAATGGTGAAGAATCACTTTAAAAATTCTCTTTTCTGGATTCGGACTGAAATCTTCATCGAAATTGAATCAATTCTTCCTAGTGGCATTCCCAACCTGTCCCACATTTTTTTTTCGGAATCCATCCACAAGCTTTTGAGATATTGTGCTAAATATAGTTTTTGGCCCTATCTCTCAATGGCGAAAGAATCACTTGAAAATTCTCGGATCCAGATCTGGATGCGGATCTTCACCAAAATTGAATCGATTGGTCATTGTCACATACCCAACCTGTCCATCAAATTTCATTCAAATCCTTGCACAGACAAACAGTGGTGAAATCAAAACCTCCGTCCACCTTCGAGGGCGGAGATAAATATTACAGGTCGGGAAAGGGGAAATGCCAGATACAATATGAAACATAGATTGAAAAGGAAGACCGTATCTAGATGGCAGGGGTTTGCAATACACACATGAAAAGATCAGCCAAACAACAAGATTGAATGGATTGAGAAAAATGGCTCCACAAATGGGAGAGAGCAGAATATAGGAGTGAAGAGGAGCAGTGACAGACATTACATGACGAAGCATGATAATGTACATGTGAATTGGCAGGGCTGTGAATGAAGAAAGGCCAGAGGGAGAAACAGCACAAGGCCCCAAAACCTGTTGCTGGTGAGACAGAAGCAATCCCTGCCCGTCAGCCTCCTGCTGAGAGATACAAATAACCTTCAGAGCCTGAGCTTCCTTTGCCTCTGGGGGTGCAAGATGAGAAGCTACAACACCAGCTCATAGAGGATAGCTCCACGACATTGTAGACGAATGCCTTGTACACTAAGGAATTCATTGGATCCAAGGAAGGACCGAGCTCTGCAAATAATTTGAAGGCAATGCCTACTCCTCGAGGGCACTTTGGCAATGTGATCGGTTGAAGACAGGTCATGGCAAATTGTAAGATCTATAAGCTCCAAGGACTGCACCTCCACCGGAGGTTGACCGCAGAAGTATATTGGACCATTAGCCAAGTTTTATCATTTTGTAGAGACCAAGTCAGAATGTGAGACTTTCCAGAAAAACAAGTGCTTGACCAAAGCCTCATCTTTTCCAGTTCAAATGTCAAGAAAACATACTGATGCAAACTGTCTTTCACTGGAGTGAGGAACAGTAAGTCCAAAACAATGTTACAAAGTTGGTATAAAGGATTTTTCGGGGTGGCATCAAGGCCATTGTGCACACCAGAAATGGCAAAGAACCGGAAGTTCCCATTGTCAACCATTTTTTTTTTTTTCACAGGAGGCCTCAGACAAACTTATCACTCCTTGAAGAATAAAAGAATGCACACATTAACAAAAAAAAAACCAAGCTGAGGACGTGTTGACGCAAAGCGCACATTTGTGGAGAGTTTTCAGGACTGTCAAGTCGACAGATGGCGGAGTGCTTGCAAGATGTAAAGCGAGGATTGCTATATTTACCGCAACCCCATATGCTTCCCTCGACTCTCAACCTCGCCCCTCTTGGCTCTTCCCCCCTTCACTTTATGACTGCAGCCTGTCCAGCAAAATGTGGTGCGTTCGAAGACGCAGAATCGTTTGCACATTATACCTATCAAATGTGTCCATACACCATAAAGAAAATAGGGATGAAGTCGAAGAATGAGTCGAGGGATCCATATATTTAAGGATACAGTACTTCATGGTGTAGGTTTTCTTTAAAAGGTTCAATAAACAGGGTGCCTGGCTTATTATTGATCACTAGAAAGGCCTTGCCTTTTCTTTTGCTTTGTACCTTGTGAGAGTTATGAGAAATTCATCTTTGGACACCCCGTTTATACCTTTTATCCATTCGCCATTGTTGTTTAACGTCGTTGCCATTCAGAGACCATTTCTACAGGTGCGCATTGCATCTTCATGTCTTTCAGTGACGGTTTGAACCTTTGTCATGAACACCTCCTGAAGTGCCCTGGGAACAAGGGATCTTGACGTCTACCCTTATGACACTGCACACTCTCCCTCGGGCGGACTGAAGATGTATGCCAAGTCTCATCAAGATCAGACTAAATCGGGTCAAGGAGTTAGCGAACAAACAAACAAACAAACCATTCATGCTTTATCGTCTAGATTATTAAGGTGATAAAATCAAAGCAGAACGGATTGTTCATTTAAAAAGTTAAGCGCAACAAGGAAAATGTCAAAAAAATAACAATTTAGAATCAATAGATTTGATCATCATTGAATTTTTCAAACATTTTATGTGAAAAATGCACCGTTGAGCAACAAATTCAGCTTAAATGAATTTACCGGTGAAGATATTTTGGGTGGAGGCAGTGATGTCTGATCCACGATTGGTTATGAAGCACAGACGGAGTAAGTCATGATGAATAAGGTCAGAAGGCAGTCACCTGTTAGATGCGGTCATTGGTATGACATGTACTATACAGGTTGTTCTCTGCGGAGGAGTTTTAATAATGAGAATTCATGGTTGAAATCAACAAGACATTGATTGGGGTATGCTCACTACATCAGGGAGCATGGAGAAGCTGACCTTTCAGGCATTAACCCTTCGTCAGAACAAACAAGGGTTGACTCCCGAAACATCAGGTTCTCACTTTCCATGGTGGTTAGGATACCCAAACCTCAACCAACCACGATTGATTTCATCCATTGTTCTACTTGTCGGCAAATGCAGCTCAACACTAGTATATACCTTCACCAGCAAGACTAGAACTTCATATTAAAATGGAGACTGAGGTCACAATGGTGGGGTTGCCAGTACATCATTTCCCCCAACCCCCTTCTACTCCGTTGCTGTATCTTTGTTGTTTTTTTTTCAGGGTATCTTTTTATGACGCTATCTTTTGTTTTCACGTCTGTGTTTCACCCCCACCCTCTGTCCTCTCCCCCATGGGGCACATCTTCTTCTACAGAAGTGCAAGGATGGGGTTGAGACAGAGGCATATTTAATGGCTTTCTTTTACATCTGGTTTTCTTTTATATAGCTTCCTATTCTCTGGTGCCCATATCCTTTGGCTGGACTATATGCGTTATTTTGATGTTGGCCCCTATGACTCATGGTATTGCGAGATTGGTTTTGGTCTGCGTTTAGCAGACAAGCTGTCTAAACGGGAAATACGTTGTTGAGCCAAATGAGCCATGAGGGACCACGCTCACTGATGAGTGAAGTGTGTCTGAGTGTGCAGGCTTTTTCTGATGGTTGCACTTGTTCAAAATAAACTGCAGAGCAATGCCACGAATCATGCGGAGAGTTCTGTACGGTGAGTCTGAGTGCACATGATGGTGACTAAAAAGAGGCATCTCGCTCATTGACTCCTACCAAACAGGGCGTTTCTTGCTCTCCTAACGCTTTCCAGAGCCATTTGACATCTCTGCTGCCAAACACGTGGCCCTTTCACAGCAGGCCAGGCCATGGGTGGGAGGCCCCCAAGGGGCCGAGGAAAGGGTTTGCAGACGCCGCCCATTGATTTATTTATTTCCATAACCATATGTGAAGTCGTATGTAGACGCGCCCAATAGAAATTGTGTTTCAACCACCGGAAATGAAAAAAAGACATTTGGAAACTTTTTTTTCCAGTACACTGCAGGGGCTATTGCCACGTCAGCACATCGCTTTGTTGCAGTTGCAGCATTACATTGATGTGGATGTTGGAGTCTTGGCACATTGAATTCAGTAGCTACAGCAAATTTTGATAATTTAAAAAAAAAAAGTTTGTAATTTTAAACTTTGAACAATTGAGCTTTTTGAAGTTTTCAAAAAATTTTCATTTTTAATTTGAACCATGAGCTTCGACCGATGGATGTAAAACAAAACAGGAAACAGAGTCTGCAAACATCAACCTCTCTTATACCAAGAATGACCGCACAGAGGTCACAACCTGCAACACAAAAAAAATTTTTTTTTCCTTCTCTGTCCACGCAACTCCCTCATCCTTGCTCATGTCCCACGTGTCGATGTGGTGAAAGCTGGGTCTGAGAATAAAATAAAAAAATTACCCACGGCTCACATTACATTCTCCAATCTGTCTAATTAACCTTATGCCATGTTGGTCCCTTGTTCCCATTTGAATGAATAAGATTACATAGAGCTGTGTCTGTCCCATGTTCCCATGTGAATGAATAAGATTAGATAGAGCTGTGTCTGTCCCATGTTCCCATGTGAATGAATAAGATTACATAGAGCCGTGTCTGTCCCATGTTCCCATTTGAATGAATAAGATTACATAGAGCCGTGTCTGTCCTGTGTTCCCATGTGAATGAATAAGATTAGATAGAGCTGTGTCTGTCCCATGTTCCCATTTGAATGAATAAGATTAGATAGAGCCGTGTCTGTCCCATGTTCCCATTTGAATGAATAAGATGATATAGAGCTGTGTCTGTCCCATGTTCCCATTTGAATGAATAAGATTAGATAGAGCTGTGTCTGTCCCATGTTCCCGTTTGAATGAATAAGATTAGAGAGAGCCGTGTCTGTTCCATGTTCCCATTTGAATGAATAAGATGATATAGAGCCGTGTCTGTCCCATGTTCCCATTTGAATGAATAAAGATGATATAGAGCTGTGTCTGTCCCATGTTCCCGTTTGAATGAATAAGATTAGATAAGCCGTGTCTGTCCCATGTTCCCATTTGAATGAATAAGATGATATAGAGCTGTGTCTGTCCATGTTCCCATTTGAATGAATAAGATTAGATAGAGCTGTGTCTGTCCCATGTTCCCGTTTGAATGAATAAGATTAGAAGAGCCGTGTCTGTCCATGTTCCCATTTGAATGAATAAGATGATATAGAGCCGTGTCTGTCCCATGTTCCCATTTGAATGAATAAGATGATATAGAGCTGTGTCTGTCCATGTTCCCGTTTGAATGAATAAGATTAGAGAGAGCCGTGTCTGTTCCATGTTCCCATTTGAATGAATAAGATGATATAGAGCCGTGTCTGTCCCATGTTCCCATTTGAATGAATAAGATTAGATAGATAAGATTCATCGTGATTCCGCACAAGGAATTTACAGATTGTGCGTGTGTGTGTTGGTGTGTGTGTGTGTGTGTGGTGTGGTGTGTGTGCGTGCGTGCGTGCGTGCGTTTGTGTTGTGTGTTGTGTTTGTGTGTCTGTGTGTGTGTGTGTGTGTGCACGTTTGTGTGCGTTTGTGTGTGTGCGTGTCACTCTCTGTTTGAAGAAACCTCATGTTCATAAAAACCTGCACATGGTTATTCGAGGTAAGGGACCTCCTCCATTAAAGGCCCAGTCACACCTTGACGTTTTAGCCAGCTTATGCCGATTTTTGAAAAAATTGTCTAAAACGAAATCTGAAATCATTCGGTTTTGTCAGGATTCAAAATAAAATCTTCTATTATATGTGCCTTGTTCATTAGTGGGTGTGATTATCGTGAACTTATTGAGTGTCCTCTGACACAATGGAGATCCTCTTTGTTGCATATCTCTATTGAGAGATTCAATAATATTATGGACGATAAGAGGTGAAGGATAAATAGCTGCTTACATAATTTGCTTTATTGTGAGTCATGCACAGATCAAATTGCTGTGGAGAGTTATTGGTAATGGTGTTCAAGTGCTGAAAACAAAATGAAGCTGTTTGAAGAACGTCACCATTAGAATCGAGTTTGTTATTACTGCAATGAAATGGTAACAAGGAAGTAAATCGAAATAATAAATTGATGAGAATTGCCATGGAATCAATACCCATTAGGTAAAGGCTACCAAGCAGTTCTCACACACACTCAAGGCAACATATGAGCGTTATAAGAACTGTGAATGAAACTGAGAATAATAAGCCTGTAGGAAACATGAACAGAGAATTACGCAAACTAAAGATGACTACTAAGACAGCAAGTTTAGACAGAGGCCCAAGCTAAATTATGAGAATGAATATCGCAATAATTAAATAATCCTAAGAATGACTCTATTCAAGCAAAGCAAAAAATTTAATAGCTGTAATAGTATCATCGTTCAGTTTACTGATTAGAACACATAATTGGTTCAATCCTTCAAATGAGCTTGAAAATACTGTCACCTGTTCGGACAGTCTTGAATAAAATGTTGAGAGAGACTGAAGCTTGGTTGCAAGCCAAATGTTGATTAGTTTTGTATAGAGTTTTAAATTGTATTATTGGATTATTTTATGGAACACAATGTTTAATAATAGCGAAAAGGTTTGTAGTAATTAGTCATGTTCTCAAGACAGGGTCAATGGTGTGGAATTAAAGTAACCTCTGTCTAGGGGTCTAGCACAGAGGGTCGCTCAAGATTTCATCTTCCTAGTAATAAACTGGTGTGCCGTGCATAAATATGGCAAGCAGGCTACATCCCAGCCTCTTTCACGCCTGCTCTTTCGACAATTTACAGAAGAATGTGGATCACTATTTTTATGAATCTGGCTAGATGCTCATGTTTTCATACAGTGTTATACGCGCATGGTCAGAGTGTCACACAAACACATTCAAGTTTTGGTGATGCCAAGTTTAGTTTAGTTTAGTCTGTTTAGTTCTTTAACAGCCTGGCAGTACCTTTAGGCGTTGATCCAATGTGCTCCAGGCACTTGCGATTTTTTTTATGGCGTTCCGTAGAACGTCACTGCTAGTGTGTTTTCAGATGATGAGTCGGGAGGGGGGGTGCGAACCCCAACGTTAAATCTGTTTTTGGGGGGGTCGCAGGCCTCCAAAAGGTTGAGAAGCCACTGAGTCGTAGTAGATATATGAGGATATGTAATATAATATACGTATCAATATATATAGTATCATCTTATATATACATATAATATAGTGTATGTAATATATATACTATATATAAATATGTATAGAATTATTTATATAGATTGAAATGCAATAGGTAGTACGGATATATAGGTAAATATGTCTATGTATGGATACGATAGTATATGCAATATAAATGGATATAGATAGAACATTCAATAGTGTTATGGAATATAGGATTTGATAAGTAATTTTATGGCATATAAATAGATATGGCAATAGTGTACTGGTCAAATAACGATAGACATAGAAATAATGCTACGAGATAAGATAGATATGTAATATGTTACGATATAGATAGATCATGTGAGGAATAATAGCTAATCGCGCCGATATATATGATAATTGAAATGTAATTAATGTTTACACAGATATGAGATTAGACTCTAATGTACAAAAATTGTAAACGGATATACGAGGTCCATCTAAAAAGTAATGCCAGGATGACTTCAACAGAAATTCTTTATTGAAACCAAATAAAAATATATACTTGAAAATCTAGCTTAGCTTCCCACTTCGAAATGGTTTCCCTCCCAGTCTCTACAAACCACTATTGCGTCTCTCCATTTCTGAACCTCTTCTTCCCACGCTTCGAATGCACATCCCGGAAGGCCATTTCTTCTCTCTGGGATATCCTTGCTGAAAGCACCAAAAGCAAACAGCTGAACAAAAAGAAAGTTGGGAGGGACATGGTAAGAAAAGATGGGAGAGATGGCATAGAATGATGAAAGCAAGAGAGAGCAAGCAATGGGAAATGGAAATGAAATGAGATGCAGGAAATAAGCAGGAACATATCAAAATAAGAGGATTTGGGCTGGTTCAGGTAATTGGGTGTAGAAAATGTAAGAGCGTATAGATGAAAGTGAATGAGATGGTGGTGCTCCCCACCCCATGTAACAAGCGTTGGAGGAAGGGGTTTTGATTTAAACAGTGTCTGGCAAGACTAACATCGGGCACCAGAAAAATCGGGAACAAAGGAGTGGAGGGTATACAGTAAGCCTACATTTTGGAAGTTTATCCAAGTGCGCGGGTTGACCTGGACAGCAACAATGTGCATACCCTGGAGGAGCTGGGGAGGGTCAGCAGGGGCTGAGAAAACAGAGGGAGCAATACCAGAGGACAGAAAGTTAAAGAGAAGGCAAATGACCCATTCTGTGATGTGACATATCAATTGGCTTTATGCCTCGGCCTCATCACAGGGAATAAGGTATGTCATGATCTTGAGAGTTTTCGATTAGGACAGAATTCAGGCGAAACACATGGAATCAGGGGCATCGGTCCGTAGAGGAGAGCAGTACCACCGTTAACTTCTTGGACAAAGGCCATTGTCGCTGTGGGAGTTTCTATTTTCAAGAAATGACTTGAACATGACGGAGGAGGCAAGTCTATGGCTGCTTTGGAAGTCAGCTTTGCTATATAGTCAGCGCCAGGAGACGGTCACTCCGGCTAAAGTGGAGATCTATACGTGAGGGAGATTGAGCCTCTTTCAGTGCCTTACTAGTAGAAATAGAAAGGTCTCGAGTTGCAATTGACCAACCTTTGGAGTGTGACCATGGTCGAGACTGTGAAGATTTTGCCTGGGATTGAAAGACATTTTCCATTTGTCAATCAGCAGAGAGGAACACAGTGCGATGGGGGTATTGCAGAGTCTATACAAATTTGGAAGGCATCTGCAAAAAGTGAGGGATGGTTTGCAGACGCTGGTATCAGAGGTCGGTTATGTGCGTGAGAAGCAATACTGGGCCTGTAAGAAGGGGAGAAGATAATTCCATCTGATTGCCATGGCCATTGGACTGAAGTGTAGGAAGTGACAGAAAGTCAATGTAGGAAAGGCGGCATTTTCTGCCACACGCAGCCAAGTTTGCATGCAGAAGCAAGTTGCCAAACTGTTGTCGAGAGATGGTGCGTGTACCAGCCATCAAAAGATATCTTGGCCAAGATATGTCCAGGGAACTAGCCGTCTTCTTTTGAGCTTTAGGGCACTGAACATTGAAAATATAACAGCAGAATTGAAATTATTGATTGATTGCAGTGGTACTTCAAACTGCTGGTAATGACTATGGGCAGTTTTCAAAGGAGGGAAGACCTTGAAGTAGGCAGTGATGATGATTCATGTATTTACTTATAATTGCGAAGTAAACTTCCTGGTCTGTAAGTTGAGCGATATGTTTCTGCATAATTTTGGTGGACTGGATGTGATGTATCGCAGCAGCACAGGAAAAACAGCCACAGGACAGGACACGCTGAAGACACAGAGAGAGGAAAAAGCAAGTGCAGAGCAGAGCTAAGATTTAAGAACATGAAGCACTGATGCATCTAAGTCCATTGATTATGCAGGGTCGCGGCTCGCGGAACTTTCTTTTGTCTTCTCAGGTGAGATAGAAAGTCCAGTATGCAGTGGGTTTGAGAGGGTAGACAAGGTACAAGAGTGACATGGTTGGTTACAAGTGATTTGGAGGCAAAATACTAAGTTGAAACATTCATCTTTGTCTCAAGATGAGTCTGCAGTGAAGCAGTTTGAGGGGAGTGAGGAGATCCAAGCGGCAGTAATATAATACAGCAGAAGTGGACTTTAAAAGGTACAACCATGACTTTTAGGAAGGAGACTAGTGGGGGAGTCAAACCTTGAGATTGAGAAGATAATTCCCTGGCTCGCCCAAAGATGGACAGACACTTGTCCTTGTGAGCCTTGTGGAGTGACGTAAGTTTTCCTCTGTTGGGTTAGCCTTCCATTTTTGACGAAAAGTCTTGATTAACCACAACAACACTCTGTCACAGGATTCAGTGAATCACATGCACTATGTCAGAGGGGGGTATGTATTCGTAGATGATAATTTTGGTGGTGATGTACTCAAATAAACTGCTTCTTGAGTAGTTTAGAACATTCTTCTGCACCATGGACTTGTTCAGAGTGACGATATGTCTTGTCATCACGACTGCCGTTATGTCTCCTGGACATGAGCAAAGCAATGCTTTGGCGCGACGGCCGTGGGGAAGGTGATGAAATATTTCTGTCGAGGGTGGATTTGAGATGATTTGGAGGTGTTGATTTGGAGTTAAGCTGGTCTGTTTGGGAGAGGACATGGAATACAGTTGGAGTTGCGGGCCATGAATTAGGGCCCGATACACGTGCTGCTCTGGTGTCTTTGGGGTTTACTGTTTAGAATTGTCCTCTGTCATCTGCCTTCATCGTTTGCCACAGGTACAGCCCACTGTTTCTCCCCGGTCGCTATTCATACAAGTCTGCCTGCCACTTCACTTTCCCCCATTCACTTCGTCCATGGGTGCTTCATCTGTTAACTGGTCATGGCTTCAGACCTCATGGTGGAGCTCCGTTGCAATATCATACTGGGAATCCTTTTTGAAAAGAAATCACCTGGTTCACCCCATTGTGTGTGTATGTGAATGATTGTGTTTTTCGTAGCCGTTAGATTTTATCTTGTATTAAGAGCTTTCCTGATACCGCGGTTGTACATTCATTCTATTTATTTATTTGCTTGCATTTGTGTCCATTGTGTCTTTTTGTCTAGGGATTCTCCGTTCTTGTAGTCTTGGGGCCTTTTCTGAAAATAAACCTGTATTTCCTGACGAGCATGTTTTGTGCAGTGATCCACCTTTGCAAACCTCACACGTGAGGAAACATTTATTTTCGTCTGTTTGGGAGGTATTAAAACTGGTAAACATCAGCCTTTAAAAATACTGCAGAATTAGCAATTTCCAACCGGCCCGCGCGATTGGTCTAATTTCCGGTCGCAGGTCCATCGCGTGATTCGGCCTATTTTCTGGGGGGGGGGGTTGTACATTCTAAAACCCTCACCGTTGGACGAGTCGGGGTTGTGTGGAAGACCGCTCGTCGAGACTATATATACGAGGGGTATGATAAGTCAACACCGCGATTTTTAAATGTTGCGACAGCTTTAATTTATGAACCGATTTTAAGAAAGAAAATGTAAATGATGAGAGTGTCGAACAATGAAAATGAAAAAACCTTGATGAACAATTGTCTAACAAATATCCCTGTTGAGATCTGAATAACATCAATGGTCTTTCTGCTCTTTCTGGTTTTGGTGATTGGTGACATAAAACACACACACACACACACACCACAACACACACACACACACACTGTCCACGTGGTGTAATGGCACTTGTTTTGGACAAATGCAATCTGCCTCTACCAGTCACAGTCAGTGGGCGCATGCATCAATTGCCATTATGTATATGTATATGTATGTTTTATGTGTTGTGGCTTTCGGCGTAATCCAAGCACAAGTCAGTCGCTAGGTGGAGCAGTAGGGTCGACTCGCTGCGAACACCCGGAATCTAGATCGTACCTTTTCGGAAAACTCCGAAAGGTACGGTCCCTTACAGGACGTGAATCGTCAATAAATCAACACCACGTGGGACAGGGTTATTTGCCAAACTTCGAAAATACCTAGAGGCCCGCACGTGGCGAGCTACCGAGGATTCACACCGACTCGGAACTCGCACGAACGGGACGAGCCGTATGCGTGCTTCGACCCGTGCGTAACCCGAGCGATGCTTACCGAAGTCCCGTCGGTCCAAACGTACATCTACAGAGCAGCAACGGCCTTTTTTAATCCCCAATCACCTTGCTAAAACCATTGAAGGAAGGGAACAGAAAGGAGCTGAAACATTCCAAATGGATATATTTATTAACAGTAGGTGGGGAAGGAGGGATAAGCCACATAAGGGCAGAGTTATCACGTAATAATAGAGATGCAAGAGTTGTACAGCAAAGAGCACTTTAAACAATATCCTACTTACAACGAGCACACAGACAGATGCACACCAAAAGAAACGAAAGGGACCTTCCGCCTCGTGTGGTCTTCGACAAGACGAACGAACCAGATCGGCGTCGAGATGCGACCAGCCCAGCGCCAGCGAGATGCCGACAAGTCCGGCGCCAGTGAGATGTCACCAGCCCAGCGCAGCAGATGCGACCAGCCCAGCGCCAGTGAGATGCGACCAGTCCGGCGCCAGCGAGATGCGACCAGTCCAGCGCCAGCGAGATGCGTTCCGCGCTCAGCGTCGAGAGATTGCGTTCCGCGCTCCAGCAGACCAGACCTCCCGACACCCGCAACGTCCCGTTCTATCTCTTGTCGTTCGATTGAGGGGCTTCTTTTCCCGACCACTCGCCTCCCGATTGACGAGGAGTCCTCACACGACTCGTGGTGGCCTCCCTCGATTGGACGAGGGCTGCGTGTAAATCCTCATCCTCTCCGCTCATTGGCTGGAGCTTCGAGTCGAAGCGACAGAGGCTCCGCCACCTCCTCGCCTTCGGGCCGCGTGCCTAATGGCGATCGTCGCTGAGTCCGGAAATGGGGCGGGTGAGACGCCCGCTCCTTGCGATTGGCTTAGAGGGATGCCATGCCTATGTTAGGCTCCGCCCACGCGTGCACTTGCTGGCGAGCGCGCGAAGATGCGCAGAGCGTTATGGTGACCGTCGAGTGGGGAAGGTGGCGTTGTTGTAGTGGATGTAGTAGTAGCTGTAGTTGTTGTGAGTGATGTAAAAATCCTAACTATCAAAAATAACTCCGCAGCGCATGAACATTTAATTCCCATTAGACGAGGGGATGGATTCTAACTAGAAACACATACTTATCGAAATAACATAAGCTACGAGGAGCGGCTGTCTGTCTGTGTGCACAAGGCTTCCAAATTCGTAACATATTGTATATGTGATGGTGGGTGGCGGTACCCCGACAGTGGGCACGTCGTCTCTGGCTTCAGCCACACGTGTGGAGACTGTGTTCGGAAAGGAAGGGCTTGAGTCAAGAAGGGGCGGAGTCCAGAGTGTGAGGATGGAGTGGTGGGATCAGGTAGCGGGTGGGGTCGACGTCGTGTGGGCAGAGATGAGGGTGCGAGTCTGGGCACAGGAGGCGGGTCGTGGTGGTGTCGACGAGGCGAGGCGAGAGCGGAGAGAGGTGGAGAAAGAGAAAAGGCAAGAGGCAAGAGAGGCGGAAGGACTGCTCCTGCAATATATATGTATGTACAATTGTACATATATACAGTATATATATATATATAGTATATATATATATATATATATATGTATATATATATATAATTTGTGTTTATATATATGTTATATATATGTATATATTCGTATATATATTGTATATATATATGTATATATATATATGTATATATATATATATATATTATTAATGTGTATGTATGTATATGTATATTTATGTATAGTTATGTATATGTATATAAATATTATGTATATGTATGTAATGTATATATGATAATATATATATATATATATATATATATATATATATAACTACATACACACACACACACACATTTTTGTTGCGTTGCGGTCTGAATTTTAAATGAATTAAATTAAAAAACATTTTTGTCACCGATCTACAAAAAAAATACCCCATAATGACAAAGTGAAAACATGCTTTTCAAAATTTTGTGAAAACCCAATGTTATATATATAAATATACAGGGTGTATGATAAGTCAATACCCTTCAACTGTGTATACATTGTAAGAGGAGAGGCCAAACAACATCCCAAAAGCAAACAGAAAGAAAAAGGCTAAATGGCTGTCAAAAGAGGCAATAAACATTGCAGCAGAAGAAGAGAGATGAAAACCAAAGGTGCATCAAGAGAGGACATGAAGCAGCTGAATGCAACTTCCAACAAGAAGCTAGGAAAGAAAATACATATTTCAGAGGCATGCATCGAGATAGAAGTGACAACAGAGTGGTAAAAAAACGTCGATGGACTGCGATCTTCAAGTTTTTCATCAAGGATTCTCCTGTACTTTGCACTGTCCATTGTTCCTTCTATGGTAAATCCATAATTAGAATTAATGGATATGTAAGATAATTATAAAAGGATATGGCTGTTAAGTGTGATTAAGTTAATGGTAATAATGGGTTTAATACGAGGATATAGAAGGCAAGTAAATTGGTTGATCAAGTTAAGAGTGAGGAGTTGACATACTGGACCAAATGGCCTCCTCCTTTATCTCACGTGCATTTGAACTCTTATAACCTAATAGTGGGGCACTTAGCTAAATATAGCTAACAATTGTGCATTTTGTGAGGAAAGCACCAAATTTGGCACACTAGTAGCCTATCATATTATGAACAGATGTGGATATTGGGCCATCTCAAATTCAGCCGCTGATGGCTGTGGCAGCCATTTTCCACTGCCATCAATAATTTTGAGATGGCCCAATATCCAAATCTGTTCATAATATGATAGCTACTAGTGTGCCAAATTGGTGCTTTCCTCACAAAATGCACAATTGTTATGACTAAGTTGCCCCACTATAAGCAAAGACGTATTCAGAGCAAAATGTAGTGAAACGGATGGTATCTACACGCCACCACCTATTTAACGGATCCCAATTATCCCACTTATTTTGAGGTCAGCCGGAAAAAAGTTTTTGGCCCAAGTATTTCTCAAACCGGGCTGACCAGGCCTGACGTTGAACTGAATGTGTCAGGAATTTTGAACGTGTTCAGGGTGCCGTTGATAACTCACCTACTCTTCACAGAAGACAATATGGATATTTAACATCCACCAACTAATGCCAGTCGTTGGGTCACCCAGCTTAATGTCCATCCGAGGAAGGTGCACTTTGTGACGCAATGTTTTGCCTGTGAAACACCAATCCGACAGTTGATTATAATTGGCTCGAGAATCAAACTCAGACTAGGCAGCTCTATTGTAAGTTAAAAGTTCTGTATCATCTGTCAGAACCTGTTATGCAATGTACACGAATATAATTATATAGGTCAGGATCAACCAATTAACATCAATTTTAAAGTTTCTTGGCTTGGTTACGAAGAAAGACAAGCTGCATGTTCAGTGGAAATTGAATTTTCTGTGAATTTCCATAAAAATGTTTTATTTGTGACAATTAAGTGAGGGGATGGATTTTCTTGTACTAGTGAAAGGGTTGTCAGTAAGTCCACAAACTAACGTGTAAGTGTATGTTTTGTATCTCGCTGATAGGCCAGATCTGCTGATCTGAACCAAATTCTAATGCTTTGTTGTTGTCATTAACCAACTCATCCACCAAGTCTAGTCATAATCCATTCACAACTTTTGAGATATCATGCTATATATCATTTTGGCCCTGTCACCAATGGTGAAGAATCATTTTTTAAAAATTAAATAATTATCGTATCCAGATCCGGATTCGGATCTTCACCAAAATCAAATCAATTCGTCCTTGTCCACACCCCAAACTGTCTACTACCAAGTTTTGTCCGAATCGTCCACAACCCTTTGAGATATTGTGCTGTTTGTAGTTTTTGGCCACGTCGCTCAATGGTGAAGAATCACTTAAAAATTCTCTTTTCTGGATTCGGACTGAAATCTTCATCGAAATTGAATCAATTCTTCCTAGTGGCATTCCCAACCTGTCCCAATTTTTTTTTCGGAATCCATCCACAAGCTTTTGAGATATTGTGCTAAATATAGTTTTTGGCCCTATCTCTCAATGGCGAAAGAATCACTTGAAAATTCTCGGATCCAATCTGGATGCGGATCTTCAACAAATTGAATCGATTGGTCATTGTCACATACCAACCTGTCCATCAAATTTCATTCAAATCCTTGCACAGACAAACAGTGGTGAAATCAAAACCTCCGTCCACCTTCGAGCGGAGATAAATATTAACAGGTCGGGAAGGGGAAATGCCAGATACAATATGAAACATAGATTGAAAAGGAAGACCGTACTAGATGCAGGGGTTTGCAATACACACATGAAAAGATCAGCCAAACAACAAGATTGAATGGATTGAGAAAAATGGCTCCACAAATGGGAGAGAGCAGAATATAGGAGTGAAGAGGAGCAGTGACAGACATTACATGACGAAGCATGATAATGTACATGTGAATTGGCAGGGTGTGAATGAAGAAAGGCCAGAGGAGAAAACAGCACAAGGCCCAAAACCTGTTGCTGGTGAGACAGAAGCAATCCCTCGCCGTCAGCCTCCTGCTGAGAGATACAAATAACCTTCAGAGCCTGAGCTTCCTTTGCCTCTGGGGTGCAAATGAGAAGCTACAACACCAGCTCATAGAGGATAGCTCCACGACATTGTAGACGAATGCCTTGTAACCTAAGGAATTCATTGGATCCAAGGAAGGACCGAGCTCTGCAAATAATTTGAAGGCAATGCCTACTCCTCGAGGGCACTTTGGCAATTGTGATCGGTTGAAGCAGGTCATGGCAAATTGTAAGATCTATAAGCTCCAAGGACTGCACCTCCACCGGAGGTTGACCGCAGAAGTATATTGGACCATTAGCCAAGTTTTATCATTTTGTAGAGACCAAGTCAGAATGTGAGACTTTCCAGAAAACAAGTGCTTGACCAAAGCCTCATCTTTTCCAGTTCAAATGTCAAGAAAACATACTGATGCAAACTGTCTTTCACTGGAGTGAGGAACAGTAAGTCCAAAACAATGTTACAAAGTTGGTATAAAGGATTTTTCGGGTGGCATCAAGGCCATTGTGCACACCAGAAATGGAAAGAACCGGAAGTTCCCATTGTCAACCATTTTTTTTTTTTTCACAGGAGGCCTCAGACAAACTTATCATCCTTGAAGAATAAAAGAATGCACATCAATTAACAAAAAAAAACCAAGCTGAGGACGTGTTGACGCAAAGCGCACATTTGTGGAGAGTTTTCAGGACTGTCAAGTCGACAGATGGCGGAGTGCTTGCAAGATGTAAAGCGAGGATTGCTATATTTACCGCAACCCCATATGCTTCCCTCGACTCTCAACCTCGCCCCTCTTGGCTCTTCCCCCTTCCCTTTATGACTGCAGCCTGTCCAGCAAAATGTGGTGCGTTCGAAGACGCAAATCGTTTGCACATTATACCTATCAAAGTGTCCATACACCATAAAGAAAATAGGGATGAAGTCGAAGAATGAGTCGAGGGATCCATATATTTAAGGATACAGTACTTCATGGTGTAGGTTTTCTTTAAAAGGTTCAATAAACAGGGTGCCTGGCTTATTATTGATCACTAGAAAGGCCTTGCCTTTTCTTTTGCTTTGTACCTTGTGAGAGTTATGAGAAATTCATCTTTGGCACCCCGTTTATACCTTTTATCATTCGCCATTGTTGTTTAACGTCGTTGCCATTCAGAGACCATTTCTACAGGTGCGCATTGCATCTTCATGTCTTTCAGTGACGGTTTGAACCTTTGTCATGAACACCTCCTGAAGTGCCCTGGAACAAGGGATCTTGACGTCTACCCTTATGACACTGCACACTCTCCTCGGGCGGACTGAAGATGTATGCCAAGTCTCATCAAGATCAGACTAAATCGGTCAAGGAGTTAGCGAACAAACAAACAACAAACCATTCATGCTTTATCGTCTAGATTATTAAGGTGATAAAATCAAAGCAGAACGGATTGTTCATTTAAAAGTTAAGCGCAACAAGGAAAATGTCAAAAAAATAACAATTTAGAATCAATAGATTTGATCATCATTGAATTTTTCAAACATTTTATGTGAAAAATGCACCGTTGAGCAACAAATTCAGCTTAAATGAATTTACCGGTGAAGATATTTTGGGTGGAGGCAGTGATGTCTGATCCACGATTGGTTATGAAGCACAGACGGAGTAAGTATGATGAATAAGGTCAGAAGGCAGTCACCTGTTAGATGCGGTCATTGGTATGACATGTACTATACAGGTTGTTCTCTGCGGAGGAGTTTTAATAATGAGAATTCATGTTGAAATCAACAAGACATTGATTGGGGTATGCTCACTACATCAGGGAGCATGGAGAAGCTGACCTTTCAGGCTTAACCCTTCGTCAGAACAAACAAGGGTTGACTCCCGAAACATCAGGTTCTCACTTTCTGGTGGTTAGGATACCCAAACCTCAACCAACCACGATTGATTTCATCCATTGTTCTACTTGTCGGCAAATGCAGCTCAACACTAGTATATACCTTCACCAGCAAGACTAGAACTTCATATTAAAATGGAGACTGAGGTCACAATGGTGGGGTTGCCAGTACATCATTTCCCAACCCCCTTCTACTCCGTTGCTGTATCTTTTTGTTTTTTTTTTTCAGGGTATCTTTTTATGACGCTATCTTTTGTTTCACGTCTGTGTTTCACCCCCCACCTCTGTCCTCTCCCCCATGGGGCACATCTTCTTCTACAGAAGTGCAAGGATGGGTTGAGACAGAGGCATATTTATGGCTTTCTTTACATCTGGTTTTCTTTATATAGCTTCCTATTCTCTGTGCCATCCTTTGGCTGGATATATATGCGTTATTTTGATGTTGGCCCTATGACTCATGGTATTGCGAGATTGGTTTTGGTCTGCGTTTAGCAGACAAGCTGTCTAAACGGGAAATACGTTGTTGAGCCAAATGAGCCATGAGGGACCACGCTCACTGATGAGTGAGTGTGTCTGAGTGTGCAGGCTTTTTCTGATGGTTGCACTTGTTCAAAATAAACTGCAGAGCAATGCCACGAATCATGCGGAGAGTTCTGTACGGTGAGTCTGAGTGCACATGATGGTGACTAAAAAGAGGCATCTCGCTCATTGACTCCTACCAAACAGGGCGTTTCTTGCTCTCCTAACGCTTTCCAGAGCCATTTGACATCTCTGCTGCCAAACACGTGGCCTTTCACAGCAGGCCAGGCCATGGGTGGGAGGCCCCCAAGGGGCCAGGAAAGGGTTTGCAAACGCCGCCCATTGATTTATTTATTTCCATAACCATATGTGAAGTCGTATGTAGACGCGCCAATAGAAATTGTGTTTCAACCACCGGAAATGAAAAAAAGACATTTGGAAACTTTTTTTTCCAGTACACTGCAGGGGCTATTGCCAGTCAGCACATCGCTTTGTTGCAGTTGCAGCATTACATTGATGTGGATGTTGGAGTCTTGGCACATTGAATTCAGTAGCTACAGCAAATTTTGATAATTAAAAAAAAAAAGTTTGTAATTTTAAACTTTGAACAATTGAGCTTTTTGAAGTTTTCAAAAAATTTTCATTTTTAATTTGAACCATGAGCTTCGACGATGGATGTAAAACAAAACAGGAAACAGAGTCTGCAAACATCAACCTCTCTTATACCAAGAATGACCGCACAGAGGTCACAACCTGCAACAAAAAAAATTTTTTTTCCTTCTCTGTCCACGAACTCCCTCATCCTTGCTCATGTCCCACGTGTCGATGTGGTGAAAGCTGGGTCTGAGAATAAAATAAAAAAATTACCCACGGCTCACATTACATTCTCCAATCTGTCTAATTAACCTTATGCCATGTTGGTCCCTTGTTCCCATTTGAATGAATAGATTACATAGAGCTGTGTCTGTCCATGTTCCATGTGAATGAATAAGATTAGATAGAGCTGTGTCTGTCCCATGTTCCATGTGATGAATAAGATTACATAGAGCCGTGTCTGTCCCATGTTCCATTTGAATGAATAAGATTACATAGAGCCGTGTCTGTCCTGTGTTCCCATGTGAATGAATAAGATTAGATAGAGCTGTGTCTGTCCATGTTCCCATTTGAATGAATAAGATGATAGCCGTGTCTGTCCATGTCCATTGAATGAATAAGATGATATAGAGCTGTGTCTGTCCCATGTTCCATTTGAATGAATAAGATTAGATAGAGCTGTGTTGTCCATGTTCCGGTTTGAATGAATAAGATTAGAGAGAGCCGTGTCTGTTCCATGTTCCCATTTGAATGAATAGATGATATAGAGCCGTGTCTGTCCCATGTTCCCATTTGAATGAATAAGATGATATAGAGCTGTGTCTGTCCCATGTTCCCGTTTGAATGAATAAGATTAGATAAGCCGTGTCTGTCCATGTTCCCATTTGAATGAATAGATGATATAGAGCTGTGTCTGTCCCAGTTCCATTTGAATGAATAAGATTAGATAGAGCTGTGTCTGTCCCATGTTCCCGTTTGAATGAATAAGATTAGAGAGAGCCGTGTCTGTTCCATGTTCCCATTTGAATGAATAAGATGATATAGAGCCGTGTCTGTCCATGTTCCCATTGAATGAATAAGATGATATAGAGCTGTGTCTGTCCATGTTCCCGTTTGAATGAATAAGATTAGAGAGAGCCGTGTCTGTTCCATGTTCCCATTTGAATGAATAAGATGATATAGAGCCGTGTCTGTCCCATGTTCCCATTTGAATGAATAAGATTAGATAGATAAGATTCATCGTGATTCCGCACAAGGAATTTACAGATTGTGCGTGTGTGTGTGTGGTGTGTGTGTGTGTGTGTGGTGTGGTGTGTGTGCGTGCGTGCGTGCGTGCGTTTGTGTTGTGTGTTGTGTTTGTGTGTCTGTGTGTGTGTGTGTGTGCACGTTTTGTGTGCGTTTGTGTGTGTGCGTGTCACTCTCTGTTTGAAGAAACCTCATGTTCATAAAAACCTGCACATGGTTATTCGAGGTAAGGGACCTCCTCCATTAAAGGCCCAGTCACACCTTGACGTTTTAGCCAGCTTATGCCGATTTTGAAAAAATTGTCTAAAACGCTGGCACACGTCGAATACGTTAT
>CM068952.1:25482483-25499353 GCA_035128595.1 Eptatretus atami | reverse complement strand
GGGTAAGTTTTGGAAACATTGAGAGCACGCTGAAAAACACTGCCATACGTCATAGTACGCTGGCTTTCATTGTTGTACTTTGCGGTTGTCCTCAAATTTTAGCATGCTTGAAATTTTACTTTGTGGTTGTCCTCAAATTTTCCATGCTTGAAATTTTACGACTTATGCCAGCGTATGACTCACAAGTTCCGCTACGCTGGCCATAAGTTGTAGGCACGTTATGCCATCGTTGACACACGTCGACACACGTTACTTGTAAGTTAATCATAAGTCGAAACACGTCAGGTAATGGTTAGCGTCAGTGTTCCAGACTCCCTGGTTTTTTTTTTTCTTTTTTCTTCGGTATGACGGTGATGTTGCCACTTCGATTTCTAGTGCGGTTATGATTTAAATCGTTGAGCGGTAGCCTATTAATTATATTATATTATAACCGCACTAGAAATCGAAGTGTCAACATGACCGTCATACCGAAGAAAACAAAACAAAACAGGGAGTCTGGAACACTGACGCTAACCATTACATTGACGTGTTTCGACTTATGAGTAACTTACAAGTAACTTTGTCGACGTGTGCCAACGATCGCATATCGTGCGTACAACTTATTCCCATCGCATGCGGAACGTGTGAGGCATACACGATACGGCAAGTACGTCGTAAAATGTTAACACGTTTAAAAGTACAAGACGTACTCCACTTACTACGACGTATGATAGCGTACTTTAGTGTTCTATTCACGTATACCAAACTTACCCATACCGTATTCGACGTGCGCCAGCGTTTTAGACGCATTTTTCAGAGGTCGGCATACGCCGGCAAGATCGCCAAGGTGTGACTGCGATGTTGACACTTCCATTTCTCCGGCGGTTATGATTTAAATCATTGTGCGGCAGCCTTTTAATAGGCTACGCCACGTGATCGTCGGCGATACGTGCAGCGCGCTATGCATAAGTTAGACTATCGTTGGGCATAGGTTGTGAACGCCGACAACAGGCTAAGCATTCGTTGGTATAAGTTATCTATAAGACAACGAAACGTTCTGTGTCCGTTACTAATATGTTATGCATACGACCAACTCGTTATGAATACGTCCGAATCTTAAAAAAACATCAAAAGTTCAGCGTAAGCCAGCGTTTTACATACATTTTGATACGTTGCCATTGCTGGCTAAAACGTCAAGGTTGACTGGGCCTTAAGCACAAACAAAAAGGGCAATCTGAGTGAATTGGCTTTAAAAACCTGGAACGCGCCGATTGGGAAACACACATTTAATGCGCCATGAAAATATTAACTCGACACCTCTCATTCATGTCAGCCTTTTGCTGCGGTGATGTCAGACAACCTGATTCGTCACACAGTCACAGATTGTTTAACCACAACTAGTTGGTCCGTTGGACCAATTTTTCCACTGTTCAGCTTGAGCATCATCTTGCCTTTTCACCAAGCCCAGAGCAGATGAACTTGGGGCCAGGGTAGGGATTAAACGTTCGTTATTATTATTATTATTGCCAAATGATACTACTATTATTATTTTTTTGCTAATATTATTAGTATTAATTAATATATGCTCTTGTTACAATGTTATCATTATTTTTGTTATTTATTTTGTAATTAGAATGTCATGCCACACAAGGATCTATTAAACTGCTCTATACACCTTAATAAGGTGTGCGTTTAAAACATGGGAATTCTTCCGGGTTATTTGTAGTTAATGAGCCTAATTAACTCAGGAGGTCATGACGATCATTGCGGTGCATCCCATTCCACATCAGAATTCTCCAGGAGAAACGCACGTACGTACGTACGTACGCTATTTTATTTAGGGAGGCCCATATGGGTTTGATTAAACCTTTCCAATAATTTTTATTTGCTATATGATTCGATTTTTCAGGGTCCTTCATCATGATTAACGCTCGACCTGAACAAAGCCAATGAAAATCTGATGCAACAAAGTGGGACAGTCAGTATATAATCAGGAGAGGCCTAGGACAGGCCTAATGTATTAAGCCGCCGACCAGAAAACCAAGATGGCGGCCATATCATTTTGTTTGGGTGCGATGGTGGGTGGAGTCACGTGACACAGATGTGGGTGCAGTGCACAGTGATCAGGCATCACGTGATCCGGAAGCCGACAAATGGGAACACATTTCAAAAACCGACCGTCAACAACAGCAGCAACGACAGGAAGCTGTTGACCTGCGACATGTCTCAGGTAAAAACGTGCATATTCATCACAACGTGTGATCTTGGATAGTTCCAATAATGGTCAAGGCAAGTCAACAAAACATTATATTATTCGTAAACTGTGTGATATGATGTAACAAGATAACGCGGGACCTGGTGTTGGTTTAGTGTTTAGTTCGGGTGCCTGGCTTACGATCTTAGGGTCCTGAGTTCGAGCCATGTTGGCTGCTGAATTAACACCAGGTGGGGTTGACTCAGTGTGTCATCCTTTCCAAGGTTGGTGGACTGGTATAAATGGTTGTATCACTGCTGTTCCATGCTTGCAACTGCAGGGAAGGAAGGAAGGAAGGATGGAAGACTAACTCACCTTTCTTTGGCTTTTACCCTCAACAAAAATCGAATCCATGCTCTGAAAAGAGTGTTTCATCATCATTATTGTGATGACACTTTAGTCCATCTGTCCCATAATATGCCGGCACTCTCTTGTGGATGTAAAATGTACCACAAAAAGTGGACCATTGCATGGAGGTACCTTGGTCAAGTTCCATATTTCTCCCTCAATTACCTCTGGGAAGGCAACAGCCAAACACCCAATGTATTGTCCAAAAAAACAAAAAGCAACATCAATGCACCACACGTCCACACTTCTTGTGCATCAGAATGTTGTGTGTGTGTGTGTGTGTTTGTGTGTGTGTGTGTGTGTGTGTGGTGTGTGTGTGTGTGGTGTGTGTGTGTGTGTTATCCAACGCACACATGTTGCAAACCAAGCTGTTTCTCTCTCACAATCATAGCCTGCAGATACAGAAATTAAAATAAAAAAAAATATAATATATATATGTATAGCAATCCTTGTCAAATCTTTGTTCTTGCTGTTTTGTTTTTTGTTTTCAGACACACAACACACACACACACACACCACACAACACACACACACACACACACACACACACACACATTGCTGGAATTATAGATAGATTAAAAAAGCCTCACATACACTAATTTCTCCTCGGACCAAGACCTGCCATCCCAAAGAATATTATTCCTCAATTTAGAATAATCCATATTGCAGTTGTTTCCTTTTTTTAAGGTAACCAGAACTGAAAGCGATATTTTAAAATGTGGCCAAACCACACTTCTGTACAATGCTAGATACAGTATGACTACCTCATTTGATTTAAACATTGCCCTACTCTTTATGCATTCTAATTTTTGTCTTCATTGTCACCGACAAACACTGTGTTCATGACTGGCATGATAAGGCAAAGGCAGCTTACTTATCTTTGATTGGCCTAGTCTAGGTTTGATTCACAGCCCAAATATAAACTGTTATCCTGAGATTTTGCAGGCAAGGCATTGCCTTTAAATGATTATATCAAGTGTCGGATGGGGCATTAAGCTTGTTTCTTTTGACATTTTGGATAATTAATTCTGACAATCTCGTCCCAGGCACCAGTGGGGAGAGTGTGCAGGCAGTCATTGGTGGGGAGAGGGTGCAGGCAGTAATGGTTTGGAGGGGGTAGGGGCAGTGAGTGGTCTTGAGAGAGTGCAAGAAGTTAGTGGTGTAGAAGGGGGCTGCCTGTGAGTGATCTAGAGAGGTGCAGGCAAGCAGGCAACATTATGTATGAAGAGTGTGCAGGTTGAGCGTTGTGGAGGGTATGCAGGTATTGAGCACAGCGTGTGGGGTGCAGGTAGTCAGCGGTGTTGAGGGGGTACAGGCAGTGAGTGCTGTTGAGAGGACACAAACAGTGAGTGGTATTGCAGGGGGGGGTGCTGATAGTGAGTCGTGTGGAGAGGTGCAGGCAGGCAGTGGTGTGGAGGGGGTGTAGCCATGCAGCAGTTTGGAGGGTGTGCAACCATGCAGCAGTGTGGTTGGGGTACAGGCAGGCAGGAAATGGTGTGGTTGGGCTGCAGGCAGGCATTGGTGAGGAGGGGCTGCAGGTGGGCAGAGATGAAGAGGAGTTATGGAAGGGCAGGAAGGAATAGACCATGGAGATGAAATTATTCGCAGATTAAGGTACTGGATAAGTTGATTCTCCATTCTATTAGAACTATAAGGATTGTAAAAATTGAGTGGTACGCTGCCTTGAGATGACTGAAGGGACTGATATTGCAGAAAGGGTGGATAACATAGTTGGGTTATGACAGGAGTACATTAATAATTGTACATGCATGAGCTAATGAAATAGCTAAAGTTTACTCTGAGGAATTGAATGATGGGTACATAGAGGTTTCTCACTGATTTTAGTGGGTGATGTCCCCATCTGTTGTTCTGCCATTTTATAGGTAATCGATATTGTAAATAATCTGGATCGGGATCAGGATCACTCAAAATGTCTGGAGAAATATTTGCAACTGGAAATGGCTCTAGCTTATCTGATGTCGGTCATTTAGCTAAGCAAAGCAGGGTCTGGTATATCCAGAAATTATAAGTCACTGGGGTCACAGATCCCTTCAGCTTATTGGGAAACTTGCTGACCCCTCTTGGAGAAGCATGCTAATGTAGAGCAGCTGTCTGACCTACAGTACACCGATATCTACAATTATCTCTTAAATACTTCGTCCTACTACACAAAGGAAGCTATGAAAGCTTATAAGAGCCTGGACGGCTACAACTATTTTGTGGCCAGCTCATGGCATGCAGACTTTGAATGCGCTATTTTGTGGCCGGCTCTTGGGTTCCTGGGATGCAGACTTTGAACATGCCAGAGAAACAGAAGGGGCTGGCAGGATGGCCTAGAGGTATGTACACTTGCCTCTAAGTTGTCTAGCCTGGGTTTGAATCCTGACCCAGCTGTAAACTGGTATCCCGGTGTTTCACAGGCAGGGTGATTCGTCAATGTGTGTGCCGTCTCTCGGATGGATGTTAAACTGGGTGTCCCATCTGCAGGCATTAGTTGGTGGCCATTAAAGATCCCACGGTGTCCATCACAGCGAGTAGGTGAGCCATCGCCAGCACCCTGGCGAAATTCCAAATTCCTGCCCTGACTTCCTTTGGCGGAGTGGAAACCCATCCAGGATTGTAGCCTCAGTCATAGAAACTGCTTCGGCAGCACCAACAGTCTTGATAGAGCGTGGTTGTTGATCTGTTCTAATGTACGCTTGTAAACACACTGGCTTGTCATAAAACTCTGTGGGGCCGATTGACTTTTGTGATCATGCTTTGAGGAGGGGAACTTCTATCAACTGGTTACTCAATGGAATCCCAGCTCTCTTACTACTCCACTTGAGCCAGCCCTAATCACCTAATGGTCCAGGTTAGCATCGGTTGTAAAGTCTACCCTTACAAACGAATGGAGAGTGTGTACAGGAATGCTGTATGATTTATAATAACTAGCCCTGACTACCCGTCGCTTCTCTGACTGGTTTAATCAAAAGACAGCATGTTGCACATCTATCTGTGAGTCACAATGAGGATGTAAAACGAAGTGAAACACGTGACAAAAAGGATCTTGTATAACCTGTAGTTGTTGTTCTTGCTGCTGTCATCGTGGCTGCGCTTCAATAAGTATTACCTCATGTATAATATTGTGTGCTCCTTCCGTGTCCGTCGAGCTATATTGCTAAAGGGTTCCTGCTGCCGTACCATCCAGTAATAGGAAAAGGAACAATTTGTGAGGAGAGCAATAGACATTAACCTTTGGCTGGAAAAAAACATATGCTTGCAGTAAAGCTTTGCATTTCAGAACCAGTGGGTATAGCATTTCAGGGCTAAAAGGAGTACTTTCAGAAAGATGGATGGTACCGTAATAGGAAGGGTGCAAGAATGTTGGTAGTGGGAATTTAAGAGGGAATAAAGGCTTTTGTAGGTTAGTTGATAGAGGAGAAGCTTTGAAGGGAAGGAACCACACATAACAGCAACATTTGTACAAATGACAGGAAAGGAAGCGCCAATAAAACATTCTATACCACCCCAGGGAGTTAAATTAATACGATGGAGGTGCTTGAAACTGTAGTTATAATGGTAATGGTTGTTATGCAGTAGTTGTAGTCAGTGCAACCTCTTTTCATGGGTGGAGTAATTTGAAGACAGCATGAGGAGGTTACAAGATGTTCAGGTGTGACACGAAAGAAAAAAGATGGAGGAGGTGTAGCCATCAGGGTAAAAGACAGCATTGCATCAAATAAAGGGGTTATATTAGATGGGGGGGACTGAGGTGGAGGATTCTCTCGAGATTGAGGTTAGAGACAACAACAAATAGCAATTGGTACTCTGAGGATTATGTTCCAGAGCTCTTGGAATGAGGGAAGGGGAGGGAGGATAAGATGTTGCAAGAGGACATTTATAAGGCACGTTGGAGGACGAGAGTGATGATGATTGGGAATTTGAATTGACTGCTATAGATTGGGTTCAGGTGTGAGGGAAGGGTACCGCGAAAAGGGGACATTCTAAATTTCATCGAGGATTGCAATTTAAGCCAGTTTGTGGATAAGCTTACATGAGGAAGGTTAGTGTTACACCAATTTTGGGTAGTGATCCATGTATGATGGAGAAAGCAGAAGTACATGAGCATTCGGCGTCTCGTGATCACAATTCATCGTTTGACCACGGCTTGGGGTAAGTGTTGGAGATTGGAATAGTACAGTAAAACAATGAGCTTTGAGAGCGGGCATGTTTTGAAGGGATGAAAAGAGCTCAGTGCTATCGATTGGGCTTGGCTAACAGGAGGGAAATCTGCAATTAGAGAAATGGGAAACTTTTGAGAAACAAATGGGCACAACGCAAACTCAATATACTGTAGTCCAGTCTGGAGTAAATCTGGAGGCAGCAATGGACATGGGTGGTTGAACATGAAGGTTAAGAAGAGTATTGGGGATAAGCAGAAGCCATATCAATGCCATATAAATCAACTGGAGATGATATCTGACTTTGGGGTAAAAGTATAGGGATAAAGAGAGGATCATGAAGAATCTAACGGACAAGCAAAAAAAAGGATACGAGAGGGATATGGCAAGGAATATTTCACATAATAGAATGCTTTTTAAGTGTAAAGGGGAAAAGGGTGGGTCAAGACAGGTGTATGCTCATTGAACAATAGCTCAAGGAGAGGAGTTGTTAACAAAAGTGAGATGGCAGGCATATTATATTGTTACGAATTTGGAATTCGATTGCACACAACATACAGGTTCCTTTAGTCAGCTATGTCGAAGTGCTTGTTCCTAGATAGCTCACCTTCATTGTTTAAATGTTCAGAAATCGATTGATGCGCTGCGGATCGATTTAAGTAGGGAACGAAACAATGGAGACGTCCTCCCCTCTTCTGCGAAGAGGAGGAAGAACCTGCCGTCCGTGATTCATGATGTCAACAACTCCCTCCCACCCGTGGTTGAGCGGGGGATGGATCACGAGGGCATGAGTCACGCCGGGCGCGGGGAGGGGGAGAGAAGGATAAACAGGAGATCTTTTCTTTGTTCGGGTCCTGGTGGTTCAGTAGAGCTTCGGCTCGAGCTGCTAAGAGGATAAGGAAGAGATCCTCCAGTTGGTTCGTGTTCGGGGGTTGTTCAGTAGAGCTTCAGTTTCTGTTCGGTGTGGTTGTTCAGCAGAGATTCGGGTCCTGCTTGGCTCGGTAGGCTTTTTGGAGAGCTGCTTTGTTTTGGAAGGAAGTTGAGCCGGTTGAGCCGGTTGCTCGGCTCGAGCTGGCGAATGTGGCTTCTTCTTCTTCTTCTGGTTCGTGGAGCTCTTTGTTCTCCGTTGGTTCCGCGCTTGGTGCGACTTCATCGACCTCATCTTTGGAGGTGGTTCTCGGGGAAGCGACGCATCGACGGGAAGGATCGGCGCTTCGTCTTACCAGCACGTGTGAGAGAAGCGCGGAGGATTCGCGGAGCTCGGGAAGGATCGCGGCTCACGGCGATTGGATCCAGCTCGCTCTCGCTGGAGCCGGTCCGAACACTTGAGACCACACGAGGTGGAGAGCAGCTCACCTGTCCTCCTAGCTGGAGCTCGTTATTAAAGGCCTCAGCCACCATTTCTTGGGTGTGTGTGTGTGCGTACGTGTGTCTGTGGGCCCGTGTCTACTAAGTAGTAAAAACTGTTAAGTGATTGTGTAGAACGGTTGTGCACCACAACCTTGTCCGCACTCTACCGCGGCTAACAGGCGTCAATCAACCAAATGTCATATAACCTAATTAATTCTCGCGGTAGACTAACCGAAGAGATTGTACCTTCAACGGGGACCGCTTTGAAACGAAGCCACTTTAAGCAAGCTCGCTGTCCTTTGGGATAACCGAGCCGGTTGATTATCTGCGGCGCGCCCGTTGGACCGATTTCACTTTACCGCTATTAAAAGACCAACTTAATTCGAGAGCAAGAGGCGCCTCAATAAGGTGGAAGAGGATGCAACGAGACAGGTTTCAATTCACACGAAGGACAATAAAACTTTTGTAATAAGATACGTAACAGGCATGCACGTATGCAATTAAACAAGGCAAAACACTAGCAATGATACAAGGGCCAACACGCATGACAGGAACACAACCGTTCTACACATCTACTTAACGAGTTTTTACTACTTCAGTAGACACGGCCCACAGACACACGTACGCACACCACGACACACCCAGAAATGGTGCTGAGGCCTTCATAACGAGCTCAGCTAGGATGGACGGTAGCTGGAAACCAGGAACCTATCTCACCTCCCACCTCGTGTGGTCTTCAAGTTGTTCGGACCGGGCTCCAGCTGAGAGGCGAGCTGGAGTCCAATCGCCGTGAGCCGCGATCCTTCCCGAGCCTCCGCGAATCGCCCCGCGTTCTCAACACGTGCTGGTGAGACGAGGCCGATCCTTCCCGCGATGCGTCGCTTCCTCGAGAAGCCCTCCAAAGATTGAGTCGATAGTCGCACCAAGCCGGAACCAAAGGAGAACAAAGACTCCACGAACCAAAGAAGAAGAGAGAAGCCACCTTCGCAGCTCGAAGCGAGGCAATCCGGCTCACTCCTTCCAAAACAAAGCAGCTCTCAAAAAGCTACCGAGCCAAGCAGGACCGAATCTCTGCTGAACAACCACACTGCAACAGAAAACTGAAGCTCTACTGAACAACCCCGAACACGAAACAACTGAGATCTCTTCCTTATCCTCTAGAGCTCGAGCCAAGCTCTACTGAACCACCAAGAACCCGAACAAAAAAGAATCTCCTGTTATCCTTCTCCGTCCCCCTCCCCGCGCCCTCAGCGTGCTCAGCCCTTGATCCCCCCCGCTCAAACCACGGGGGAGGAGTTGTTGACATCATGAATCACGGGAACGGCAAGGGTTCCTCCTCTTCCGAGAGCAGGGGAGGCGTCTCCATTTTTCAGTTCCCTACACTTAATCGATCCGCAGCGCATCGAATCGATTATCGAACTTTAAACATGAAGGTGACTATCTAGGAACAAGCAACTTATCGACATAGCTGACTAAAGGGAACTCTGTATGTTGTGGCAATCGAATTCCAAATTCGTAAACAATATAATATGGCCTGCCATCCTCACTTTTGTTAACAACTCCTCTCCGTTGAGCATTGTTCAATGAGCAGTACACCTGTCTTGAACCCCCCGTTTCCCCTTTTACACTAAAAGCATTCTATTATTGTGACATATTCCTTGCAATACCCTCCCTCTCGTATCCTTTTTTTTTGCTTGTCCGTTTAGATTCTATGATCCTCTCTTTATCCCTATACTTTTACCCCAAAAGTCAGATATCATCTCCAGCTTGATTTTATGGCATTGATATGCTTCTGCTATCCCCAATATCTTCTACCTTCATGTTCAACCCCCATGTCCATTACCTGCCTCCAGATTACTCCAGACTGGACTAAGTAATTGATTTGCCGTTGTGCCCATTTGTTTTCTCAAAAAGTCCCATTTCCTAATTGCAGATTCCCTCTCCGTTAAGCCAAGCCCAATCGTATAGCACTGAGCTCTTTTCATCCCTTCAAAACATGCCCGCTTCAAAGTCATTGTTTTACTGTTACTATTCCAATCTCCAACACTTACCCAAGCCGTGGTTCAAACGAATGAAATTGTGATCACTGAGACGCCCGAATGCTCATGTACTTCTGCTTTCTCCATCATAATGGATCACTACCAAAATTGGTGTAACACTAAACCTCCTCATGTAAGCTTATCCACAAACTGTTAAAATTGCAATCCTCGATGAAATTTAGAAGTTCCCCTTTTCGCGGTACCCTTCCTCACACCTGAACCCAATCTATAGCAGTCAATTCAAAATTCCCAATTCATCATCACTCTCGTCCTACCAACGTGCCTTAATACAATGTCCTCATGCAACATCTCTATCCTCCCTCCCTTCCCTCATTCCAATAAGCCGAACATAAATCCTCAGAGTACAAGACTAATTGGTTGTGATCTCTAACCTCAATCAGAAGAGAATCCATCCACCTCGATCCCCCCCCCACATCTAACTATAACCCCTTATTTGATGCCAATCTGTTGTTTTACCCTGAGCTACACCTCCTCCATCTTTTTTCTTTCGGGTCACCTGAACACTTGTAACTCCTCATGCTCGTCCTCAACATGTACTCACCCATGAAAAGATGGTTGCACTGACCTACAACTACGTTAACAAACATTACCATTATACTACAGTTTCAAGCACCTCCATTGTATTAATTTAACTCCCGGGCGTGAGATAGAAATGTTTTATTGGCGCTTCCTTTCCTTATTTGTACAAAGCGTTGCGTGTATGTGGGTTCCTTCCCTTCAAAAGCTTCTCCTCTATCAACTAACTACAAAAGCTTTATTCCCTCTAATTCCCACTACCAATTCTTGCACCTTCCTATTACGTACCATCCATCTTTCTGAAAGTACTCCTTTAGCCTGAAATCTAACCACAGCTCTGAAAATGCAAAGCTTTAACGCAAGCATATTGTTTTTCAGCCAAGGTTTAGTGTCTATGCTCTCCTCACAAATTTGTTCCTTTTCCTATTACTGGGATGGTACGCAGCAGGAACCCTTAGCATAAGCTCCGACGGACACGAAGGAGCACACAATATATACATCGAGTATACTTATTGAAGCGCAGCCCGCATGACAGCAGCAAGAACCAACAACTACAGGTTATACAAGATTCCTTTTGTCACGTGTTCACTTCGTTTTCATCCTCATTGTTTGACTCACATAGAAATAGATGTGCAACATGCCTGTCTTTTGATTAAACCAGTCAGAGAACGACGGTAGTCAGGGCTAAGTTATTATAAATCATACGCATTCCTGCTACACACTCTCCATTCGTTTGTTTAAGGGGGGTAAAGACTTCACAACCGATGCTAACTGGACCATTAGGTGAATTAGGCGGCTCCAAGGGAGTAGTAAGAGAGCTGGATTCCTGTGAGTCAACCATTTGATAGAAAGTTCCCCTCCTCAAGCATGGACGACAAAAGTTCAACGGCACCACAGATTTTAATGACAAAGCCAGTGTGTTTACAAGCGTACATTAGAACAGATCAAAACCACGCTCTATCAAGACTGTTGGTGCTGCCGAAGCAGTTTTCTATGGAACTGGAGGTAACAATCTGGATGGTTCCACTCCGCCAAAGAAGTCCAGGCAGGAATTTGGAATTTCGCCAGGGTGCTGCGATGGCTCACCTACTCGCTGTGGATGGACACGTGGGAAATCTTAATGGACCACCAACTTAAATGCCTGCAGATGGGACACCCAGTTTAACATCCATCCGAGACGGCACACACATTGACGAATCACCCTGCCTGGAACACCGGATACCAGTTTACAGCTGGGTCAGGACTTTCAAACCCCAGGCTAGACAACTTAGAGGCAAGTGTACATACTCTAGGCCATCCTGCCAGCCCCTTCTGTTTCTCTGGCACTGTTAACAAATCTGCATCCAGGAACCCAAGAGCCGGCCACAAAATAGCGCATTCAAAGTCTGCATCCTGGCTGGCCACAAAAAATTAGTTGTTAAGGCCGTCCAGGCCTCTTATAAGCTTCATAGCTTCCTTTGTGTAGTAGGACGAATATTTAAGAGATAATTGTAATATCGGTGTACTGTAGGTCAGACAGCTGCCCTACATTAGATGCTTCTCAAGAAGGGGTCAGCAAGTTCCCAATAACGAAGATCTGTGACCCCAGTGATATAATTCTGGACTATAGCAGACCTGCTTTGCTTAGCTAAGAATGACCGACATCAGTAAGCTAGAGCCATTTCCAGTTGCAAATGATTTCTCGCAGACATTTGAGTGATCCTTGATCCCGATCCAAGATTACTTTAAAGTATGATTACCTATAAAATGGCAGAACAACAGATGGGACATGCACCCACTAAAATCAGTGAAACCTCTATGTACCTATCATTCAATTTCCTCAGAGTAACTTTAGCTATTCATTAGCTTATGCATTGTACAATTATTAATGTACTCCTTCAGTAACTCCAACTGATGTATCGATCTACCCTTTTTCAATATCAGTCCCTCAGATCATCTCAAGGCAAGCGTACCATCATCAATTTAACATCCTTATAAGTCTAATAGATGGAGAGAATCAACTTATCCAGTTACCTGTTACTGCGAAATAATTTCATCTCATGGTCTATTCCTTCCCCCTTCCATAACTCCCTCTCATCTTGCCCACCTGCAGCCCCCTTCCATCACCAATGCTGTCCGCCTGCAGCCCAACCGACACCATTTCCTGCCTGCCCCTGTACCCAACCACATCTCTGCATGTTTGCGACACCTCCAAACTGCTGGCATGGCTACACACCTCCCACATCCACTGGCCGCCTCACCTCTGCCACACGAATCACATCAGTCACCCGCCCCTGCAATACCGACTCACTGTTGTGTTCCTCTCAACAGCACTCACTGCCTGTACCCCTTCACACCGCTGACACCTGCACCCCAACGCTGCGTGCTCAATACCTGCATACCCTCCACAAGCTCAAATCCTGCACACTCTTCATACATAATGTTGCCTGCTCTGCCTGCACCTCTAGATCATCTCAACAGGCGCCCCTTCACCCACTAAACTTTCTTCGCACTCTCTCAAGACCCACATCATGCCCCTACCCCCTCCAACCATTACTGCCTAGCCCCTCTCCCTACCAATTGACTGCCTGCACACTCTCCCCACTGGTCCTGGACAGAATTTGTCAGAATTAATTATCCAAATGTCAAAAGAACAAGCTTAATTGCCCCATACCCCCCCGACCACTGTGAAAAATAAATAAATCCATTTAGAAGGCAATCCCTTGCCTGCAAATCTCAGATTAAACAGTTTATATTTGGGCTGGAACAAACGACTAGACTAAGGCCAATCAAAGATAAGTAAGCTGCTTGCCTTATTCCTGCCGAGTCCATGAACACAGTGTTTGTCCGGATGACAATGAAGACAAAAATTAGATGCATAAGAGTAGGGCATGTTTAAATCAAATAGGTACATACTGTATCTAGCATGTACAGAAGTGTGGTTGGCCAGCATTTTAAAAGATATCGCTTTCAGTTCTGGGTTACACTTAAAAAAAAGGAAAACAACTGCAATATGGATTATTCTAGAATTGAGGAATAAATATTCTTGGAGATGGCAGGTCTTGGTCCGAGGAGAAATTAGTGTATGTGAGGTTTTTTAATCTATCTATAATTCCAGCAAGGGTGGTGTGTGTGTGTGTTGTGTGTGTGTGTGTGTGTGTTGTGGTGTGTGTGTGTTGGTGTGTCTGAAAACAAAAAACAAAACAGCAAGAACAAAGATTTGACAAGGATTGCTTACATATATATATATTATTTTTTTTTTTTTTAATTTCTGTATCTGCAGCATGTGTTGAGAGCAGAAACAGCTTGGTTTGCAACATGTGTGCGTTGGATAACCCCAAAACACACCACACCACACACACGACACACACACACACACCCACAACACACCGACACACACACCACCACACACACAACAACCATTCCTGATCACAAAAGTGTGGACGTTGGGCATTGATGTTGCTTTTGTTTTTTTGGACAATACATTGGTGTTTTGGCTGTTGCCGTCCCAGAGGTAAATTGAGGGAGAAATATGGAACTTGACCAAGAGTAGCCTCCATGAATGGTCCACTTTCTTGTGGTACATTTTACATCCACAAGAGAGTTGCCGGCATATTATGGGACAGATGGACTAAAGTGTCACACAATAAGATGTGGAAACTCTTTTCAAGAGCATGGATCATTTTGTTGAGGTAAAAGCCGAAAGAAAAGGGAGTTAGCTCCATCCTTCTATCCTTCTTCCCTGCAGTTGCAAGCATGAAACACAGTGATACAACCAATTTATAACTAGTCCCACCAACCTTGCGAAAGGATGACACACTGAGTCACCCCACTGGTGTTAATTCACAGCCAACATGGCTCGAAACTCAGGAACCCTAAGATCGTAAGCCAGGCATCCCGAACTAAACACAAACCACACCAAGGTCCGCGTTATCTATGTTTACATTCATATCACACAGTTTACGAATAAAGTGAATGTTTTGTTTGACTTGCCTTGACCATTTGGAACTATCCAAAAGATCACACGTTTGATGAATAATGCACGTTTACCTGAGACATGTCGCAGGTCAACGTCTTCCTGTCGTTTGCTGCTGTGTTGAGGCGTTGTTTTTGAAATGTGTTTCCCATTTGTCGCTCCGGATCACGTGATGCCTGATCACTGTGCACTGCACCCCATCTGTGTCACGTGACTTCCACCCCAATCGCACCCAAACAAAATGATATGCCCGCCTCTGGTTTGTCGGCGCTTAATACATTAGGCCTGTCCTAGCCGCTCCTGAATTATAAACTGACTGTCCCACTTTGTTTGCATCAGATTTTCATTGGCTTTGTCAGTGTCGAAGCGTTTAATCATGATGAAGGGAACCTGAAAAATCGAATCATATACAAGATAAATATATTGGATAAGGTTTAATCGAAACCCATAATGGCTCCCCCTAATAAAATAGTCGTAATGTACGTACGTACGTGCTGCGTTTCTCCTGGAGAAATTCTGATGTGGAATGGATGCCACCGGCAATGATCGTCATGACCTCCTGAGTTAATTAGGCCCTCATTAACTACAAATAAAACCCGGAAGTAATTCCCATGTTTTAACGCACACCTTTTAAGTGTGTAATAGAGCAGTTTAATAGATCCTTTGTGTGGCATGACATTCTAATTACAAAAAAAGTAACAAAAATAATGATAACATTTAACAAGTAGCATATATTAATTATACTAATAATATTAGCAAAAATACATAAGTAGTATAATCATTGGCAATATAATAATTAATAAGAACGTTAATCCTACCTGGGCCAAGTCTTCATCTGCTCTGGGCTTGTGAAAAGCAAGATGATGCTCAAGCTGAACAGTGGAAAAAATTGTCCAACGACACAACTAGTTTGGTTAAACAATCTGTGACTGGTGACGAATCAGGGTTTCCTACATCACCGCAGCAAAAGGCTGACATGAATGAAGAGGTGTCGAGTTAATATTTTCATGGCGGCATTAAATGTGTGTTTCCAATCGCGGTGCTGTTCTTCCAGGTTTTTAAAGCCACATTCACTCGTGCGTAAGGCCCAGTCACACCTTGACATGTTTTAGCCAGCAATGGCAACGTATCAAATGTAGTAAAACCGCTGGCTTACGCTGAACTTTTGAATGTTTTGTTTTTAAGATTCGACGTATTCATAACGATGTTGGTCGCTATGCCAGTAAACAATTAGTACAGGACACAGACACGTTTCGTTGTCTTATAGATAAACTTATACCAACGAATGCTTAGCCTGTTGTCGCGGTTTCACACCTTATGCCAAGCGATAGTCTACTTATGCATATGCGCGCGCACGTATCGCGACGATCACGTGGCTAGCCTATTAAAAGGCTTTTTTTGCCGCACAATGATTTAAATCATAAACCGCCGGAGAAATGGAAGTGTTCAACACGCAGTCCACCTTGCATCTTTGCCGCGTATGCCGAACCCTCTGAATAATGCGTCAAAACCGCTTGGCGCTACGTTTCCCCGATATACGGTATGGGTAAGTTTGGTTTATACGGGATATTAGAACACTAAAGTACGTATCATACGTCGTAGTAAGTGGAGTACGTCTTACTTTTAAACGTGGTTAACAACATTTTACGGACGTACTTGCGTAATCGTGTATCCTCAAGTTCGCATGCGATGGGAATAAGTTGTACGCACGATATGGCGATCGTTGGCACACGTCGACAAAAGTTACTTGTAAGTTACTTCAATAAGTCGAAACACGTGCAAAGAATGGTTAGCGTCAGCTGTTCCAGACTCCCGTTTTGTTTTGTTTTCTTCGTATGACCGGTCATTTGACACTGTCCGATTTCTAGTCGGCTATAATATATAAATTAATAGGCTACCGCGCTCAACGAATTTATAATCATAACCGCACTAAAATCGAAGTGGCTAACATCAACCGTCATACCGAAGAAAAAAAGAAAAAAAAAAACCAGGGAGTCTGGACACTGCGCTAACCATCTAGCCTCGACGTGTTTCGACTTAATGATTAACCTTACAAGTAACGTGTTCGACGTGTGTCAACGATCTGCATAACGTGCCTAACACTTAATGGCCACGTTAGCGGAACCTTGGTGAGTCATAACGCTGGCATAAGTCGTTAAATTTCCAAGCATGGAAAATTTGAGGACAACCACAAAGTAAATTTCAAGCCATGCTAAAATTTGAGGACAAATCTCTCTCTTTGTTG
>CM068952.1:25463650-25475196 GCA_035128595.1 Eptatretus atami | reverse complement strand
ACGTCGGCCATTTATCTGTCGACAATATCTTGCGAGACGAGGGGACGGGAGAGGGGGGGATGAGCAGGGAGGCGACTGGGGAGAGCAGGGGGCAATGAGATGGGGCGAGATGCAGCCGAGGGCGAGGGACGAGAGGCAAGGGCGAGGCACTCGGGGCGGATAAGAGGCGCAAGAGGGGGGGGAGAGAGGGGGGCGACGAGAGGGATGGCTGAGAAGAGGGGCGAGAGAGGGGGGGTCTAGAGTCGGGGGGGCCGACGAGAGGAGCGCATGAAGTGAGGAGGGCGAGAGAGTGGGGGCTGAGAGAGGGCGACGAGAGAGGGCGCAGAGAGAGAGGGGGCGAGAGAGAGGGGGGCGACGAAGAGGGGCGAAGACGAGCAGGCAGAGAGGAGGGGTTAGAGAAGGGGGCGCAGAGAGGGCTGCCATACTGGCACTCACCTACGGGCACGCAACCTACGGAGCCGGCCCTACGGCCCGTTACTAGTCTATCTATAATCCAGCCCATCTCTGCTTGTGTGTTGGTGATCTGTCTGTCCTGTCTTCTGCGAACCGCCCGTCTTTCTCGACGACCGCCGGTCCGATCTGATACAAACCTTGCCGAAGGAATATTGCCGGCGGCTCCGCAGATGTGCCTTTTCGAGGTTTGATATCAATCGGACAAGGCGGTCTCCAAGTTACAGGCCATTTATCTGTCGGCCAATGACAGAGACACCGCGTGCTATGGACATCACGAGCATGACGTCACATTAATGTTATTTTTTATTTTTATTTTTTTATTTTTGCAACGATCGACGGCGTCCGATCTGACTGAAACTTGCCAGGAATATTGCCGGGGGCCCTGCGGCAATGCTGCCTTTTTCAAGTGTTGATATTAATCGACGAGCGGTTCCCAAGTTACACGGCCATTTATCTGTTCGACCAATGACAAGGACACGGTTGCTATGACATCACGAATGACATCACAATTAATGCTTATTATATTATTATTTTTTTGCACGATTGACGGTCCGATCTGATCTGAAACTTGCCAGGAATATTGCCGGGGCCCCGCGGATGTGCTTTCAAGGTTTGATATTAATCGGACGAGCGGTTCCCAAGTTACGGCCATTTATCTGTCGACCATGACAGGACACGGTGCTATGACATCACGAATGACATCACTATTGTTTTTTTTTTATTTTTTGCACGCATGACGGTTTCGATCTGATTGAAAACTTGCCCGCAATATTGCTGCGGGACCCGCGGATTGTGCTCTTTTCGAGGTTTGATATTAATCGGACGAGCAGTTCCAAGTTACGGCCATTTATCTGTCGAAAACCCACTTTTTATACCTTTGGAGAGGTGGACGCGGAGGGGGGATGAGAGTGGGCGAGAGAGGAGGGGAGAGGAGGAAGGCGAGACAGGGATAGAGGGGGCAAGTTGAGCGCGGGCGAGAGAGGGGCGAGAGAGAGGGGGCGAGAGAGAGGGGCGCGAACGAAGAGGGGCAGAGAGGGAGGGGCGAGAGAGGGGGCGAGAGAGAGAGGGGCGAGCAGAGAGGGGCGATGAGGAGGGGGCGAGAGAGAGGGGGCGAGAGAGAGGGATGAGAGTGGGGGGTGAGATGGGCGAGAGTGAGGCGGGCGACGAGGGGGGGGGAAGAGGGGGCGAGAGAGCAGGGGGCGAGAGCGAGAGGGGCGCGAGAGAGAGCGCGGCGGAGAGGAGGGGGGCGAAGAGAGAGGCGGCGACGAGGGGGGCGAGAGAGGGGGCAGAGAGGTGGCGAGATGAGCGAGGGAGCGGGAGAAGAGGCGAGGGGGAGAGAGATGAGCGGCGGAGCGAGAGAAGGGCGAGGCGAGAGAGGGCGGAGAGAGAGGGCTGACAACATACTGGCACTCACCTACGGGCACGCACCTACGGGCCCGCCCCTACGGCCCGTACTAGTTGATATAAATTACAACACTAGCTTTCCTCGGAACTGGATCCATGAGGCACTCCATGATTTACAATTTCCCAGTCTGAGATCCTTCTGCTGATGATCCAAAACCAGTTTGTTACACTCTACCATAAAATCCATAAGCCACAACCTGTTACTAATAGCCTCCTTATGTTCTACCTTATGAAATGCCTTCTGCAAGTTCAGGAATATACATCAACCACACTCGTACACTCCCTCAAGAAATCACAAAATTTGTCTATAACTATCCGAACGTATGCTAGAACCTGATGTTGGAATATTTTCATCAATAAACTTAAATTATCAGAATAGTTCCCTATCTGATCCATAATCAGTGTTCCAAAGGACCTATTGTTATCTACTTATTCTATCAAGCTCTTATAAGTAATTTTGTTACCACCTGTTACTCTCCAATACTATGGGATCTGTCCTGACTCCAGTGAGCTGTTGAAAGAATCATTAATATGACTTCTTTTTTTTGTATACCTTGTCGAGGCTCGTATGGGAAGCTAACACACAATGCACAGCAAGGAGGGGCATGAGACAAGAGGGGCAGGGAGTGGGAAGGACAAAACAGTGGGGAACAGAGACATTAGAGAGACCTGTGGAAGGAGAGGGATGGCGGGGAACACGGGGTACACAAGATGGACATACGACGACTTTCAGAAGGAAAGCAGGGAATTTGAAGGAGGTCGGTTTTGGGTAGATTAACGGGGGTAGAAAAGATCGAGGTTTTGGATGGGGAAGATAAGAGGTGGTGGTGAACAGCCGTTTTGAGGCCTGGAGGAAGAATAGGATTGAAGAGGGTGAGGAGTTTATTCCAAAGGTGGGGGGAAAAGAGGAATGAAGAGTGAACGTGAGCAGTGATTCGTTATTTTGGTAGTTTTAATAGAAGGTGGTTGTTGGCGACCTTGAGTGCCCTGCGGAAATATGGGGGACATATTGCACACAGAGCCGGGGGCGGGGGCGAGACCGAGAGGGAGATGGTAGAAGACAGAAAGACCACCGACCTGCCTACGAGTGCGAGAGTGAGGGCCCAAAGACTCAGCCTCACCCGGGAGATACCAATGATCCAAAATGCCTTGTTTCCTACAGAGTAAAGCCGAGAAAGGTGAGAGGCAGGAGCACCAGCCCAGAGGGAGAGCAGCTATCCATCAGGCTGTGGATGAAAGCTTTGTATATGGTCAGGAACGCCGGTGTCGAGGAAGGACTTTGCATGACGAGGATTCCAGTCGGCGACTGGATTTGGAGGGCCATGTTGGAAAATGTGGCTTTCCCAGATCATGGCAGATAGTGAGACCCAGAAGCTTGAATGAAAGGACTTCTTCCAGAGGATTGTTGAGAAAGTAGGTGGTGGGGGGGGGCGGGCCCCCCGCCCCCGCTCTGTGTGCAATATGTCCCCACCATATTTCCGCAGGGCACTCAAGGTCCGCCAACAACCACCTTCTATTAAAACTACCAAAATCACGAATCACTGCTCACGTTCACTCTTTCATTCCTCTTTTCCCCCCACCTTTGGAATAAACTCCCTCACCCTCTTCAATCCTATTCTTCCCTCCAGGCCTTCAAAACAGCTGTTCACCACCACCTCTTATCTTCCCCCATACCAATAACCTCGCATCTTTTCTGAGCCCCCACGTTAACTCCCTACCCCCAAAACACACCGTCCCTGTCAAATTTCCCCTGCTTTCCTTCCTGAAAGTCCCTGTAATGTCCACTCTTGTGTACCCGTGTTCCCCGCCCCACCTCCACCTCCTCCCTCCCCCACAGGGTCTAGATATAAATGTCCTCCCTGTTCCCCCAGCCTTGTTTTGTCACTATCCCTATCCCGCCCCTCTTGTCTCGATGCCCCCCTCTGCTGAGTGCACCCTGATGTGTAGCTTTCCCATACGAAGCCTCGACAAGGTATACAAAAAAAAAGAAGTCATATTAACTGATATCTTTCAACAGCTCACTGGAGTCAGGACAGATCCCATAGTATTGGAGAGTAACAAGTGTAACAAAATTACTTATTAAGAGCTTGATAGAATAAGTAGATAACAATAGTCCTTTGGAAACACTGATTATGGATCAGATAGGGAACTATTCTGATAATTTTAAGTTAATTGAAAATATCCAACACAGGTTTACTAACGTTCGATACGTTATAACAAATATGTTGAATTTTCTTGAGGGAGATACGAGTGTGGTTGATGTACTATTCCTGAACTTGCAGAAGGCATTTCATAAGGTAGAACATAAGAGGCTATTAGTTAAGGTTTGGCTTATGGATTTATTGGTAGAGTAACAAACTGGTTTTGGATCATCAGCAGAAGGATCTCAGACTGGGAAATTGTAAATCATGGAGTGCCTCATGGATCAGTCCGAGGAAACTATTGTTTGTAATTTATATCAACTGAGTGACGGGCCGCTTCAGGGGCGGGCGTAGGTGCGTGCCCGATCTAGGTGAGTGCCAGTATGTGCAGCCCTCTCTCGCCCTCTTCTCCTCCGCCCCCTCTCTCACCCCCCCCCCCCCCCCCCCCCCCCCCCCCCCCCTCCCCACCCACCCCCCACCCCCCCCCCCCCCCCCCCACCCCCCCCCCCCCCCCCGCCCCCTCTCCCCCCCCTCCCCCCACTCCCCCCCCACCCTCTCTCGCCACACGCCCCTCTCTGCGGCACCCCCTGCCTGATGTAGACCGAGACCCCGCCTCTTCGATCGTCCACTCGCCGCCTCACCCCCACTCTCCACAGCACAAGCCACGCCCCCATCTCTCATCCCCCCCTCTCTCGCCCCTCTCTCTCGCACTCACTCTCCTCGGCCCCCTCTCTCTCGCCCCCTTCTCTCGCCCCTTCTCTCGCCCCCACCCACTCTCATCCCCCTCTCTCGCCCCCACTCTCGCACCCACTCTCTCCACCCCCCCACTCTCATCCCCTCTCTCGGCCCCTCTCTCTCACCCCCTCTTCACCCCCCTCTCTACCCCCTCTCTCACCCCCCTCTCTCGCCCCCTCTCGCCCCCCGTCTCTCTCCACCCCTCTCTTCCCCCCCTCTATCCCCCCTAGTCCTCGCCCTTCCTCATCTCCCCCTCCTCTCTCGCCCCCACTCTCATCCCCCCTCTCCCGTCCCCTCTCTCGCAGATATTGGTCGACAGATAAATGGACCGTAACTTGGGAACTGCTCGTCCGATTAATATCAAACCTCGAAAAAGGCACATCCGCGGGTCCCCAGGCAATATTCCGGGCAAGTTTCAATCAGAGCGAACCGTCAATCGTCAAAAAAAAAAAAAAAAAAAAAACATTAATTGTGATGTCATTTGTGACGTCATAGCACCGTGTCCTGTCATTGGTCGACAGATAAATGGCCGTAACTTGGAACCGCTCGTCCGATTAATATCAAACCTTGAAAAGCACATCCGCGGCCCCGGCATATTCCTGGCAAGTTTCAGTCAGATCGGACCGCTTGATCGTGCAAAAAAAAAATAATAATAAACATTAATTGTGACGTCATTCGTGATGTCATAGCACCGTGTCTTGTCATTGGCCGACAGATAAATGGCGTAACTTGGGAACCGCTTGTCCGATTGATATCAAACCTCAAAAAGGCACATCTGCAGGGCCCCGGCAATATTCCTGGCAAGTTTCAATCAGATCCGGACCGCGCGGTCGTCGAGAAACGCGGTCGCAGACAGACAGACAGACAACAACACACACACACACACACACACACACACACACACAGAGATTGCTGGAATTATAGATAGACTAGTAACGGGCCCGTAGGGGCGCGCCGTAGGTGCGTGCCGTAGGGTGAGTGCCAGTATGTGCAGCCCTCTCTCGTCGCCCCTCTCTCTCGCCCCCCTCTTCTCGCCCTCTCTCTCGCCCCTCTCTCTCTCTGTCCCCCCACTCTCATCCCCTCTCTCGCCCCCCCACTCTCATCCCCCCTCTTCCGCCCCCCCCACTCTCACCCCCCTCTCGCTCCCCTCTCTCACCCACCTCTCTCGCCCCCTCCTCTCCCCCCCTCTCTTCGCCCCCCTCTATCCCCCGAGTCTCCGCCTTCCTCTCCCCCCCTCCTCCTCTCTCCCCCCACTCTCATCCCCCCCTCTCCCGTCCCCCTCTCTCGCAGATATTGGTCGACAGATAATGGCCGTAACTTGGGAACTGCTCGTCCGATTAATATCAAACCTCGAAAAGGCAAATCCGCGGGTCCCTAGCAATATTCCTGGCAAGTTTCAATCAGATCGGACCGTCAATCGTGCAAAAATAAATAAAATAAATAAATAAAACATTAATTGTGACGTCATTCGTGATGTCATAGCACCGTGTCTTGTCATTGGTCGACAGATAAATGCCGTAACTTGGGAACCGCTTGTCCGATTAATATCAAACCTTGAAAAGGCACATCAGCGGTCCCCAGCAATATTCCTGGCAAGTTTCAATCAGATCGGACGTCAAGTGCAAAAATAAATAAATAAATAAATAAATAAACATTAATTGTGACGTCATTCGTGATGTCATAGCACCCTGTCCTGTCATTGGTCGACAGATAAATGCCGGTAACTCGGAACCGCTCGTGTCCGATCGATATCAACCTCGCAAAAGGCACATCCGCGGGTCCCCGCAATATTCCTGGCAAGTTTTAATCCGATCGAGCCGGTGATCGTCCGGTTATTAATAATTTGGGAAAAAATTGTATGATAAGGTGAGAAGGTGGAACGACACCTTCAGCTGCCATATATACACCTTTTCAACACTGAAAAAGCAGTAAAATGGCCGTAACTTGGGAACCGCTCGTCCGATCGATATCAAACCTCGAAAAGGCACATCGCGGGTCCCCGGCAATATTCCTGGCAAGTTTCAATCAGATCGGACCGGCGGTCGTCGGAGAAACCGGTCGCAGAGAGACAGACAGAAGACAGAGAGACAGACGAGACAGACAGACAGCAGACAGACACACACACAGATTGCTGGAATTATAGATAGACTCTAGTATGGGCCCGTAGGGCGGGCCCGTAGGTGCGTGCCCGTAGGTGAGTGCCAGTAGTGTGCAGCCTCTCTCTCAACCTCGAAAAGGCACATTCACGGGTCCCAGCAATATTCCTGGCAAGTTTCAATTGTGCAAAAGAAATAAATAAATAAATAAATAAATAAACATTAATTGTGATGTCATCGTGATGTTCATTAGCACCGTGTCCTGTCATTGGTCGACAGATAAATGGCCGTAACTTGAACCGCTCGTCCGATTTAATATCCAACCTTGAAAAGCGCATCCGCGGGGCCGCCGCAATATTCCTGGCAACTTTCAATCAGATCGGACCGTCGATCATGCAAAAAAATAAATAAATAAATAAATAAACATAATTGTAGTCGTCATCGTCTGATGTCATAGCACCGTGTCTTGTCACTTGGTCGACAGATAAATGGCTGTAACTTGGGAACTGCTCGTCCGATTGATATCAAACCTCGAAAAGGCACATCCGCGCGGTCCCCGGCAATATTCCTGGCAAGTTTCAATCCGATCGGACCGGTGATCGTCCGGTATTAATAATTTGGGAAAAAATTGCATGATAAGGTGAGAAGGTGGAACGACACCTTCAGCTGCCATATATACACCTTTCAACACTGAGAAAAGCAGTAAAATGGCCGTAATTTGGGAACCGCTTGTCCGATCGATATCAACCTCGAAAAGGCACATCTGCGCGGCCCCGGCAATATTCCTGCAAGTTCAATCAGATCGGACGCGGCGGTCGTAACGACGTGATCACGCGGTCGCAGACAGACAGACACACACACACACACAACACACACACACACACACACACAGATTGCTGGAATTATAGATAGATGATATGGATAGTGGGATTGATTAAGAGGAGACTCAAATTTTACAGATGATACCAATCTTGGAGGTAAAGTATATATCAAAGAGAAACGGGTAAGGGAGAGAGACGGCATAACCAGGTTCAGGAAAGTGTAGGCACAATCATTGTTTGAGGAAAAAAGATTGGCAGATTCACATTCATTGTTTGGAAATGTAATGTATTGGGAATGGACAGGAATAACAGAAATATAGACTACATAATGCAAGGGATACAGAACTAGAATATCTTTGTTGGCGAAGTGTCCTCCTCTCTGAGTTAATATTTGGTAGGAGCACCTTTGACAGCAATTACAGCTGTGAGTCGATTGGGATAGGTCTCTGCCAACGTTGCACACCTTGATTGGGTAATATTTGCCCATTCTTCTGCACAAAACTGTTCAAGCCCAGTGAAATTGCATGGGGAGCGTTGATGGACAGCAATCTTTAAGTCATGCCATGGATTTTCGATTGGATTTAGGTCAGGATTCTGACTGGGCCACTCAAGGACGTTTATCTTTTTGTTCCTTAGCCACTCCAGTGCAGCTTTCGCTTTGAGCTTTGGGTTGTTGTCATGCCAATATCTGCTTCCATCCCAATATCTGCTTTCTTGCAGAGGGCAGCAGGTCTTCCTCTTGGATTTTTCTGTAGTTTGCTCTATCCACAGATATATATATATATATATATATATATATATATATATATATATATATATAATGTACACGGTTTATACAGAAACATTTAAACTGGCTCAACTCTTCTTACTTCCTCTTTAGTGATATGTCCTCTGGCCTAGTGTCCATACAACCTGGTAAAAAACAAAATGTCCACTTTTTTTTTTTTTAATCAATGTCCTTCATGATTTTAAACATTACTATGAAATTTCCTCATCATTTGTAAAGTAAAATTCTCAGTATAACTCACTGTTCCTCAAAGCTTAGTCTATCTAGCCCTATAAAATCAATCTGTTATCTCGATGCTGAATCAATCCAATTGCAGCTATATCCTTCCTCAAATGCAGTGACCAAAAACTGCACACCGAAATCGAGGTAAGTTCTCACTAACTTTGTGTGTAATGCTAACTTCCCTTATAATCGCAATTGTAAATTAGCTCAGGTGTAACCAATCGGGCATCAAAATCACACACCAAGTTAAATGCCCCCCACCTGTGTTCATTTGTAGTGACAATGTTTCAGAATAAAATCAGCTGTCCCTGTAGGTTTCCTCTGCTAGGTAGTACATTTCACAGAAAAGACTAAACCATGAGCACCAAGGAGCTTTCAAAAGACCTCCGGGATAAAATTGTGGAAAGGCACAGATCAGGGGATGGGTATAAAAATATTTCAAAGTCCTTGAATATCCCTCGGAGCACAGTCAAGACAATCATTAAAAAAGTGGAAGGCGTATGGTACCACCAACACCCTGCCGAGATCAGGCCGTCCCTCCAAACTAGGTGACCAAGCCAGGAGGAGACTGATCAGAGAGGCCACCAAGAAGCCAATGGCAACTTTGAAAGAGCTACAGGCCTTTATGACAAAGACTGGTCACTGTGTGCATGTGACAACAATATCCCAAGCATTCCACATGTCTCGCCTGTATGGTAGGGTGACAAGAAGGAAGCCATAACTCAAAAAAGCCCACCTTGAGTCCCGTTTGAAGTATGCAAAAAAAAACACTCTGGAGATTCTGAAGCCATGTGGGAAAATGTTTTGTGAACTGACAAAACAAATATGGAACTTTTTGGCCGAAATGCAAAACGTTACGTTTGGCACAAACCCAACACAGCACATCACCCAAAGAACACCATCCCTACTGTGAAGCATGTTGGTGGCAGTATCATGTTATGGAGATGTTTCTCATCAACAGGGACTGGGGCACTTGTCAGGATAGAAGGGAAAATGGATGGAGCAAAATACAGAAAAATCTCAGCATTAAACCTGCTGCCCTCTGCAAGAAAGGTGAAATTGGGACGGAAGGTCTCCTTTCAGCATAACAACGACCCAGAGCGCACAGCCAAAGCTACACTGGAGTGGCTAAGGAACAAATAGATAAATGTCCTTGAGTGATCCACTCTTAAATCCAATCGAAAATCTGTGGCATGACTTGAAGATTGCTGTCTATCAATGCTCTCCACGCAACTTGACTGAGCTTGAACAGTTTTTTTTATAGAAGGATAGGCAAATATTGGAAGAGTGAGACTTATTCCCTGTGAGAAATATATGTATATATGTGTGTGTGTGTGTGTGTGTGTGTGTGTGTGTATGTAAGAGAGGCTGCAAGACTGCTGTGACCTTATTTTCGGTTCATGACCTCATTTCATTGCTGTGTCAAAGCAATTTGTTGAGGTTTGTATTATTTCCCTGTAATTTTGACCTGAGGATTTTTTCCAATTGAATTGGAGAACTTGAATGACACTACATTTATATTAACCTTGCTCAATGATTGTCGAAGAAAAGGCAACTGTGAACACAAAAAAAAAGATCACTGGCATGGCTTCTCTTTGAGCCAAAAAATTCGAGTCTCAGTCAATTTAACCAATTTTACCTTCACACTTTCGCCCTCCAACTCCTCTTGCCCAACTTTCCGTTCGTGGTACAATAATTTCTGTGGTGAGGCAATTACTAGAGAGCAGCGTGCCTTTTCCTCCTGGAAAGAAAACCCCACTGGTGGGAATATGTGGTCCCTCCATAAAGCTCGCATTGTGTTTCAGTCTTCAAACAAACCAGAGCTCAACAGGATCACCTAAGGTCCAATCTTTTACCATCCACAAATTATTGGTGGCAGTTGGTGAAGTCTATCACTGGTACATGCAACACATCTGTTCCTTCACTCTTGAAGAAAGGAGTAATGATCAACACTGTTTTAAGTGAGTCTGAGTGCCTTAACTTTCTTTGTAAACAAGACCAAGGTGTCAAATCCCTTTCTTCTACTCCCCATTGGACACCGCTCCTTCCACCCGAGCACCCCCACCCACTCACACACACAAAACCTCCTCCAGCATGTTACCCTCCCCAAGTCAAAACATAACATTCACATTCATTCTTTTATCCTCCATTTCTCTCACCTTTGAAACTCTTCCTGAGTCCATTCCCTCCAGCATTACAACTTTACTCCTCCAGGATTTCAACAACCACTTTATGGTCTCTCCATTTTCTATCTCTGAGCATTTCAACATCCTCTAAGATCATTTTACCCTTTTATTTGCAGCTCCCGTCTTTATATTGTGGTGCATACATGCATTCTTGCCAGTTATTCCCATCATCCTCTGTTATTCTGCTCTTCCATGAGGTTTGATACATATAAACAAAAAATTAATTGAGATGACTTCATTTCACTTTGCCAACCATGCATTTACTTCTTCTTTTAATGGCCACAATAATTACCACGTTCTTGTGGGAATGGCCAAGTGTGAAGTTGAACGTGAAAATTTCAATGACAGCAATAGAACATACTCTTACAGGAACAGTGTTCAGGGGTGAGTGGGTAATGGGTCTAATATAGATTAGCTCTGGAAACATCAAGTTTTTCACGAACCACCTGGCCAGGCTTGATGTTCGACGAAGGTTAGGGCAGGAATTTTGAATTTGGCCATGGTGCTGGAAATGGCTCGCCTACTCTTCATGAAGGACACCGTGGGATGTTTGACGTCCACCAACTAATGCCAGCAGCCCGTTTAACATCAATCCAAGGAATGGCACACACATTGATGAATCACCCAGCTTATGAAACACCATAGGATGACATTTTATAGCTGGATCGGGATTAAAACACAGACTCGACAGCTCAGAGGCG
>CM068952.1:25443710-25454115 GCA_035128595.1 Eptatretus atami | reverse complement strand
CTGTATACATAGTATACATATATATATTATATATTATGTATATTATATAAAAATATATATCTTTCTTATAATTCCATGTGTCGTGTCTGTGTCTGTGTCTGTGTCTGTGGTCTCGCATGTTTCTCGAACAACCACTGGTCTGAATCTAATTGAAACTTGCCAGTATATTGCTGGGGACGCTGAGATGTGCCTTTCCAAAGGTTTGATATTAATCGGACAGTGCTTCCGCAAGTTATGGCCTATTTATTTTACCAAACAATGACAAAGACAATTTACTGCGTGGGCGTGGCCGATGGGGGAGGGAACCTCAAGTCACGTTCCCGCATTACGGGTTACAACGTACGGACGTTCCGGATAGTGATGATTCGTGTAATTCTTATAAAATGTTCTCGATTTCCTTAGTGCGCATTTATAGATAACACAATGCCCAGTTAATGATCGTTTCAATATTAGACGGTGTATAAATTCGGTAACATCAGAGTGAGCTGGGTATCTCCGAACCCAGGAAGGTAAATTTTTTTTTTTTTTTGGCCAACGAAGGTTTTTTTTTATCTCTTAATCGTTTCTGCTTGTGTTTTTTCTATGCGATGCATTGCGAAAAGGCAAATACGTTTGGCGCTAATTGGATAATTGGCCATTAAAGAGAATTGCGAATAATCCGTAACCGATATTGCCGAAACTTCCGGACAATGAGGACTATACTTCCGGAACTCCGGATAGTGACGAGTACTGATTCCTTCTTCTGATTTTTCTCCGATTGTATTCGACTATCTTGTATTCTTGTCTTTCTCGATTTCTGTATTCTCGATTTTCTGTTCTCGATTTTCTTAAACAGCAATGCCCCATATGCCAGTCAGTGACGCATTATCTGTATTGCTTCATCGATTTTTCCTGTCCTCGATTTATCGACTTACTGGGTATATTCTTCCTTTCTTCGATTTCTGTACTTTCTCATTTTCTTGAACACAATGCCCCAATCCAGTTCGTCGTTACGACAGCGAAGGGAAGCGATAGCTGCGCGTCATGTCACGTGCATATGAATCTTAACGAAGGGCACGGAGCTGCTTCGTTGGCAGACACACTGAACGCAAGGCAAGGGGTGTCGGTGCAGCTGAAATGCGATGAAGAACGACTGCTCGCTTAGCAAGACAACATGAAGCGAGGCATAGGTGGTCGTGCAGAAAGAAACGGATAAGAACGACTGCCTCGCTTAGCAGCAAACATTGAACGCGAGGCAAGGTGTCGTGCAGAAGAAACGGATGATGAACGAGCTGCTCGCTTGGCAGACAACATTGAACGCGAAGGCAAGGCGTCGTGCAGCTGAAACGGATGAAAGAAACGAAACTGGCTCGCTTAGCAAGACAACATTGAAGCAGCGAGGCAACGGTGTCGTGCAGAGAAACGGATGAAGAACGAATGCTCGCTTGGCAGACAACATTGGAACGCGAGGCAAGGCGCCGTGCAGTAAGAAAAGGGTACGGGCACCTGTAGAGCGACGTGAGAGCGAAGGACGGCCTGTTGTGGTTGTTGTTTCTGGCCGCGGTTTTGAAAGTTTTTTTATTTTTTTTGTTTGCAATGTACGGGCACAGCACCTACGGGCATCGGACTACTGTATCTATAATTCAGCAGTGTGTGTGGTGTGTGTGTGTGTGTGTGTGTGTGTGTGTGTGTGTGTGTGTGTGTGTGTGTGCTCTGTGACCGCTGTTTCTCGCAACCACTGGTCCGATCTAATTGAAACTTGCCAGGTATATTCCTGGGGCCCTGTGGATGTGCCTTTTCAAGGTTTGATATTAATCGGACAAGTGTTCCCAAGTTATGGCCATTATACCAACCAATGACAAGCACGTTGCTGCGGCATTTATTCCAACCAATGACAAGACACGTTGCTGCGCATACGAAATGACAGCGTTGCTGCGTAGCGTGGCCGATGGGAAGAGAACCTCAGCCGCGTTCCCATTACGGGTTACAACGTACGCGACTTCCGGATAGTGATGAACAGTGTATTTAATAATTTCTCGATTTTTATGCGCATTTATAGATAAACACAATGCCCCATTCCAGTCGTCGTTTACGAGAGGAAGGAACAGACTTGTGTGGTTGTTTGAAAGTTATATTTTTTTTTTGCACGTAGTTTTTTTTTCTTCTTCTCTTCTCTTCTCTTTGTGTTTTTTCCTTGTGATGACATTGGAAAAGCAAAATACGTTGGCGCTAATTGAATAATTGCCATAAAACTAAATTGCGATAATCGTAACTGCGATATGCGAACTTCGGACAGTGAGGACTTAACTTCGCGTAGGCGTGCGCGGCCGGCCGACGATGACGTCACGTGCCGTGCCGGTTACGATGGGGATCGATGTTGCCTTAGTTACCGTGGCGAAGGAGTGGCAATGGTCAATGGCAGCGAATGTCATGGCAAGCAAAGACAGGGAGGTAAACTTGATTTTAATTTGATTTTAATTAACTCTGTGTGAAGTATCACAGCAGTTGTTACTTCAATGCAAGCGATAATTCGTGGAATGCATGTGAACATTCCGTACGGGCACGCACACTTCGGATAGTGATGACTTACTGTATTCTAATAATTCTCGATTTCTTATGCGCATTTATAGATAAACACAAGCCCCAATCCAGTCGTCGTTTAGAGAAGCGAAGGAACGGCCTGTGTGGTTGTTTGAAAGTTTTTTTTTTGTTTTTTTTTCTTTTGCACGTACGTTTTTTTTTTCTTTCTTTTTTTCTTCTCTTCTCTTTTGTTTCCTTGCGATGACAGTTGCGAAAAGGCAAAATACGTTGGCGCTAATTGAATAATTGGCCATTAAAACTAAATTGCGAATAATCGTAACTGCGATATGCGAACTTCCGGACGTGAGGACTTAACTTCGGACTTCCGGATAGTGACGAGTACTGTATTCTTTCTCGATTTATGATTACTGTGTCTTTCTCGATTTTTTTCTCTAATTTATTGACTTACTGTATTCTTTTTGTTTCTCGATTTCTGTACTTTCTCGATTTCTTTCTCGATTTTCTTAAATACAATCCCAATCCAGTCGGCGTTTACGAAGCGAAGGACGGCCTGTGTGGTTGTTTGAAAGTTTTTTTTTTTTGTTGGCACGTACGGTCACGGCACGTATGGCAGCACGTCGGGCACGCGAGAAGGCGAGGAAAGGCCTGTTGTGGTTGTTCTGGCAAGTGGTTTTGAAATTTTTTTTTTTGCACGTACGGCCCGCACGTACGGGCACGTATAGTATATAAGTTTATATATATATACACACAATGTACACGAGTCATAAAATAGAACCATCCTCACACATTCGATTTCAGTTTCCTTCAGGCATTGAAACCCATAAATAATCATATTTAACCCAATAACGTCCTTTAAGAGACTTTTAAGGTCTTCGGTGAATGCTAGCAGATGGGAAGGAAATTGGATGAAAATGAGCGTTTTTAGATAAAAATGCATTGTAAAGGAAATTGAGGCCTGTAGTTATGAATGCCCATTCGACTCTTCACAACTTTTATGTTAACTATAATTCACCCTCCGATTTCATCTTTTGTAGTCACGAACATGATTTAAGTTTCGGTGTTGGTGAAAGGTGAAGAAAATAGTCAATTTGGTGTTTTTTAGACGAAATGCATTCTAATAGGCGTTTTGAATGTATCTATGGGTTGTATGCGTTGCGTGAAGGGGTGTGATGGAGGACAGGAGAGAAGTGGGAGGAGAGGAGGGAGGGTTAAGGTTCCCTCTCAGGAATTAGGTATAATAGCCGTTTTGAATGCATTTAGTCGGACGCGAAGCGGGAGGGGGTCAGAGGGAGGAGAGGAGATAAGTGAGAGGGAGGACAGGTTGCTGCGAGGGAATTAGTTATTTATTATTACTTGTCAAAGTTTAGTGACTGAAAACTGATGTTAGGGATCGAACTGTAGTCTAATGATATACGAGCATACCCGCGGCTCCTGCGCGACAATGTTGGGGTGGGTGTGTTGAGAAAGGAACTGATGCAGAGTATCATTAGTAATTTTAACTTTTAATCCGTAAGTGGAATACGATTTCACTGTTTCAGAACCATTTTATTTACTTTTTTGTGCATGCACCTCATATGGTATTTGAGATAATGTAAGCCGAATATCACGTTATTCGGCGCAAACAAAGTCGAAGTAGCGCGACACGAAACCACAAAACTCGGAAATAATATATAAGATTTTCATGTTCCGGGGTTTTTAGAGTATATTTTGTGTTGTTGCCTCTTTTCCATCGATATTATTCAATAATACTTCGAAACTTTGCACATGATAATTGAATATGTGAAGACAACAGTAACATGGAACGATACAGTATTTATGAATGATGTTTGGTTTTAGGGAATTTTTTAATTTATGACGTGAAGTGTATTCGACGCTTTTGAAGTTTACAAATTAGTGGCAGAAGTCAGTCAGTCAGTCAAAGCAGGTTTGCCCCCCCCGCCCCCAAAAATCACAGTAAATCCTCTCAAGTCAAGGTGGAAGTGTCACTCTCCCTACCCTCTTCGCCCCTGTGTGTGATTTCCACCTCCATCCCTTCCCCTGTGCGGTGTAGCATGATGAGGGGTGAGGGGTAGATGAGATCTTGAAGTCAATTTTAATGATGTGGAATTAAAATTAACAAACTGTATTTCACATGTGCATGGACATGTTTCCATTATTATGTGAAGGAAATAATTTGTGTAGATTACATCATTTTTGGATCTGACGAATTGCCAGTACTAACTTTGTAAAACTCTACGTACAGCATCTAACTCAAGATGTCCCAAATGTAATGCATGTCTATCCTGTGAGTTTCCCACGGTGCCCGACTGGTTTTATATTAATAAATGGCAGTGTGTGCCAGCCAGTCAGTCAGTGTTTCTTTCTCTCCATAATTCCAAAACCCATGAACCTAGCTGCCCCAAACTCTGCATGTATACTAGGGACTCCAAAGGAGTGATGGATGAACAAGAAAGAGGAATCAGAGATTGCAGGCCTTCGCCAGGACTTCTTTTTGTGGTGCTATTTTTGTGTGGCGTTTGTGTACTGATGTGTTACATATTAATAAGAGATATTAGAAACTGCCGCTTTATAACTGCGGCAGTGATGACTGGGACCAAGACGTCCCGCTTTAATGCAACCCGCTCCGATCGGACACCTGACCTAGCCATGACGTTTTTAAAAATTATTATTTCATTGAATTTAGAACAGGAAGGATTAAAATAAATTCAATTCAATTCAATTGGAAGACAAATAGGTTCCATCATGCATTGGGAGTAATCAGAAGGAACCCAAACAAGCAAAAAGTAAAGGATTAGTCATCAGGAGTACCCTTGGATAAGATTAACATTTCAGCTGCTACTCATCTACCCTCAACCCATCCATGCACATCAAGTGAGCATTAATTCAGAAAAAAAAAGAACCCATAATCAATAATTAAATAATTCTGCTGCCAGACCATATGTCCGATCAGGTTGAAATTTAAAATCTGTATTCCCATCATTACTCTATCATAAATGTGAACTTCCATGGTCGATTGATTAAGCATTTCAGGAAAACATCATTTTGATATTTTTCTTCATCCAATATGGCTGCCAAACCTTGTGAGCTATCAATTGCTCCATAAAAAAAAACTTGACACTAAGGGTTGGAGAAATTTGTGTGAAGTTTCCCTCGATCTATCCAGCTGTTCTGAGAAGAGATTTTTTATGGGTTTTGTGGTAAATCCAATATGGCTGCCAAACCATGTGACCATGACATCATACGTGTGAGCCTTTTGTTCCTCTTGAGGAGGCGGTCATAACCTGTAAAGTTCCGCCTCGATCTGTTCAGCCACTTTCGAGAAGAAGATTTTTTGAAAGGTGTTTTAAAAAAAAAACACAACAATATGGCTGCTGAAATCACGTGACTGATGACAAAATCAATTTTTTCTCTTCTGTTGACCAATTTTATCCATAGAATACCCTCAAAATTTTCATACTTATCAGATGTAGGCATTCTTCATATGCAATTATGACGTCATAACAAGGCACTTTTGACGTCATAAAAAAAATCACACTTATTCCCGTTGAGGAGTATTTGCCAAGTGCCAAGTTTCATTTTTCTCCTTGGTGCAGGTTTCAGAGATAGAGGTCCAAAGTTTCTCTGTTTTTCCCAATATGGTTGCACACCACGTGACCTATGATGTCATAATTATCAATAAAAACATTCTACATGAGTCTCGCACAAAATGTTGAAAATTTCGTCTTGATCTGACATAGCAGTTTTGTAGAGAAAAACACAAAAGTTCTGTGTGGACAGAACACAGACAGACAGATTTGAACCAGACGCAATACCCTCTCCTTCGGCTGAGGGGTAAAATTGAGTGTTTTGTTGTGAATTGAAGATATTGACGGGCTTAATTTAATTATCCTTTACGACCGTTATCCTGCTCTGCTCAACAATTCATTTTTTTGGCCTGCTCTGTTCAACATTCCTTGACTTGGAACAGGCCACAACAATTTCTGAACGATAAAGCACTGAAATTGTTTTTTCAAACTTTCTCAACTCATATCATCGAATGCCTGAGAATCTATTATATCTAATGAATCGCTATATATATATTCCAATTGCTTATAATGCCTGCGGGACGCCAGGTGTTCGAGGCTCTATTCATTTCCACACATGCGATAGAGGCTTCTGAATATCTTAACCTGAGCGAATTTCCAAATTAAAAACTATGGAGAATTGACCCCAGCAGCAGTTTCCGACCCGCTAAAAAGTGTTGGAATTTATTGTTTTAAATTTTGGATTTTGGTTTGAACATTTCGGACGTCTCCGGGAGGTGTTTAAATATGACCATTGACAATCGCTTGCCAAGCCTTGCCATCCTTATGGCGGATGTTTCTTTGGGGTGCTTCCTGAGTGAATTAAGCCATTTGTCTGAGCACTCTACAAGCTGCCTCGATGTTCCTTGTCAGGCCATGGTAACACAGCAAAAAGTACCCGCACTGTCCTCTGATAAACCCATATCAAACAATACAATTGATCGATCCCACCTGCCTGTGTTGTAGCCCCATGGAGTCGGTGGTGCCAACCTTGCCGTTACTTATGGATGCATGGAGGGAAGGGGTAATGGAATGGATGGAATAAGCCATGGCGAGACAGTAAAAATGCGGATTGTAAATGACTTTTTACAGGCGAGTGCGCTTGTCATACAATGTGCACCGAGTTTGAAATGTCCCGGTGTCCCCTGGTCTCCCCCATACGTTCCTCAAGTGCATGCGCCGTCCGTTAGATGCAGTGCGTAACCTAGACGAAATGGCGACATTGACGAAATCCGAGTACTTTCAATGGAAATTGTGAACTATGTGTTATATATGTGAAACCATTGAATTTATTGCTTGATGGAAAAAACAAAAACGTCCCTCTCTACTGCCTACGAAATGAACGAAAGATGTTCATTTCTGCCACCATGGCATTTCGCGCCGAACGCTGAAAGTACAAGTCTTATTATGCATCATTCTCTTTATATTGCACGCGCTGTATTTGAGGAATTTCATTGTTGTTACGCTGTTGTCGTTTTTGAACTAAATTAATGACTTCAATGATAGCCATGATGATTAATGTTAATAAAGTATGAAGGCGTTATCCTCATTTCCCTCCTTCAGTCCCACTACCATGAAGTGAAGATAAATAACGTGTTTCCAATTGTCTTGGTTAAATCTGAACAGAGTTTAAATGTACCTTCACGCTCGGAGCAGTTGCTGCTGAGCCGCTGGCCCAGAGATGCTCGCAGATGCAAACCCTGGTGGAGCTACTTTAGAGGTTATTAGGGGAGAGTTATTTCCAGACCTAAGCCATTGCAGATGCTGCAGGGATGCAACAGGCAGAAAGCAATAGCAGGTGGGAACTATTTCATTCATCATTCATTCCTTACACCTTGTGTTCACTTGAGATTGAAGATGATGTGTTCATGGATAAACTGTGGACTTTTCTGTGATTCACTTTTCATCTTGCATCCTTCCTTCCCTCTACATCCATCCTTCTCTTCATTCCATTCTTAATTCCTTCCCATCTCTTCATTGTCCTTGCCGCCATTCCAATCCTCTCTACTTCCCTCTCTCTCACCTTTCAATGATTATGATAAACAATTGAGTGGTGTGATAAGTTCCACACGTGTTTTTTTTGTGAGTTTGGAGGTGAATTATATTGTGTTGTGGTGTTTGAGTTTGGTTTTGAGCCGGAGAGTGCCTGGGTTGGAAAGATGGACGTTTGGCGATCGGAGATTGCTGCCTGGGTCTTGATTCTGTGCTTTGATTTTGTTGATTCAGCTCGCGGTTGTGAGATTTTGGACTCCCTACGCATTCATTGAAACGATGTGCTGACTTTTCAAAAAATTGCATGAAACACTGGTGTCTCCTGGCATGATGCATTGCAGCTCAGGTGTGATGGCTTCGGAGGGTCTTTAGGACTGAGCCGTTTCGGTTTGGCGTGGGGTTGGGGCTTTGCAGCGGGTCCGGCTGCTAGAGGAGAGTTCGTTTTTCCAGTTCCGCGCCGGCATTCTCTAGCACTCTGGCATCTCCCAGCAGTGTGTGACTGCTCAGAGACCAGTTCCACAACGGATAAACGAGGATCCGTAGTTTGAGTCGCATACCTCAAGGGACCCATGTTATCTCTAAAAATGGCCGTGCTGTTGAAAGTGACGGGGTTTTGCTATCCTGTGAACATTGCTGTTTTAAAATGTACCCCATTTGTTCACTCCTGTACAATTCAGCAAAACGGACCATCCCCACCTACCCGTCCCTTCAATCCCACTCCAAAGTGAAAGTGATTAATGGTTTGTACCATATTTGATGCCTGTGTGGACTGTGTGCTTTCCCGCTGATGGAAGCCGCTGGTAGCTTGAACATGTTGCTTTGGCGTTTGAGCCTCGTAACTGCTAAATCTATTTGTCTCAGTTCTTCCAACATCCTTTGTTCTTTGTTTACTTCATACTTATTTAATTTTTTTCACATCTCTTTATTCATTCTAATTCTGCTTTTTCTCTCTTTATCTCTCTTATTTCTCTATCTCTCTTTGTTATCTATTCTCTCAGGAAAAGTGAATTATTGCAAAAAAAATTTCTGTAAGGTCACTTGGCTGCTCCTGATGGGTTTTGAGGGTAGTGGGGTAGCGGCTGGAACTCGACCTATCCAAACCTCCTGATGACTCCATCTTGCTTTACCTCTTCGGGTTCTTTCCTTGTCTCCGTTTGGATCCAACACCTTTCCCCACCTGACTTCGCCACCCCACCCCTGGAGTGTATAGCGACGTGTGTTGAAGCGTTACCTCCCTTACCGGCCGCTTCACTCTCCTGCTACCCCTCCCTTCCTCACCCTCCTACTCTCTCCCCCTCTTAATATTCCCCTTGCAGTGAAGCGCAGGTTTTTATTTGCTAGTATACAATGCAGCCCTAATAAATGCCGTGTGTGTCTCCTCCAAATTCAAAACTATGAACCTAGCACCAAACTTTGCATGCATACTAAGGGACTCCAAAGGAGTGAGTGAATGAAAGTGGGAAGTTTGGGTTAATTCACCCTTTTGAAAGATAATTCACTGGTCAACACGATTTCTCTTGCATGGGTTTTTTTCAAACGATCTAGCTCTTTTGGGTGCTGAATCCAAATCTGTCGTTAGTTTTGCCTATCACATCAGGTTTTGAACTAGAAAAATCTTAAGTTTGAGAAAACAGCAATTTTACACCTCGAAGTTGAAAAACGACTGTTGCATTGAAGATCGAATAGATGCAAAAATGTTTACAAGAAAGGTACCTACTTCAATACAATATTTAATTCATACATTAACATATAATCCATGCTTGCTTGCACATATTTACACATTTCTTCGATATTTAATGTATGGAGTTTACAAATTTCAACTAAACTAAGTTAATATATATATATATATATGTGAAAAAGTTCCCCCTTTAACATGGTGTTACATCACTTAAATACAAGACATCATCAAGTCAAAGCAATTTTCTGAGTTTTGTGACTTTTCACTTATTTACCAACCAATGACAAGACACGTTGCTGCGTAGGCGTGGCCGATGGGGAAGAGAACCTCAGCCGGTTCTCCATTACGGGTTACAACGTACGGACTTCCGGATAGTGATGACAGTGTATTGTAATAATTTCTCGATTTTTATGCGCATTTATAGATAAACACAATGCCCCATTCCAGTCGTCGTTTACGAGAGTGAAGGAACAGACTGTGTGGTTGTTTGAAAGTTATATTTATTTTTTTTGCACGTATGTTTTTTTTCTTCTCTTCTCTTCTCTTCTCTTTGTGTTTTTTCCTTGTGATGACATTGTGAAAAAGCAAAATACGTTGGCGCTAATTGAATAATTTGCCAATAAAACTAAATTGCGAATAATCGTAACTGCGA
>CM068952.1:25420476-25431682 GCA_035128595.1 Eptatretus atami | reverse complement strand
ATAGCACCGGGAGAGTGGTTCGTGATGAGGGAGATGGGCAAGGCTTTATTAAACAGTATTTTTTCTTCAACTTTTACACAAAGAACAGTCAGGGAGAATTGCCAATAGCTGAGAAGTATCTATCTGAGGAGGTGAGAAAGGTCTTTTCAGGAGAATACAGGTTGGAGCTGGAGGAAGAAAGGAACAGCGAGGTAACTCAGAGAAGATAATGCTCCGGTCCAGACAATATGTAACTGAGAGTATTGGAGTCGGTGGCTGAAGCAGGTAAGCGAGATGTTAACGGATATTTCCAAATAGCTCACTGGGTAGGACAGGTACCGAAGGATTGGAGAGTGGCAAATGTAACACCATTATTTAAGGAAAGGATCCAGAGAAAGAATTGGGGGAACTAATAGACCTTTTTGCTTGACTTCAGTTGTGGGGAAGGTGTTGAGACATTAATTAAAGGAGCAGATGAGGACCATTTTAAACAAATACAAAACTAATTAAAGGGTAGTCAGCATGGTTTACCAAAGGTAAGTTCCGTTAAGAAATTCTTTTTAGAGTTCTATGAAGCATGTCTGATTGGTGGATGATGGAAAGGCAGTGACATTGTATAGCTAGACTTTAAGGAAGGCCATTTGATGAGTAACCACATTGGGAGGTGTTAGCCAAAGTGATGGCTTGTGGGAGTGGCTGGTCAGGTAGTAATGTGGATTGCAAACTGGCCTTAGTGATAGGAAGCAAAGAGTGGCTTGTGAGTGGGAGAATGTCTTGCTGGGCAGGATGTAATTTCGGGGAACCTCAGGATTAGTACTCGGACCATTACATCAGTATTTACATCAAACGATTTGATAGTGGGGTAAAGAGGAAAGCTTTCAAATTTGCGGATGACAATGAAAGCTTGGAGGTGAGGTGGATAGCCAGAGGGGGTGGTGATCAATTCATGGAAAAGTATTGATACTTGTATGGATTGGCAAGATTGGCAGTGGAATTTAACCTGAAGCAAGTGAAGGTGAGTTGGGGATGGGAAAGAACAAGGAAAAATGAGATTACAGGATGCAAGGGGTAATTTGTAGCGTGTCACACAGGAGAAGGATGCTGGGGGTGGTAAAGATATGGAGGTAAGTAGGCCAGCACAATGCCAGGCAGCTATAGGTGAAAGCAAATAAAGGTTTTAGGTTGTATTCTGAGGGGGGTCATTTATAATCAAAAGAGGTGGTGTTTAACATTGTACAGGAAATAGTGAGGGCCACATCGAGAATGGTAATGTGCAGTTTGTGGTCACCACCAGTTTCAGGAGGATATAGATGCATAGAGGGTTCAGCGCAGGGCTACTATTTGTTCCGATCCCTAGCTAGACTCAGCTATGAAAGAGGCGGCTGAACGAACAGGGCTTTTCCACGAGCAAAGGAGGCGGTTACAAGGAATATGATCGAGAATGTTTAAAAATGAAAGGTAAAGATAAAAATAAGTACAGGTGAATTATTCACAGAGGACCAGGGCCAGAGCCTAGAGTAAAGAAGAGGAGAGTTAAGAAGTAGTAAGTCAGGGACTTTCACTCAGAGAGTAATTAATGCACAGAATGTCTCCCTGGAAAGGTAAGTGGCAGCAGAAAAAGTAAGATAAGTTAAATTAGAATTAGATAGGTAACCTGGAAAGTTATGAGATGAGATAGAGGGTATGGGGATGCTGATAAGACTTTTAGGTAGTTTTGAGCATTGGATGAGTGATTGTGTACGGAATGCTGTTGGTTGCTGGTCTGTCCAAGGGGGTTGTGTGGTTGTTGTGTTGTTTTTAAACAAGCCCCATGCCCCTACCCTGAGGGGAATAAAAGGAAAAAAAATACAAAATAATAAACAAGAAAACCAAAAATAATAATAATAAATTTCATTAATAATAAACATTTTTTAACATTTTCCTCATTGTTATAAGACCCTCTTCCATCCAATATATATCGATATCTCCGCATATATATCCAATATATATCCCCGCACTCTTATTGCTGTTCTGCAGTAGCATTGTCAAATTCACTGATGATCTCATACAACCTCTTAGACACATTTTGGCATGCAGCATGAAACCAGAATCTAAACAGAGTTCACATTCAAATTGTGATTTTATATTATATAAAATTGTATGTTCCTTGGTCCTTTATTTCCTGCTGCGCCTAACCTCCGACACTTTGTTGTGTTTAAGTGGGGATTTCAATTGTACTTCGAACCAAATTAAATTGGGAACAGTGCAGAACCAACATCCAGCCCTCAAACAGACCTTTCCTCCGATATTAATAATTGCGTCATTATCTCAAGTGATGTATGGTGGCTGCAACAATCCAAATCTGAAACAAATTTTAGCTGGTGTCAGGTTTTATGATAATAACCTTTCACATGTTCAGCTTGATCAATTTTATATTACCATTCCTTTCTTCATCTCGTGACATATACTGGTATTGGTCATTCTGGGTTTTTTGGCCATTGTTTATAGTGAAACTGGTTTTATTTCCTTGTTTTAGCATGAACCTGGTATTGGTCCTTTAGCACTATCTCCTCTTGAGTGGATGTTTTTGTAATCATCCTTTGAGACTTTTTTCAGCTTGGAATTGTACATTTACAAGTGTAATTTTTCAAACCTCTGCAGGTGGTGGGTGTTATGCTAAGTGGCAGATCAAGTGATTTTGGTCAGGCAAAAATAAAATAAATTGCCCATGAAATATAAAAATTAGTAATAAAGTTTTTTTTTTAGTGGACAACTTAGGGTGTTAATTGTTGCATAGAAGCAAGCTTTGCTTAAGGAACTAAATGAAGGCAAATGGGTCAGTGCTTTCAGCTGGCAGAGGTTAATCGTTTATTATCTCAGATACCTTTGCTAAATGACTAAGGAAGATGAAACGAAAAGTGAGTCAGCAAAATGCCAGCTCCATTCTACTGATGGACATGTTTAATGATGATAATACAGAAAATTTAGCATTTTGTGGAATTATATTTTTGGAATGTGTTTTCCTTTAAGTCTAATTGATAATGTCTGCAATGCAAGATTATATCACAATACCAAACTTACCCCGCTAAGAATTGAGCCTTCAGCAACATCGCTGGACGAGACTATCCTCTCGATTTAACTTAAAGATGCACTTCGATGACCTTTGCTGTTGTAAAGCTGCTGGTTTGATGGAACTAATACCAGCCAAAGTTTTATAAAACCTTTTTTGAATACACTTGGACCTGCTGTGGTTTCAGGTATTTTTTTTTTTTGTTTACAGTCTCCAAGAGAGTTTATTACCTGTTCGTTGTCGATGTGCAGTTGTATGCCTAATCCTCAAGAAAGGAGAGTTACAGCAAGCTACGGAACTGGTGACAAATTTCTCTCCTTTGTGCAGATTAAAAGATATTTACGAAAAGTGCTTCGAAAATATATATATATATATAATATATGACTGTTTTAAAGCAGTTATACATCATCATCAATCGTATGTATTCCACATGTAGGTTGTAACATAGTAACATCTTTCTAATATGGGAGTTATGGGATGTGTGTGCACTTCAATAGCAATATACTGATACCAAATATTTCCTTTATTGGCAAGAAAAGCCTTTGACTCTGCTAATCAATGAATATTGTTTTCACATTTTAAATCAATTTGGTTTTGGAGCACCTTTATTACCTTGCCCCTGAAGAGTGGAGGTGAATATGTTTTCAATTTATTCAAAAAACAATATATAGCATCATGTCTCAAAAATATATTGGCCTATATGTTCTCTGTAATCAGGCATTGCGTGGCAGAGGTAACGAACGGACTCGTGGTGCCCTCCAAGTTTTCCTTATGTAAGTTTACAAATAATCAACATTCCACGCTTAATCAAAGTCATGATGGTCTTTGCTCTCCCATTTTTGCTGTTCAAAAAGAGTTCGCCAAGGTTTGCCCTTGTCTGGGGTTACTTATCTCACTGTACAAAACCTCTTTCAATTTGTTTAACATTCTTATTGTTGGATTTTTTTGTGATGGTCATTAGAAAAACCTTTGTTGTTTAGGCTTATGCTGATGATGTTCTCAGGCAATAAAATGTTACCAATGTTTTTCAATTGTTTGCATGTCTTGTCCTGAGCAATGTACAACACAATTAATTGGTATAAATGTAAGCAGTTTGGGTGAGCATTGTTTCACTCGAGTCTACCACTTCCTCCCTTATAATATGTTGGGGAAAAAAAAGTGTGAAGGCACTTGGTATGTGGTAAATTCGGATGGGTTGATCTGTCAAGATATTGATAATAAACAAGAGTGAGAGAATTTTTGTTTAGCTTTGTCCTTTAAAGGCCATGGTCGTAGTTATGAACTGGCATCAATTTGCGTTACGGGTCAAAATAATTAAATTTTTCAAAGTTTTTCTGTCTCTGTGTTGATAGACATCACCAATGCTACATGCACTTGTGTGAAAAAAATAGCAAAAACCACTAATTAACCGGGCGACAATAGGTATTTTTAATTATAACTTTATTGGATAATGCATTACAAGGAAACACATTTTCGCGTTTATCTCGAATTCAACGTCCTTTCTGAGTAAATTGGATGTGGATCAGTTATCCTTTGGCCGTTTGGCAATTCAAGTGCCAAATTAATCCTGAGAATCTGCTAGATCATAACTAAATGTAAAGAAATATTTACTAAGATCTCTTTTTAGGAGTTTGTACATATTGGTCGGTTTGCTGAATAATAACGAGTTGAATATTCAATTTTGCATCAAAAAATGCAACAGGGCAATCCTCCAAGTGTTACTCACCCTAAAAAAATAACAAAATGATTAAGAATTAAAGCTTATTGATTGAAATAAATTCAGTTTATTCCAAATTTGACTCACCACATCCGCCGCCTCTTGCCAACATCCCGCCGCCTCCGCCTGTTACTCTACCCCTGAACTTGTATCACTTATTTGCCTGTTACACAAAAACTATTGCATACTTTTATTTGTTTTTTTCCAACAAAACTAACAAAATTACCTTCCTCTCATACTAAGATATCATAGATATCTGTTGGTTTTTTTCCTGTCTGTAGTCAAAGTGGAAGGGATGTTTGAAAAACATGTAACAACTCCGCCTTTTTAGGGTGACCAGTCATGAACTAACGAACCCCAATGCCTCTGTTCGGGGATTCTCCTGGTTTTGGGCATAAGATGATTGTGTTGCATCCACCTGCAAACAATTGTGTTTTCCATTCAAAAGTGTGCGCTTGATATTTTTTTTTTTTCTTGGTGGTAAAACACGGGCTTAAGCCAGAAGGTTCCTACCTTGCACTGGCAAAAGGTGGTTAAACGAACCTTGTACACATTACTTGTAGAGTGATGGTTTCCTCGCTTCTGCGCGTGTTGACTCATGTTTCTTGGAAGTCTGCAGGCTACTTAATTGAAGGAAGTCGACACACTTGGTTGTTACTGAAAAACTTTGTTTCATGGAACTACAACATTGAATATATATTGCTTTGCTAACTTTTACCAGATTTTTGCAAGTCTGGCAGTCAAAAGATAAGCTGCAGAATGGAAAAGAAAAAACTATGATAACGAAAACTTCTCCATGAAAAACCCTTATTTTACAATGCTCTCTTCTGGAGTCTCTCGCTTCCCGTGCCTCGTACAATGTTTTTTTAGTGCTGGTGTCACACAAATTCAGGATTTTCGAGACAACAACAGAAACAAGTGGTTATCCACAGAACATTTTGAGCAAAGACTGGCATTAGAATCATTGGAAGTGCAACCCAGGTTGTACAGGACATCTTGTGTGTTTTAGACGTTCAGGCCTGGACTTCAACTGCTTAATTGTCCTATGACTCTCCTAACAATCTAAGTGCTGCCCTAAACCCTCACAAAGTTTGTCAACCTCCGACCTCTTGTTAGACTCCCCAATAACTATAAGAGAGACCTCATTTGGGGCCAAACGCAAGAGAAATTGCCTTCTGTTACTCATGTTGTGCTTCCTTGAAATACTAATTTAATTAACATCGTTTCAAAATGAAGCTAAAACACAAGTTTTATGTCCCTCATTTTGTTGCTTCCTGAAAGACCCTTTTCATGTACGTTGGTTGTACAAGACGCATTTGAGATTTTCTCATGCGTTCCAAGATGAATCTCTGTTTATTTTTCGCATGTACTTTTATTTTGGATTAACACAGTTGTAAAAAATGGTTCAGTGTCTGCTCTCGCTAACTTTTTGAATTTCTGAAGGAAAACTTGCAATTTATTAAACAGGAAAGCTGAACTTCTTGTAGATGTTGACCATTCATGGAAAGATAGTCATATTTTTAAAAGTTCTGGTCAATGGCAAAGAACATCCAATAAGAAAAATATTGTTATTGCCAAAATAAAGTATAATTGCAAAACATTAGATAAAGAAAGTTTTATGTGATCTACAGTACAGAAGTTATTGTGTTTAAAAATTTATTTTAAATGGTTAATTTCATTTTAATATACTCCATTTTAACTTTTATGTTTCATTTTTTTTTTGCTCTACCTCATAGTATTTTTTTCTCAACTCTCTCTCTCTCTCCTCTCTCTCATTCTCTGTCTCTCTCTCTCTCTCTCTCTTCTCCTCTCTCTCATCGTGTTCAGCTGTCCTTTAATTGCCTTTTTACACTCTGCTCATCTTGCTTTTCCATTCCCTCCACCTTGTAAAAAATAAAAAAAAAGATAAATGCTTAAGAGGTGGCAAGTTGACATAACAGAAGGTTTATAATGTGGATAATTATTAAACTTCCAAGGTCCAATAAAAACATCAAAGGTGTTTGAATTTACAGACAATTAGCCTGCACGGTAATGATTATTAATTACAACATCAAAGAAGATCTCTATATTATAGTCCTATATTATGGGCTAAAACGCCAGCAACACATTAGCTGCACGGTATGAAAATTATTATTACACACAAGAAGATCCTCTATATTAATATGTAGAAGAAAACAAATCTGGCCAGGAGAAAAAAGGAAAATGTGCCTGATGGAGAAAATAAGTTTCGGGTATGTAACAATTACTCGACGTGTTCGATTTCTTAATGAGTTAACCTTATAAAGGAACTTGTGTCGACGTGTGTCACGGATCGCATATTTGCCTACAACTATTCCCAGCGTAGCAGAACTTGTGAGCCATAACGGCGAGTAACTTGTAAAATTTTCAGCATGCTTGAAAATTTCACAACGTATAAACGTACCACGAAATATGACGTGTACTTCATCGTTTTCAAGCGTCTCTTAAAACGTAATACACACTTACCCATACCGTATCGAGGTGTCCACGTTTAGACCACATTTTCATAGTCGGCATACGCTGCTAAAATCGCAAGGGTTGACTGCGATGTTGACACTCCAATTCTCAGGCGGTATGATTTAAATCGGCGTGCGGCAGGTTTTTTAACAGGCTACGCCAAACGTGATCGTCGGGGATACGTGCAGCGCGCTATGCCTAAGTTAACTATCGTTGGGCATAGGTTGTGAACGCCGACACAGGCTAAGCATCTCGTTTGGTATAAGTTATCTATAAGACAACGAAACTTCTGTTGCCCGTTACAATATGTTAGCATACGACCAAAACTTTAAAAAAAACATCAAAAAAAAAAGTTCAAGCGACGCCAACGTTGCCATTGCTGCCTAAAATCGTCAGGTGTGACAGCGCCTTAAGTGAGATTCGGTGTTATCTCCATATGCGGGTTTCAGAAGGTGAACAGAGCCCTCTCAGGTCTCAAAGTTAATCCGTGTGGTGTGTGTGGTGGTGTGTGTGTGTGCTGCGCACAAATTTGAAACAGGACAATGCCTTGGAAAGGAAATGTATCATTTTTATAACATGTGTTGTAAAACTGTAACATCCAGAGTGAGTTAAGAGTACCAATATAAAACAAAAAGTCCAAGTCAAATTTATTCTTGAATTGTGGTGATTTTTCATCTCCAAGGCAAGTCTCTCCTGAAAAAATATGTTAATAACAAATGTAATCTGAAAATGGTTCATTCCACACGAAAAAGAGCAAACAGAAAGCAGACAAACGCAAGGTCTACCCGACCTTATGGACAGTATGCATATTTCACAAAAATATAAATAGGGTTGAAAATAACTACGAAAAAACTAGAAGGAAATAAAGAAAGCACGACAAAAATGAGAAGAAAGTGTTCTGAAGCTGTTTCATTGCCAAAGCCAATATTGTAGGTCTCAATAAAGTTCCCAGGTTGCATCAGGAATCGGTACATGACTCTGCAATTCCAGACTCGCATTGTGCATTGCTTCCAAAAGTTTGTCAGGCTCTTAAATGAGGGCCGTCATTGTTGCTGGACCCAACACAAGCGATCAGATTGTACAGGTCCAATGGGCAACCATCCAGGTCGCCAAGTATGTGTCCGTCAACGTACATAGTAGATGACCTCTTCATGAAGACATCCCAAAATAAGGCTGTGAGACCAAATAGGAGTTAGATCTCCCACAGAACCCACCCAAATGCCACAGAACGTCTGATTCACTGGTGTAACGAATTGTAGAAGATAGATTCTGGAGGCATCCAGCGGATGGAATCGCATCGTCTCATTGGCTTTGTAAAGTAATTCGGCTGCATAGACACTTGTGAAGCAAAAGTCAGATATTTTGAACAACAGATCTCTTCTCACCACAAGACAGTTCCCTGTCGCCAAGGTCACGGTGTACGACCCTCCTCCGCTCGGAAAGATACGCCATCCCGGAGGCAAATTTGTGTGGACGATGTGCAGCTTGCGGTGTCCCCCAACTCCTGTTCCCATCAAGTGACAAGCAGGAAGGTAAAATCTCTGCATGTGGTCCATCGCTGAGGCCGTACATATCCGTAGAAAACATCAATACAGTCACCAATGAGGAATAATACTCAAAGAGCAAAGCAGAATGGCTTTTCCCACGGCACACAAACACCTGCAGCGATAGAGAATACATACATCACTGCACTCACCCGATAAATATCGAATTCAATCAAAGTGTAAAAAACTCGACTTTCACGACCTTTGAAAGCAACTACAAAGTGTACAGAAACAAGTTCCAACTCACCTCAGTAACGCTTGGATGTAATTACCGAACCAACTGCCATAATACCCGCTTAGGTCTTGAACTGACTAGTTAGCTCCTCCCTCAAACACACTTGGTCAACTCTGCAATAATACTTACCATTTAGGAAGTCACATGAAGTAAAACAACATTTAAAAAAAAAAATAACCAAACCTGCTGTATGAATTTTAAACACGGATCGGCACCTAGATTGACAGGCAGTAACTCAAATACTGTAAGAGAATGTTTGTCTGCTGTCTGTCACCAATTTTTTCTTTAGGATTGGACTAATGGTCTTCTCAAAACTTTCAAGTGAGTGTCGGGGAGTGTTGTAGGCAAAAAAAACTTTTTGAAAAATTTGGAAAAAAAAAAAAATTGGATTTTTTTTTATCGTTCCTAGTGGCCTAAGCTGTGTAGCTACTCCCAACCCCATTACTTGGTGGTGGAAAGTGTTTTAAGGCAAAGACAGCTTTAACCCAGGCTAAGATAGCAAAAGGCTCATGGGCAATACCTCAAAACTATACTGTCAACTCTGAGTAATGAGTGAGGATCTTATTTACATATCTAGCTCAGCCTGGTAGTCTTTGTATCCAACATATTGTTGCGGAAATGATTGCAAAGGGGGTAATAAATGCTTAATATTGCGTAGTTAATTTCAAATATTGAGTGTTTAGATAGGGTAAAAGTGATTAAATACCATTTAAGAATATGTGTCGCTAATTCATACGTAGAAACGCAAACTCCACCCCATTGTGTGTGCGCCGTCTAAAAATTCTCACCCTGCGAGCATATGTTTAATGTTTTGTCTCTCGGTTTTCTGTTACAAATGTTTATTTTTGGTGTTTGGCTCGCTCAGCCCTTAGTTAGCTGGAAAAGGCACCCATCGTTGTCCTTGACTGGTAGCCGCCAAACTCGGGGAGGTGAAGGTCATGCAAGAGTCACCTAATAACGCATCAAACCAATGGAGAGATGTTGAGGGTGCAGCACGTCACTGATGACATGCAAATTGCGATCTCCGAGGTAAATAAGGGGCTTGGCATCGAATGACGCGAGCCAGATGCTCAGACTAAATTGCAATGATAAGGTGTCAGATTTTCAGAGCTGCTGTGCATTGGCCACATCTCCCAGCGACCTGCCATCCTTCCCACCTCGAGCTGGCGGACCATGTGCAGATGCCACCAGGCGTCAATTTGCTGCAGATCCTCTGTATCTCCCGGCCACAACACAGGATTTCTGTCTCGTGAATTTTCCCCATGTCTCTCGACTGTGGTGTGAGTGAGGGCTTAAGGATCTCATCCGTCACTCTAATTTGTTTGAGGGTAAGGGTGTTTACTTATTACGCAACATTTGGCACTGTCTGCTTCTTGTAGATCCTGATCCTTTTGTTCTTGTTGTACAATATGCTTCAAAAACCGAACTTGGTTTATGTTGATTCTGTTCTTCTGACGGTTTCATCTAATGTCTCTATCGGTTAAAGGCAGATCATTTTGATTGTATAAGTCACATCACGTAATTGGGTTGCTCGCCGAATAATAATTGTCACGTGACTGCCTATTGGCATGGCACTCACTCGTACCAAAGGACCTCAAAAGCTGCACAGTAAACAATAGCTCTGGGATGCGGATTTTGAACAGAGGTCTCTTGGGAAGAGATGGCATAGTCGTTTAGACACAACTACCAAATTCCAAACAGGGCAACCTGGCCATCCTTGTGACTGTAACAAATATTTTATTATGGTCAAATGATTGTCGTCGAATAGAATATACCTGCTTAAGAACATAATCATTACTAAAAGCCTGCAGCTTATGTTGATTGTGGAAATATAATTTCGTCAATAAAATTGTTACTGTATTATTTGGTAATTGAAAAATCTAAACCTGATGTCATTATCAATGACATGAAAAGGTGCAGGATTGGAATGGATTGGATGCCTTTCCGTGCTAATGTGATATCTCCGACAAGAGGTGGCAGAACTCGGAATGCCAAATTGCCTTTGTGATGTCGATCTTTTGATTCCCCAGTTGAGCAAAACTCAGGTACCGGAGGATTGGAGAGTGGCAAATGTAACACCATTATTTAAGAAAGGATCCAGAGAAGAATTGGGGAACTATAGACCTGTTTGCTTGACTTCAGTTGTGGGGAAGGTGTTGGAGACATTAATTAAGGAGCAGATGAGGAACCATTTAAACAAATACAAA
>CM068952.1:25407748-25420059 GCA_035128595.1 Eptatretus atami | reverse complement strand
GCGTGTCACACAGGAGAAGGATCTGGGGGTGGTAAAGATATGGGAGGTAAGTAGGCAGCACAATGCCAGGCAGCTATAGGTAGAGCAAATAAGGTTTTAGGTTGTATTCTGAGGGGGGGTCATTTATAAATCAAAAGAGGTGGTGTTAACATTGTACAGGAAATTAGTGAGGGCCACATCGAGAATAGTATGTGCAGTTTTGGTCACCACAGTTCAGGAAGGATATAGATGCCATAGAGGGTTCAGCGCAGGGCGACGAGATTGATTCCGATCCTAGCTAGACTCAGCTATGAGGAGTGGCTGAACGAGACAGGGCTTTTCCACGAGAAAGGAGACGGTTACAAGGAGATATGATCGAGATGTTTAAAATAATGAAAGGTAAAGATAAAATAAGTACAGGTGAATTATTCAACAGAGGACCAGGGGCCAGAGCTTGAGAGTAAAGAAGAGGAGAGTTAAGACAGTAGTAAGTCAGGGGACTTTCACTCAGAGAGAAGTTAATGCACAGAATGGTCTCCCTGGAAAGGTAGTGGCAGCAGAAAAAGTAGATAAGTTTAAATTAGAATTAGATAGGTACCTGGAAGTTATGGAGATAGAGGGGTATGGGGATGCTGATAAGACTTTTAGGTAGTTTGAGCATTGATGAGTGATTGTGTACGGAGTGCTGTTGGTGCTGGTCTTGTCAAGGGGGGTTGTGTGGTTGTTGTGTGTTTTTAAACAAGCCCATGCCCCCCTACCCTGAGGGGAATAAAAGGAAGAAAAAAATACAAAATAATAACAAAGAAACTACAAAAATAATAATAATAATTTCATTAATTAAAAACATTTTTTTACATTTTCCTCATTGTTATAGACCTCTTCATCCAATATATATCGATATCTCCGCATATATATCCAATATATATCTCCGCACTCTTATTGCATGTTCTGCAGTAGCAATTGTCAAATTCACTGATGATCTCATACAACCTCTTAGACACATTTTGGCATGCAGCATGAAACCAGAATCTACAGAGTTCACATTCAATTGTGATTTTATATATATAAATTGTATGTTTCCTTGGTCCTTTTATTTCCTGCTGCGCCTAACCTCCGACACTTTGTTGTGTTTAAGTGGGGATTTCAATTGTACTTCGAACCCAATTTAAATGGGAACAGTGCAGAACCACATCCAGCCTCAAACAGACCTTTCTCCGATATTATATTGCGTCATTATCTCAGTGATGTATGGTGGCTGCAACATCCAAATCTGAAACAATTTAGCTGGTGTCAGGTTTTATTAAATAACCTTTCACATGTTCAGCTTGATCAATTTTATATTACCAATTCCTTTCTTCATCTCGTGACATATACTGGTATTGGTCATTCTGGGGTTTTTTGGCCATTGTTATAGTGAAACTGGTTTTTATTTCCTTGCTTTATGCATTGAACCTTGTATTGGTCATTTAGCATCTATCTCCCTCTTGAGTGATGTTTTTGTAATCATCCTTTGAGACTTTTTCAGCTGGAATTGTACATTTACAGTGTAATTTTCCAAACCTCTGCAGGTGGTGGGTGTATGCTAAAGTGCAGATCAGTGATTTTGTCAGCAAAATAAAATAAATTGCACATGATATAATCAAATTAGTATTAAAGTTTTTTTTTTAGTGACAATTAGGGTGTTAATTGTTGCATGAGAAGCAAGCTTTGCTTAAGGAACTAATTGAAGCAAATGGTGTCAGTGCTTTAGCTGGCAGAGGTTAATCGTTTATTATCTTCAGATACCTTTGCTAATGACTAAGGAAGATGACGAAAGTGAGTCAGCAAATGCTCGGTCTCCATTCTACTGATGGACATGTTTAATGATGATAATACAGAAATTTAGCATTTTGTGAGATTATATTTTTGGAATGTGTTTTCCTTTAAGTCTAATGATATGTCTGCAATGCAAGATATATCACAACCAACTTACCCCCGCTAGATGAGCTTCAGCAACATCGGCTGGACGAGACTATTCCTCTCGATTTAACTTAAAGATGCACTCGATGACCTTGCTGGTTGTAAAGCTGCTGGTTTTGATGGACTACCAGCCAAGTTTTATAAAACCTTTTTGAATACACTTGGACCTGCTTTGGTTTCAGGTATTTTTTTATTTTTTTTACAGTCTCCAAGAGAGTTTATTACCTGTTCGTTGTCGATGTGCAGTTGTATGCCTAATCCTCAAGAAAGGAGAGTTACAGCAGCTACGGAACTGGTGACCAATTTCTCTCCTTTGTGCAGATTACAAGATATTTACGAAAGTGCTTTCGAAATATATATATATATATAATATATTGACTGTTTTAAATGCAGTTATACATCATCATCAATCGTATTGTATTCCACATGTAGGTTGATACATAGTAACATCTTTCTAATATGGGAGTTATGGGATGTGTGTGCACTTCAATAGCAATATACTGATACAATATTTCCTTTATTGATCAAGAAAAAGCCTTTGACTCTGCTAATCATGAATATCTGTTTCACATTTTAAATCAATTTGGTTTTGGAGCACCTTTTATTACCTCTGCCCCTGAAGGTGGAGGTAATATGTTTTCAATATATATTTCAAAAAACAATATATAGCATCATGTCTCAAAAATTTATTTGGCCTGATATGTTCTACTGTATCAGGCATTGCGTGGCAGAGGTAACGAACGCACTCTGGGTGCCCTTCCAGTTTCTTATGTAAGTTTACAATATAATCACATTCCACGCTTAATCAAAGTTCATGATGGTCTTTGCTCTCCATTGCTGGTTCAAAAAGGAGTTTGCCAAGGTTGTCCCTTGTCTGGGTTACTGTATTCTCACTGTACCAAACCTCTTTCAATTTGTTTACATTCTTCATTGTTTGGATTTTTTTTTGTGATGTCATTAGAAAAACCTTTTGTTGTTTAGGCTTATGCTGATGATGTTCTCAGCAATAATAATGTTACCAAGTTTTTCAATTGTTTGCATGTCTTGTCCTGAGCATGTACAACACAAATTAATTGGTATAAATGTAAAGCAGTTTGGGTGAGCATTGTGTCACTCCGAGTCTACCACTCCTCCCTTATATGTTGGGGAAAAAAAAGGTGTGAAGCACCTTGGTATGTGGTAAATTCGATGGGTTGATCTTCAAGATTGATAATAAACAAAGTGGAGAGGAATTTTGTTTACTTTGTCCTTTAAAGGCCATGGTCGTAGTTCATGAACTGGTCATCATTTGCGTTACAGGGTCAAAATATTAAATTTTCAGTTTTCTCTGTGTTGAAAGACATCACCATGCTACATGCACTTGTGTGAAAAAAATAGCAAAAACCACTAATTAACGGCGAATATGGTATTTTTAATTATGAACTTTAATGGATAATGCATTACAAGGAAAACACATTTTCGCGTTTATCTCGAATTCACCCTTTCTGAGTAAATTGGATGTGGATCAGTTATCCTTTGGCCGTTTTGGACAATTCAAGTGCCAAATTAATCCTGAGAATCTGCTAGATACATAACTATGTAAAGATATTTACTAGATCTCTTTTAGGAGTTTGTACATATTGGTCAGGGTTTGCTGAATAATAACGAGTTGAATAATCAATTTTGCATCATGCAACAGCAAGTCCCAAGTGTTACTCACCTAAAAAATAACAAAATAGATTAGATTAAGCTTATTGATTGAAATAAATTCAGTTTATCCAAATTTGACTCACCACATCCGCCGCCTCTGCCACATCCGCCGCCTCCGCCTGTTTACTCTACCCCTGACTTTGTATCACTTATTTGCCTGTTACACAAAAACTATTGCATAATTTTATTTGTTTTTTTCCACATTAAACTAGACAAAATTACCTTCCTCTCATACTAAGATATCTAGATATCTGTGGTTTTTCTGGTCTGTAGTCAAAGTGGAAAGTGGATGTTTTGAAAAACATGTAACAACTCCGCCTTTTAGGGTGACCATTCATGAACTACGACCCATGCCTCTGTTCGGGATTCTCTGTGTTTGGGCATAAGATGATTGTGTTGCATCCACCTGCAACATTGTTGTTTCCATTCAAAAGTGGCTGCTTGATTTTTTTTTCTTGGGTGGTAAACACTGGCTTAAGCCAGAGGTTCCCTACCTTGCACTGGCAAAAGGTGGTTACGAACTTGTACACATTACTTGTTGAGTGATGGCTTTCCTCGCTTCTGCTGCTTGTGACTTCCTGTTTCTTGGGAAGTCTGCAGGCTACTTATTGAAGGAAGTCGACACACTTGGTTGTTACTGAAAACTTTGTTTCATGGAACTACAACATTGGATATATATTTGCTTGCTAACTTTTACCAAGATGTTTTGCAAGTCTGGCAGTTCACACAGATAAGCTGCAGAATGGAGAACTATGATAACGAAAACTTCCTCCATGAACCCTTATTTTTTACAATGCTCTCGTTTCTGGAGTCTCTCGCTCACGTGCCTTCGTACAATGTTTTTTGAGTGCTGGTGTCAGCACAATTCAGGATTTTCGAGACAACAACAGAAACAATTGGTTATCCACAGAACATATTTGAGCAAAGACTGGCATTAGATCATTGAGAAGTGCAACCCAGGTTGTACAGGACATCTTGTGTGTTTTTAGACGTTCAGGCCTGGACTTCACTGCTAATGTCTATGACTCTCCTACATATCTAGTGCTGCCTAAACCTCCACAAGTTTGTCAACTCCGACTCTCTTGTTAAAGACTCCCCAATAACTATAGAGAGACCTTCATTTGGGGCTCAACGGCAAGAGAAATTGCCTTCTGTTACTCATGTTGTGCTTCCTTGAAATACTATTTATTACATCGTTTCAATGAAGCTAACACAATGTTATGTCCCTCATTTTGTATGCTTCCTGAAGACCTTTTGCATGTACGTTGGTTGTACAAGACGCATTTGAGATTTTTCTCATGGTTGTTCCAAGGTATGAATCTTTATTTTTCTGCATGTACTTTTATTTTTGGATTAACACATGGTTGTAAAAATGGTTCAGTGTCTGCTCTCGCTAACTTTTTGATTTCTGAAGGAAAACTTGCAATTTATAAAACAAGGAAAGCTGAACTTCTTGTAGATGTTGACATTTCATGGAATATAGTCATTATTTTTAAAAGTTCTGGTCATGGCAAAGACATCCATAGAATATTGTTATTGCCAAAATAATGTAATTGGCAAACATTTAGATAAAGAATGTTTTATGTGATCTACAGTACAGAAGTTATTGGTGTTTTAAATTTATTTTAATGGTTATTTTCATTTTATATATACTCATTTTAACTTTTATGTTTCATTTTTTTTTGCTCTACTCTCATAGTATTTTGTTTTCTCTTCTCATTTTCTCTCTTTCTCTCTCTCTCGTTTCTCGTTTCTCGTCCTCTCCTCGTCTTCTCGTCTGTCCGTTTCTCTTCTCGTCTTCTTCGTCTCTCTGTGCTCTCTCGTCTCTCTAGTCTTCTCAGTTCTCTGTCTTCTCGTCTCTCTACGTTCTCCTCTGCTTCTCGTGTGTTCGCTGTCCTTTAATTCCTTTTCTAACTCTGTCATCTTGGCTTTTCATGTTCTCCATTTGTAAAATAAAAAAGATAATCTTAGATGGTGGCAAGTGACATAACAGAGGTTATAATTGTGTATAATTATTAACTTCCAGGTCAATAAAAACATCAAAGGTGTTGAAATTTACAGACAATTAGCTGCACGGTATGATTATTATTACACATCAAGAAGATCTCTATATTATAGTCTATATTATGGGCTAAAACGCCAGCACACATTAAGCTCCGGTATGATTATTATTACACATCAAGAAGATCTCTTATATTATAGTCTATATTGGGCTAAAACGCCAGCACACATTAGGCTGCACGGTATGATTATTATTACACATCAAGAAGATCTCTATATTAATATGTAGAAGAAAACAAATCTGCCAAGGAGAAAAAAGAAAATGTGCCTTGACAAAAAGAGAAATAAGTTTGGGTATGTCACATTACCTCGACGTGTTTCGACTTATGAGTACTTTATAAGGAACTTGTGTCGACGTGTGTCAACGATCGCATATGTGCCTACAACTTATTCCCAGCGTAGCGAACTTGTGAGCCATACGGCGAGTACGTGTAAAATTTCAGCATGCTTGAAATTTCACAACGTACTAAACGTACCACGAAATATGACAGTGTACTTCATCGTTTTTCAGCGTGCTCTTAACGTATACACAACTTACCCATACCGTATTCGACGTGTGCCAGCGTTTTAGACACATTTTCATAGGTCGGCATACGCTGGCTAAATCGTCAAGGTGTGACTGCGATGTTGACACTTCCAATTCTCAGGCGGTTATGATTTAAATCGGCGTGCGGCAGGTTTTTAACAGGCTACGCCACGTGATCGTCGGGGATACTGCAGCGCGCTATGCCTAAGTTAAACTATCGTTGGGCATAGGGTGTAACGCCGACAACAGGCTAAGCATTCGTTGGTATAAGTTATCTATAAGACAACGAAACGTTCTGTGCCCCTTACTAATATGTTATGCATACGACCAAAACTTTAAAAAAAAAACATCAAAAGTTCAGCGTACGCCAACGTTGCCATTGCTGGCTAAATCGTCAAGGTGTGACAGCGCCTTTAGAGTGAGATTCGGTGTTATCTCCATATGCGGGTTTCAGAAGTGTGTAACAGAGCCCTCTCAGGTCTCAAAGTATCCTCTGTGTGTGTGTGTGTGTGTGTGTGTGTGTGTGTGTGTGTGTGGGTGCGCGCACATTTTGAAACAGGACAATGCCTTGAAAGGAAATGTATCATTTTATAACATGTGTTGTATAAACTTGTACATTACAGAGTTGAGTTAAGAGTACCATATAAACAAAAGTCCAAGTCAAATTTATTCTTGAATTGTGTGATTTTTCATCTCCAAGGCAGTCTCTCCTGAAAAATATGTTAATAACAAATGTAAATCTGAAATGGTTCATTCCAACGAAAAAGAGCAAACAGAAAAGACAGACAAACGCAAGGTCTTACCGAACTCTTATTGACATTATGCATATTTTCACAAAATATAAATAGGGTGAAAAATAACTACGAAAAAACTAGAAGGAAATAAAGAAAGCACGACAAAATGAGAAGAAAGTGTTCTGAGCTGGTTTTCATTGCAAAGCCATACTTGTAGGTCTCATAAAGTTCCCAGGTCTGCATCGGAATCGGTACATGACTCTGCATTCAGACTCGCATTGTGCATTTGCTCCAAAAGTTGTTTCAGGCTCTTAAATGAGGGCCGGTCATTGGTTGCTGGACTCCAACACAAGCGCATCAGATTGTACAGGTCCAATGGGCAACCATCAGGTCGTCCAAGTATGTGTCCGTCACGTACATAGTAGATGACCTCTTCATGAGACATCCCAAAATAAGGCTGTAGACCATAGGAGTAGATCTCCCACAGCACCACTCCAAATGCCCAGACGTCTGATTCACTGGTGTAACGATTGTAGAAGATAGATTCTGGAGGCATCCAGCGGATGGGAATCGCATCGTTCTCATTGGCTTTGTAGTAATCGGCTGCATAGACACTTTGTGAGAGACCAAAGTCAGATATTTTGACAACAGATCTCTCACCCACAAGACAGTTCCTTGTCGCCAGGTCACGGTGTACGAATCTCCGCTCGGAAAGATACGCCATCCCGGAGGCAATTTGTGTGGCGATGTGCAGCTTGGCGGTGTCCCCCAACTCCTGTTCCCCATCAAGTGACCAAGCAGGAGGTAAAATCTCTGCATGTGGTCCACCTGAGGCCGTACATCTCCGTAGAAACTCATTCAGGTCACCATGAGGCATATACTCAAAGAGCAAGCAGAATGGCTTTCCCACGGCACACACACCTGCAGCGGATAGAAAATACATACTCACAATCACTTGCACTCACCCCGATAAATATCGATTCAATCAAAGTGTAAAAACTCGACTTTCACGAACCTTTGAAAAGCACTTTACAAGTGTACAGAAACAAGTTCCAACCCACCTCAGTAACGCTTGGATGTAATTACCTGACCAACTGCCATAATACCGCTTAGTCTTGACTTGACTAGTTAGCTCCTCCCTCAACAACACTTGGTCAACTCATGCAATAATACTTTACCATTATAGGAATTGTCACGTGAAGTAAAACAACATTTAAAAAAATAACCACCTGTATGATTTAAACACGGATCGGCACCTAGATTGACAGGCAGTAACATCAATACTGTAAGAGAGATGTTTGTCTGTCTGTCTGTCACCATTTTTCTTAGAGATGGACTAATGGGTCTTCCTCAAACTTTCAGTGAGTGTCGGGGAGTGTTGTAGGCAAAAAAAACTTTTGAAAATTTGGAAAAAAAAAAAAGTTGGATTTTTTTTTATCGTTCCTGAGTGCCTAAGCTGTTGTAGCTACCCCAACCCCATTACTTGGTGTGGGAAAGTGTTTTAGAGGCAAGACAGCTTTAACCCAGGCTAGATAGCAAAGGCTCATGGGCATACCTCCAAACTATACTGTCAACCTCTGATGTATGAGTGAGGATGCTTATTTACATATCTAGCTCAGCTGGTAGTCTTTGTATCCAACATATTGTTGCGGAAATGATTGCAAGGGGGTAATAAATGCTTAATATTGCGTAGTTATTTCAATATTGTGTTTAGAATGAGGGTAAAGTGATTAAATACCATTTTAGATATGTGTCGCTAATTCATATCGTTAGAAACGTCAAACCCACCCCATTGTGTGTGCGCGTCTAAAATTTCTCATTCCTGCGAGCATATGTTTAATGTTTTGTCTCTCGGTTTTCTGTTACAAATGTTATTTTTGGTGTTTGGCTCGGCCTCCAGCCCTTAGTTTAGGCTGGAAAAGGCACCCTCGTTGTCCTTGACTGGTAGCCGCACAAACTCGGGGAGGTGAGAGGTCATGCAAGAGTCACCCTATACCCATCAACCAATGGTGAGAGATGTGAGGGGTGCAGCACGTCACTGATGACATGCGATCTCGAGGTAATAAAGGGGCTTGGCATCGGAATGACGCGAGCAGATGCTCAGACTAATTGCAATGATAAGGTGTCCAGATTTTCAGAGCTGCTGTGCATTGCCACATCTCCAGCCGACCTGCCATGCCTTCCCCCTCGAGCTGCGGACCATGTGCAGATGCACCAGGGCTGTCAATTTGCTTCAGCTCCTGCTGTATCTCGCCGGCCACAACCAGGGTATTTCTGTCTCGTGATTTTCCCATGTCTCTCGACTGTGGTGTGAGTGAGGGCTTAAGGATCTGCCATCCGTCACTTAATTTGTTTGAGGGTACGGGTGTTTACTTATTACGTACACATTTGCACTGTCTTGCTTCTTGTATATTCCTGATCCTTTTGTTCTTGTTGTACAATATGCTTCACAAACCTGACTTGGTTTCTGGTTGATTCTGTTTCTTCTGACGGTTTCATCTAATGTCTCTATCCTGTTAAAGGCAGATCATTTGATTGTATAAGATCACATCACGTAATTTGGTTGCTCGGCCGAAGATATAATGTGTCACGTGACTGCCTATTGGCATGGCACTCACTCGTACCAAGGACCTCAAGCTGCACAGTAACATAGCTCTGGATGCGGGATTTGACAGGAGGTCTCTGGGAAGAAGGACTGGCATAGTCGTTTAGACACAACTCACCAAATTCAAACAGGGCAACCTGGCCAGTCTTGTGACTGTAACAATATTTTATTATGGTCAATGATTGTCGTCGAATAGAATATACCTGCTTAAGAACATATCATTTACTAAAAGCCTGCAGCTTAATGTGTGATTGGTGGAAATATAATTTCGTCATAAAATTGTTATGCTGTATTACTTTGGTAATGAAAATCTAAACCTGATGTCATTAGTCAATGACATGAAAGGTGCAGGATTGGAATGATTGGATGCCTTCGTTGCTAATGTGATATCCGACAAGATGGTGCAGAACTCGGAATGCAATTGCCTTTGTGATGTCGAATCTTTGATTCCCAGTCTGAGCATAAACTCTCGTGTTGTTGCTTGCATCAATTAGTGTACTGTCCTTTGGATGGATGTTGAGCTGGGTGTCCTGTCGGCTAGCATTAGTTGGTGGACGTTGAAGTTCTCCCAGTGTCCTGAGACAAACTTAGGTGAGGCACGCTGAGCAAATTACTAATTCTTGCCGTAATGTGCAGGAACACTTCACCGGTGGACATAGCACAGCTCAGTATTGATGCAATCAACAAGTTGAATTTGTAATTGAATCCCAAACAATGTCATCATGATCACCTTCGAGTATCTGATTCTGGGTAATTAGTGTTCTACCAGTTTCACCGGAGGGGACAACACGTTTGCTCTCTGTCCGTCCGTCCCACCTGTGGTTCTTCAGACTTTTTTCCGTATCCTTCAACATATTTAACTGAAACTTGATACATGGCTTTAATATGATAAGTTACAGAACAAGTTTGAGTTTCAGGGTGTTTCATAAATTTTTCACAGTTACGCCCTTTTTGGACTCTCAAAACTGTTTTTGTCAGGACAGGTCAGGCCAGATTAGATTAGATGTGTGATTTGCTGCAGGTATCATGAAAACCTATACGAACCTGTTTCATGGTCGGGTTGTTCATGTCGAAACTGTCTCCCACACCAGGACATGATTAAAAACAAAACCTGTCAAAGGGCGGAGGAGCTCCTTGTGAGTCAACGGCCATCCATATCTAGTGCCCAACTGTGTTTGCGAACGTCCTCCTGTGGTTGGATTACTTTTTTTTTTTAGGAGGTCGGTGGCAGGATTTGCACTCCGGCCACCATAAAACCCTTTACTCTGGAAAACACAAAAACGTAAGGGAATCTGAAAACTCACTCCATGGGAGTACCTCCTGTGCAGCTGCCTTCCGTGCCTTGTGGTTGCAGCAGGTTGATCGGCATCTCAAGGAGATGGAGGCACATGCTTACATTCCTGACCTGACCTGAAACTGTGTTCATTGTGCATTTTGTAGATTGTTGCCCTATTTCCTTTGGTGGGCGAATGCTTGCCAGGAGTTATCTCCCATATTACGTTCATCAGCTGGGCCTGCCAGACTGTGGATATGACTGGAGTTATAGCCCACATGTTTGTCTTGTTACATCATGTGGGATACATGGTAGTTATCAAAATTTAAGGCCTTAGCATATGGAAGGTGTACTCACGTAGGATAGATCATTTTGACACGTTACATGGACTTTGTGTTTTGGTTAAGTTGTCCTGTTTTTGTGGGAGGGCATTGTTCTTTTCAGTAAAGAAGTATTTAAGTAAAGGGCATGACATGATATGTTTATCTTGTCTGAACCAACAAGGGGACCCCCAAAAGGAACATTATATTCGATGAGATCACCCCCAGTGCACGGCTCAAATGTTTGCTCCTTTCTCTCCCTCCTCCAGTGTCTGACATCACCTTGGAAGGACGATCCTGCTGTGACAATGATGTGGCTCGTCATTTGGTACCCTATCATCATTCTTTCTCTTTCGGGGATGCTTGTTGGTGCAAGACACTCTGACTTTGACGCTTGTTGGCGTAGACGCTCCTTTGCCTTGGATGCTCATTAGTGCCGGAGCTCTTTTGCTGGTGGCACTTGTGGTGCTATCCGTTGTTGATACATGCCTGCTCTGCTTCTCCTTGTGCTAATCTTCCAATGAGACAAGAAGCCCTTTAAAGAGCGTCGACAAGTGTGTGTCCCATCCCTTGGGGGTGGGGGCAAGCTGTTGTTTCTTGTAAAGGCCCTGTCACACCTTGACGATTTAGCCAGCGTATGCCTGACGTATGCAAAATTTGGCTAAAACGCTGGCACACGTCGAATACATTATGGGTAAGTTTGTATACGTTATGAGCACGCTGGCATACATCGTAGTACGCCGAGGTGTTAGACAAATTTTCCATGCTTAAAATTTTTCGACGTATGCCAGCGTATGACTCACACGTTCCGCATACGCTTGGCCATAAGTTGTAGGCACGTTATGCGATCGTTGACACACGTTACTTGTAAGTTACTCAAAAGTTGAAACACGTCGAGGTAATGTTTAGCGTACCCGAAACTTATTTCTAACCTATGAGTAACGTGTTGTAGGCACGTTACACGATTGACACACGTTACTCATAAGTCGAAACACGTCAAGGTAATGGTTAGCGTCAGTGTTCCAGACTCCCTGGTTTTTTTCTTTTTTTCGGCGTGACGGAAATATTGACACTTCGATTTCTAGTGCGGTTATGATATAATATAATTAATAGGCTGCGGCTCAACGATTTAAATCATAACCGCACTAGAAATCGAAGTGTCAAC
>CM068952.1:25350981-25384289 GCA_035128595.1 Eptatretus atami | reverse complement strand
ATGAGAAAACCATCGAAGGTCTGCAAGCACAGAAGGAATCTGATAATGAAGACACATCGGATAGCGATGAAAGCGATGATGAGCAAATACTCTAAATGTGTTCATTTGTGTCGGTGTACATATCAAATGATACTTGATCGAATGATTAGTCTATATATTTCTGGTTCTGTTTTTTTTCCGTTTTTAGGTCATCTCTTCGAGCATGACCTAATAATATGGGTGTCGATGTCCTTCGATCCGTCCGTCCGTTCACAATGAAGTTGAAGCGGGAGATCTGGTCATTAGTGATCCTGATAGAGGTCGATGAGACGTACACGATGGTATGACTTTCAAGGTCACCGAAGGTCAAGGTCAAGGTCACGAGGCTTTGAAGTTGCGAAAATGACGATTTTCAAATTCTATCTCCTCCGCCATTTCTCAAGCGATCTTGAATTTGATTGTAGCAATATGAATCTATGGAACAATATCTAAATTTAGTCAGGCCGGATTTTCGATATTCGCTTTCGTTTTCGTGTCACGTGACTTCAAGTTGGCAAAAAATGCGAAAATACGATTTTCAAAATCTATCTCCTCCTACATTTCTCAAGCGATCTTGAATTGATTGTGGCATATGAATGTATGGGACAATATCTAAATTTGGTCGGGACGGATTTTCGAAGTTCGCTTTCGTTTTCGCGTCACGTGACTTCAAAGTTTGCAAAAACTGCCCTACCTTCAGGAGGCTATATATTCTCTACGGGCATGGTAAAAATTAGTGAATGGTGTCATTGCATAGCAGCTGACCTTGTCTTTCATGTCCATTCGAAGAATACCGATATCTTCGAATACGTACAGGTCACGTGACTTTGAATTTTGCGAAAACTGCTTCATGTAGTTTGCAAAATGACGATTTTCAAAATCTATCTCCTCCTACATTTCTTAAGTTATCTTGAATTTGATTGTGGCATATGAATCTATGGGACAATATCTAGATTTGGGCAGGCCGGATTTTCGATATTCGCTTTCGTTTTCGCGTCACGTGACTTCAAAGTTGGCAAAAAATCCCTCCTGACCCGAGAACACTACACCCTAGTAACAGGAACTCATGCTTGTTTCTCGCAGAGATGACCGTCACTCCCGCACGGGTGTATTTGTTATTATTTTGTATTTCTGTTGTATCATTGTATTGTATGGCATGGTATAAAAAATCTGAGTCAATGAAATTTACTATCAGTATTATATATGCGATAGGGTCATAAATATAACTACATGCCAGTCAATTGGAATGAAGTGATGCAATATGTATGCACAAATGTTATCGCTTATAACTTAAAATAGAGTGATTGTAACATTTTAATTGCACACTACAATTATATAATGATAGTATTACATAAGGTGATACTAATACTTTCAGTTTCTCAAGCAGTAAATATTGTCATATTTTTAGTTGCCATGTGGAACGTAATATGTATAAGTCGGAAAATGCTGAGTCAGAAAATTGAATCATATATATATTATATATATATATATATATATATTAAATGCATAAATATGATGATACATATGTGTTTTATCATGTTCATTGTGACCTGATTCATTTTATGGACAAATTTAATTGATAATATCAGAGACGTTTGAAAAATCACTTGAAAATATTATTCGCTTTTACCACAGGAGGGGACATCTACAAAGTCATGAATATTTAAAATTGCCCAAGGGTGACATCACCCACCCACCTGGGGTTGTTTACTGGGACCCTATACAATAATAATTAATCAGAAGAGAAAAAAACTTTTACAGACATTTTGGGGTTGGCGGATTTTAGTCTCTTATTCTGCCGGACTAAAGTCTGGTGTAAAGGAAATTGAAGAGAGATGTGAGAAGAAAATAAGGTAAACTGTGTAAAAATAAGGTAAAAATATAAGTAAAAAATAATAAGGTAAAATAAGTGTGGGAAGAGTAAATAAAACAGAAGTAGGACATCTACTGGACATGGAAAGGGGAGGAAGGGGACATTTTCGGTGGTGGACATTAAAGATCCCACGGTAACTCTCAAAAAGAGGAAGCCATTGTGTGTCAGTACCCTGGCCAAATTACTTGCATGTGCTAGGCTGTATAATTTGCATTACCTACAGTCAGTAGGAATTCTGGGAGCTAGATATGGCATACTGGACCAAATGGACTTTACTGCGCCTTAATTAATTACTGTGATTGCTTTGAATACATAATAAATTACAAAGAATATAAGAAACTGTCAGTGGGCTATTGACTTGAAATAGCATCAAGATTGGGTGGTCAAAAAGTTTTTCACAGGTATGAGAAAAAAAGGAAACAAAGAATGAAGATTAGCAGGCACATTTGGCTTTCAGACAAGAGTTATGAGAAATCTTTGGTGAGCAAGGACAAGGATTGAAATTTGTTCATGGTGGTGAGATCTCCACAGGGCATTACCATACTCCATTACCCCCAAAGGGGAAGTGTACAATGGTCACATGGATTATGACAAGTTTATATAATAAATAACAATCCTGGAGAACAGTGTTTTCTGAAAAATTTGCTTCATCACATGAGCCAGATAAAACATGGTTTACATGAAACTTGTGAAGAGTCCTTAAAAGCTAACGGACACTATGAATGCAATGGTACTGAAACCACGTTTAAACTGGCAAAGATAAAAGGAAGCAAAAGTAGAGGACAAGTGAAGACAGACAGAACCACAAGGAAGAAAGACCAGCAAAGATAAAACAATGTAGTTCACATTTTTAGATTTTAAAAAAAAGATCAAAAAAGCAGAGATAAAAAAGTAGTTCTAAAAAAGATTTTTTTTAAATGTAGTTCACAACTCAAACTGATGCATGACATTGTGTGATGAGTTGCTGAAGACTTTCTCATAAAGGCTGACAAGTTGGTAATCTGTAGAACTCCAGCCCTGCCAAAGTAAAGGTGATTAAAAAAAAAAGTTTGCATGGCCAGAGCCATAGATGCTGTTTCTTTTGTTTTTTGGGGGTAAAGCAAGCCTGTGTGCCAAACCATGTCCAAATAACGAGGACAATCTGGGTAACTCGATAAGCCTTCTTGCTCTCATTGAGATCGTCCACAAATTGATGTCAGTAAAAGCCAAAAGGGTAGGCAAACAGGATAGCTCCCCAGTGGTATACCCAACCCTGAGACATCTGGTTGTGGATTGAAACTTGACAAAATAATTGCCCTTATGCATCAGAAAATAATGCTGCATTGTGTAGCATACAATTTTCAGATGGAATGTTAACCTTCCCTTCGATGTTAAAAAAAACAACATTTTTTGCAAGAGTGCACCTTTGGGCCAAGAAAAGGACACCAAAATAATCCTGCCTATACAAGAGTCCGAAATATGGAAGTGACTACATCACGAGTTAAATGGGATGTGTAAGTCTATTAAATTCTTTTTTTTTTTAAAGTTAGCTTAAAAAGAAGGCAAGTTATAAGTAAAATGGATTTGATATGCCCTGAACATACAGGATGGGACAGTTAATTATGGTGTTTCCCTTTAAACAGGAATGTTTTTAGGTAAATAATTCAATGATATAAATAATGAATAGGAGGCAGATTCATGAATAAATTAGAGTTGCTTGAATCCTATATTTGTCTTGATCCAGGTGATTGTCGTTGCAGTAGAGGAGCCACTTGATTGAACTATAATTCAAAATAGTTCAATCATGACTAAAGAACTGGTGGAAGCATCAAAACAAATGAAAAAGGGGTTGGATCATGTCGCTGCTGAAGTGTGGAAAACCATTTGCTTTCACGTTCAACTTCTTGGCATTATAAAGAGATTCTATGGTGGAGGAGCGGTTCCTGATGAATGGAGACACAGTTGTATCATCCTCATTCCAAAGAAGGACGATCTTGGTTACTGTGGCCTCCGTTCAAGGCCCACAGCTGCCAAGATATATAATCACATTCTCTAAACAGAATCCGACCACAAACAGAGGCAATTCCTCCAAAAAACCAGAATGGTTTAGCCAAAGTTTCTTTTTTTCTGTATGTCATCAGCATAAAGAAAATGATTCTTTGCGCTGATGGCATGCTGCCATCAATTGTTGTGGGTAGCAATTCTGAAGCAGTTGTTCTGTTTGCCGATAGTGAAACTGGTGAATTTGACATTTGAGCTGGTATGCTAGAAAGTGACACACATCCCATATGTGTTTATAACTGTGTTAGACTATGTAATAAGAACTGGCGTAGATGATGATGACACAACATCGGGATTTACAATCATCCCCTGTCGAAGTCGAAGACATTCCAAAAAGGCAAGCAATATTGACTTTCCCAATGACGACGCCCTGCTTTCCAATACAATTCACCATGCTCAACAGCTCCTCTACTGTCGGATCAGCCTCAAACTCTGTTGATCACCATCTCGATGTTTAAAAGATAAAGTACATGCCTTGAACATTGATAATCCTCACATTCTAACCAACATTGAACACAAACTCTATCAGAAAGATAATTTTTTTAAATATCTGTCGATATATTCCAGAAGGTGAAAAAGGACATGAAACCAAGAATGAAAATCTTGGGCATCCTGAAACTCTTTGGAGAAGATATGGATGTCAAGTTTATCTGAAGAACTCCAAAGAAGATTTTTCAGTGCAGTTGGAGGATCGGTTTTAGTTTATTGCACTGAAACAAGGATGATACTTAAAGCATGCAGAGATTGTTGCATGGATGTAACAAACCTTTTATGCAACCTACTAGTTTCCTGATTGCAGCACATCATCCTGAGAGAATATGAAAAGTAAATGCCTAAGATATCAAAAAACCATTTGTTTGAGGTTGGCAAAACTTCATGCAGGTCATCATTGCCAAGATTCAGGGATATTGAAAGACCTGGTTCCCTGTAAACCAAATTATGGTTCTAGATCTTCTCTCTCGTATGCAGCACAAGGCTGCATTATTGCTTAAGGGATACGGATGTGCCACTGATGCAATGCCCCCAGTAAGTTAGGAAAGGAATTTGGAATTTGTTCAGGATGCCGTCGAAGAGCAACTACTCTTTGCGAAGGCCATCTTGGGATCTTTAACGTCCACAAATTAATGCCGGCAGACGGATGTCCATTTAACGTCCATCCAAAGGATGGCTCACACATTGATGAATCACCCTGCCTGTGAAACACCGGGATGACAGTTTATAGCTGGGTCGGGATTCAAATCCAGGCTAGACAGCTTAGAAGTGAGTGTGCCATCCTGTCAGCCACATGGTCATAGAAAGCTTGGGAGAACTAAAATGAACTGTCTTCAGATACTATCATTTGACTTCAGGATTTTTACCAAACAAGAGAAAGTTATGTGCAACAGCCATCACTGAAAGAGTAATGCGAATAATTTATGTGACCCATCATGGGACACTCGATTGATAGAGATAAATAGGTCCATGAGATGTCAAACATTCTCCAGTGATGGAAAGCAGCTCATGAAGAAAGGTTTAAAAAAAACAAAAACAGACCGAAGCTCAGAGAGCTGACGTTGACACATCGATGGAGCAGAGAAAATTGGCATACAAGGAAGAATGGAGAAATTTGGAAGAAATAAATACACAACAGCATAAGTAAGAAGATAAAGGCAGGACAACAAAAAAAATTAGTTAATTTATTGTTTCACTGCCATTTCGATCTTTCCTTACTTATACTGATTATAATTTAGAGTGAAGAGTGTGACTGTGTTTATGGAAGATATATTTTTCTGAGTAAAAGCTTTGCAATCTAGCAAGTGGAAAAGCTTACAATGGAGATTGAAAAGTATTGTCTGGGTATGAAAGCAAATCAATGAGAAAGTTTCTGTTGTCACAAAAATGACACCATGAAGGCTCTTTACCTACTGCCAACACCCAACCAACAACACCTACTGCCATACCTAGCTAATGGGGGAATAACCTCCTTGATTTCAAAGCCACCTATTTCACGACCCTACAGGATACGTATCTCACCTTATGTCGAGGGGGGTTTTGGCATAATTGCCATGCTAGCCAAGTGCCGGTTGGTGAGAGTGAGGAACCGTGCAAATTAAACCCGCATCAGTTTGTGTAGAAAAAAACAAACAAGTGTTTAACCACTTGGCCAAGCAAAAGCAGCCAGCTCTACCTAATGGTTAACATCAACCATCAACCAGTTTAAGTTGAATCCCGAAAAGTGCTGGAAAGACGACCTAGTGAAGTACGACCCAACAGATACTATGTAACCACAATTAAAATTCCAACGGATAGCAACAACAGTCAGATGACTGAAAAAAATCCTGCATCAGACGATGCAAGATTACCAATCCATAACAACTCATTCTATTTTAAACTTTAAACAGTTATTTATTACTAAAAATAAAAATAAACAACGTGGCTTAAAGTGAAACATAGGGGCAATACCCTTGGTGCTCATCTGGTAGCAGCTGGATAAGATAACCAGGGAACCACTGGCAGACATGGATGACCCCACAAAATATGTCATGGAGGAGAAGGTAAATACCTATGGATTTTTTTTTTTAATGCTGTGAACAAATTAGGTACATCACGGGTGATGAAGGTTGTGGTCAAGTTTCATACGGAATTGTGTGTGTCGTTTCTGTTGTGGTCAAGAAACCAAGTACCTATGGGGGGCAACCCCATAAACGCTCTTCGGGCCCGATTTTTTGAAATGCCATGAACAAAATTTGGTACATACACGGTGATGAACGTTGGTAAAGTTTCATCGGACTCATATGTGTAGTTTCAGAGAAGAAATTGCAAGTATTTGTGGAAGGACGGACTGACAGACGACGCGTCATCCCATAAGGAACTATGTTCCAGGTGAGCTATAAATGTGAATTGCAACCAAGAATTTAATAGGAATAATAATAATACCATTTCTTTCACACCATAAAGGCAAATAGGGCTGCCAAGGCAGTTATATTGGCAAGGTGTGCAGTCCAAGACAGGTCACCATTCCATTGCAGGTTACCCTGAATGGTTATTACCCCAGTACACTGGTACTTATTTTTCTGAGTTCAGAATGGTGACAGGTTGAGTGAACCCCACCTGGTGTTAATTCAACTGCCAATAAGGGCTCAAACTGAGAACCCTAAGTTCCTAAGCCAGTCACCTTCACCACTAAGTCAACACCAGGCTTTAGCCAGGAGTTTATGCATATTAAATTTATCTCATAATGGTACAGGCTCAAATAAAAGCTGATTTAACCTCAAACTATCCAGTGACCCCTTCCTTCTCCATTGGGAAATGAAAAATATTACTGATTTGCTCTTTGGGCCTCAGCTTGGACCTCTCTCTTCTTTTCTTTTCTTTTTACAGGTACCTGATGCTTATATTTTCAAAAATATCTTCTCACATCTCCTACGGAACACCTAAAATCTTTAATGTTTGCTAACCCTCAAAAGGCTTTGCTGGTTTACTTGATATCAAAGCAGGAAGAATCACTTTGTGAGAGAACATGCATTGAATCCAGCAGGGCAGATGTAAAAATTGAACTGTGCAGGTGGGTACTGACCTTGCTTGAAAGACTCTACCAAAAGCTCCTTCCCCGATGTCGCGCACATACTGGATATTGTTTCGAGGATATTCCAGGCTGCGTAGCCTTGGGCTCAACAGGGTGCACAAGCGTTGGTACATGGGGTTTGGGCGGAATGCGCTCAAGCAGCAGTAAACCGGGTGTATCGGTTGGCTCACCGCAGGACAGCTGTCTTGCATTAGGAAAAAGTAAACAGAATTATTCATCTGAAGAATTAGAGAGTAAAGATGCTGCATTGCATGATCAAAGATACGAGGTGAAAAATCGAGGAAAACCTGTCATGACAAGATATTTGCTCGAAACCAAAATATGAGACAAAAATATTGCCATCCACAGCTTTACGCAATGCAGAGAAGCTTAATTTAACCCGAGGACTACTGGACAACCTCAGGCTGCACAATATTATACCTGAGGAGTAAAGGGCTGCAGATCAATAAATCAAAAAGATCAATAACGATGGGGGCACAAGTAAAATTTAGTGAACCAGCAAGCTTACAGAAAATAACTGCAAGGAATTACGGAAAGATTTTCAGTGTTGCTATCAGAGTACCAGTATTTAAACTGTCTAGATGTTGATGGTGATGAGAAACTAGAAAAAGGAGAGATAGCGGAGGAATTCTAATTCTCCTCCAGAACTGCTAATGGAGGCAGATTGAAGAGAAGCTAAGAAGAAGGATCTTTAGACCGAATACCAGTATATCACACCAAAAAGCAGCTTTTTGGTAAAACCTGATTGGTGAGGAAGAGGTTGAATCTGAGCATCACATGTGACCGGATTTGATTGCAAGTTTGCGTTGCTGAATGAATGATTCATTTGCCCAGTTTAATGGGTGCTGGGACACAGCAAAGAAGCTGATGGAATGTCCCGTCTGCACACCCCCACCCCCCAATCCTCCCCTTGCTGCAGCGACCATAGAAATGCAGGGAATTTATAATGCACCCAGGGTGTCATCACAAGTCGGTGCTAGCAGGTGGTACAGCTGGTTTCATGCCCTCTGTTAAGGCGATCACACTCCACAAGGCGGCTGACCCTGTTGGCACTGCACCGGATGACAGCTTTTCTGGATTAGACCTCTCCAAGAATAATAATGAAATAGCTCAAAGTTGGGCCGTTAGCAAATGGACCATCAATACCGTCAGTGTGCAAACTGTATTGCCGAATAAATAACTGATTAAAAAAAAAATAGTAATCCCTGAACATTTGATTGAAGTGCAGTAAATGGAAGAAAGTAAAACCATAAACCAGCCTATGAGTATATTTTATTCCACTGCAGAGCAAACACTCCCTCAAATCATGTTAAGGGCTGTTTAGCATAGCTACTTGATGCCCTTGCCAAGTGTGGGTTGGCAAAAATTATGAATTGTGGGAGTTTAACCCACACCAGTCATTAGCCATGCTCACGAAGTAAAGAGTGGGATAAGCAATCGGTTCCGTATGTGTGAATGTGCCTGCAGTTTGTTATTCCTTTTCTCTGGAAACGCTTGTCGGATTGACACGAACTTTTCACCATTGGTGCAACTATTCATGCAGAATGCTTTAATAATTATAACGTCATAGATCATGTGGTGTGGCAGCTATGTTGGAAAAAAGGAGAAATGTTGGACCTCTGTATCTCCGAAACCGCTCCTTGCAAAAATTGAAATTTGGCACCTGTCAAGTACTCCCATTGTGAAATAAGTGATTTCTTTAGGATGTCATAGGTGCCTTCGTTATGATGTCATACTTGCATACTTAGAATGCTATATCCGATCAGCATGAAATAAATTGGTCAACAGAAAAAAAAAAAATTCTCGGTCACGTGGTTCGGCAGCCATATAAAAATAAAAAAAATTCAAAAATCTTCTCTGAAACGGCTGAACACATCGAGGAGAAACTTTAAAGGTATGACCACCTATCCATCAGGAACTCCAACCTATAAAAAGTTCCTCACCTATGATGTCATAGGTCACATGGTTTGGCAGCCATATTGGATTACCCTAAAACCTTTAAAAATCTTCTTCTCCAGAACAGCTGGACAGATTGAAGGAAAACTTCAACACACATGTTCCTCAAGCCTTGGGGATACCAGGGTATTCACGAATAATTGATGTTGCATGGTTTGGCAGCCATATTAGTAGAGATTAAATGCGGCTTCTGAGGCAGCCATTCAAATGAATGGGGAAAAGGGAAAAACTGTCTCAAGGTCCAAAAAGCCCAAAAGAGGAGACCGATTTCCTCCCTCCATACAAATGAATGGGAAAAACTCTCTGACTCAAGCCCCAAAAGCTCAAAATAGGAGACTGATTTTCTCCCCCTCCCATACAAGCAAATGTAAAATTGAGACTGACTCAAGCCCCAAAAGCCCAAAATAGGAGACTGATTTCCTCCCCCTCCCATACAAGCAAATGTTAAATTGAGACTTACTAATTAAAGCACTTTTTCCTTTTATATTGTCATTCCACTCAAGAGCGAAATCAATGAATATTTGTCCATGTTCTCCTTTAGGGAATAACTTAATTTTCCTATTACATTCATCACCATCGAGTATATTCACAAAGATTACTTTGGAACTTAGTTCTTGGTTTAAGTATTTTTGTTGAGCAAAATGAAATGATAAACTTCTCTTAATGCTCTTGTTTGACCACCTCCTGAGCCACATATCATTTTGAGATTGTAGTAAATTGTTTTTTCCATTATTCAATTGATAACCATCAAAGTTTTCAGTCCATTCAAGGATATTAATTTTTTTCTTTACATCCTCCAACTTATTTGTAATTAAATTTATCCGCTTATTTGTTTATCTATCTTTTACCCCGGTTTTTCTTCAATAAGACTGATTTGGTATTTCTCACATTCTTTATGTCTCCATTTAAATACCAAGGCTGATTACATCTCCACTCTTGTTTGTTATTGCTTGATTCTACATTTATAAATCAGTAAAAAGACAGTGGTAGCCTGTTAAAATTCCCACCCATGTCTTGACACTTATACTTATAACCATAAGGGAGACTATTGCTTCCATTCTCTAAATATATCTTTTATCATCAACAGCTCCTAATGCTTTCTTATTTATCTTTCTGTTATAATTGATGTTTAAACTTCTTATTGTATTAATTTTTTCTGTACTCTTCCTTCTTTTAAGGTTAAACGTTGTAATAATGTTTAAACTTTATTGTTTTCCTTGATTATTTTATATTTTCTTTTATCCTTTAGCTTCTTATCACACCTTTCAATGTTATTATTATCAATATACATAAAAGCATAAGACTTTGATCTCAATCCAATAAATTCACTCATGACCTTCCACCCAATTCATCTTAAAAAAACTTATCATACCTTTTTATTTCTTTGATGAAAACACACATCACCTGACTTAATAATATACTGTATCATATATATATATATATATATATATATATATATATATTAATCAATCATATATCCTCATATACAACACTTGTCTTAATTTCTAATATAAAACTATCTGTTTCCCATACATAACAACGACACATATCCTTATACTTTTGATTTTAAATTAATTATAGTAATAGTTATACATCAACGACTTTGACAAGATCCAGAATTGATGTTCCTATATAAATAGGTTTATCCATTTCAATACTTCATTTTTCAAATGAATAGCAAAAAAGTTCTCTGAAAACACCTCCGTCGTTCAAAAAACTTGTCCATTAATTAACTTTGAAGCCTATTCCAAGATGTAGCAAGTCTTATGTTTTGTCGATTCCGAACATTTTCCATAGTCTTTCCAAATACAAGCATTATTCATTAATTTATAAAAGTTCTTCTCAAAATTTGTTTTTGCTTCGTTCTCCTTTTTGTATTAAAATCAATATATTCTTTAACCAATGACTTTGTTTTAATTCAAAATTCGATGAATTTTTCTCACTCTCAACCCCAGCAGATAAATATTGTCTCAAGTTCCTTTGATGCAAACAATAACTTTCTTGATCATTTAATGTAGTAAGTAGTTTTTCTGGAGATTTACCTTTTTATTAAATGACTGTTGGTAATCACTTACCATTCTTTTCTTGGACTTTTCTTTATCAAGGGGCATAAGGTAGGTCTTTATGTTTGTGATGAAGTTTCTTCTGGATATTTTAAATCTACCTCAAAATAATATCCAACTTCAACTTCATCCAATTCTTTTTGAGAGGAGACGACAATGTCTTGTAAAACTTTTTCATAATGTTTTTCTTTAACCCATTTAAATTTTCATAAGGTAAAGATTGAGACATAGCCCACCCATACAAGTTGTTAGCATCATAAAACATCGGGTAAGATTGTCCTCATTCTTATTATAATCAGGAAGATATTTGTTATTTGCTTTCGCATATCTCTTGGAACATACTTGAGATATTCCTCCTCTTTTTGCCTTCTCTATCATTAAAGCATATCTATATCACTGATTAATTTCCAAATTCTGTTTTGGACATTTTTAACATAGAACTCCAAGCCAAACCCGGGGCTGTAAATAGTGAACGGGGTCTAATCCATAAGAATTTTATGACGACAGACTGTTTAAAAGTTTCAAACACATCAGCCAATAACATACATCAGTTTTAAGATACAAATCATGATATTCTCCAAGATTCTTTATATTAAACTTCCTCCAAACGTTTTTTAGCTTGGTATAATCTCTATCGGAAATATGAAGTTTTATTTCAACTTGCCATAGAACTTTCCCTTGAAGGAAGTTGTGTTTCTTTAAACTTCTCAAATGAATCCATATGTAGTCATACATATATATTCCCTTTTGTGATAAGAGATCAATCTCTTCTTGATTTGAGAAATGTGATTTAAGTTCGGTAAGTTTTTAATATTTGATGCTAAGTTAGATAATGGACTTGCCATAAACTTGGATGTGTCAAGAAATCTGATATTGGTTATGGGGGATTTATGAATTGTTTTTGTGAATGAGATGTATTTTTGATCTGTGTTAGGAATGGCAGAAATATCTCAGATGTCCTTTGAAAGTTTATTTTATAAATAGCATGTGTGTCATAGTAAGTGTTGTTGTGAAGAAAGACAGGAATAAAGTTTGGGAGGCTTGTAATAAAGATTACAATGGGAATGAGCTGGACCTCTATATTTACCAGAAGATGACAGTGATCACTAACCTTGACCTCTCCTCAATTTTCTCCTCACAAATATGACATACTGTTCTTTTCTAAATTCCTTTTTTCTCTCCCTTTGTTAATGACACATTGGTTTCTAGGTTTTAATCATTATTTCTCTTAAGTCTTATACAGTCTTTTTCCAATCGTCTGACACAAACTCCTCTGAGGCATCTCCTCTATAAAGTTCTAACTTGTTGTATCATCACAAACAGATGATTTTCGTATAATAACAGAAACCACAAGGAGTATGTTTTGATATTTATTTGGTGAATGATTTATTTGGATTTGGAGAAACAGTATCTAATTTGGAGAATCTTTGAATGATATGTTTGAACCTGCTTTTGGTAAATTGATTCGGTTGATTTATGATTACTACAATATTTCGAATGTTGATTTATCGTTCTTTTGTGTGAAAGGAGTAATACACTCTTACAAAGGATACGTTTTACATTTTCTCTATATAAGTTGTGATTTGGTTAATCTTGAGAAATTTTTTGATGAAAGTATAATGTGATTTTTTCCTTTGAAGTAAAGTGGAGAAGGTCAATGGTGTGTTTCATCATTTTTATATTTGTTTGAAATTTTTAATATCTGAATTTGATTTGTTATCCGTTAATCCATATACATTAACAGATAGATTAATTCATTTTTCTCAAATTTAGGAATATCTCTCAATGACATTGGAAACTTTAAATCTTTAACATTTAATGTATTCTCGTATTTCTTATAATGTTCAACCCTTTCAGGATTCATTGTGGAGGATGTAGGTGAGCAGAACAGACCATAGAAAACATTAAAATTATCTTTGTTTTGAATATTAACAACTGCTTCCTTAAGTTTTATCTCTTTTGGTAAATCAATGTAAAAAAGAAGCTTGAAGAGGAATCTGATTTTAAGATGTGTATATGTAAAAGAATTATTTTTGTAATCGCAAATCCACTACGCGACAACAGTGTTATCATCATCTTGTTCTTGTCTCTGGAGTTCATCGTAAACATCACATCTTACAAAATCTTGAAATGATGAGATAAAGTGAGGTGTTTGTCCTCATAATAGGGAGTAGTTTTCCTCCGTCTGTCAAAAAAGGCGGCTGTCACAAACTTGATGTTTAGGCCAGCAATGGCAACGTATAAAAATGTATGTAAAACGTTGGCGTACGTGCTGAATTTTGAGGGTTTTTTTAAGTTTTGGTCGTATTCAATAAAGTGTTGTTGTATGCATAACATATTAGTAACGGGCACGAACGTTTCGTGTGTCTTCTCGATAACTTATACCAACGAATGCTTACCTTGTTGTCCGGCTGTTCACAACCTATGCCCAACGATAGTTAACTCAGGCATAGCGCGCTGCGCGTGCAATCTGCCGACGACAATCGTGGTGCGTTTCTGTTAAATAAAACCTGCCGAACGCCGACTTAAATATAAGCCGCGGCTCGGAATTTGAAGTGTCAAACGATCGCGCAGTCAACCTTGTACGATTTAGCCAGCTAATGCCTAACCTATGAAAAATGTTCTAGAAACGCGGCCATCACCCGTGAATACGGTATGGGTAAGTTGTGGTGTTCGTTAGGACACGCTGAAAAAATAAACAATGAAATACGCTGTCCATATTCCTGTGGTACGTCGAGTACGTCGTGAAATTCAAGCATCTGAAAATGTACGACGTCCTCCGAGTAGGTCACTGAAGTCGCATACGGCTGCATAAGTTCGGCACGCTCCCGCGATCGTGTCACACAGGTCAGACCAGGGACACACGTTACTTTTGTAAGACCATAAGTCGAAACACGTCGAGGTAATGTTAGCAACGACCGAAACTTAATTTTTTAACCTATGAGTAACGTGCTTTTTAACCTATGTGTACGTTTCTCAACGCACATTGTCGTATGTGAGACGAATCTGATTGAACGTCTTTTCCGGATGACCACGAACTTACTGAACGCGTTTCTACTTACAATCTAACCGTATATGGCGATTTTGGCCAGCGCTTATGGGAATTGTATTAAAATGGGCTTCACAAGAGGAATCCGTAGTGTTTCCAGACTCCAATGGTGGTAGATGTCATGTAGTGTCCGTAGTAGGGTAGTGGTAGTGGTAGTAGTTAGTGTTCAATAGTAGTATAGTTTGTTTCCAAATGTCAGTATAGTAGTAGTATTGTTCCATGTAGTAGTAGTAGTATTGTAGTTGTTCCATGTCAGTATAGTAAGTAGTTTAGTTGTTCCATAGAGATTGTTTTCCATGTCAGTAGTTAGTAGTAGTTGTAAGTTGTTCCATGTAGTAAGTAGAGTAGTAGTTGTTGTTCCATGTCAGTAGTTAGTAGTAGTAGTAGTAGTTCATGTCAGTAGTAGTGTATAGTTCCTTGTCAGTACGGAGTAGTAGTCGTAGGGTATGTCAGTAGTAGTAAGTAGTAGTAGGTCCACATGTCAGTAGTAGTAGTGAGCATGTGGGCAGAGTGTGGATGTATGATGGATTCTCTCGTTGCGTCACAAGGAATAGGAGAACTGCTTACTTTGCACACATTGTTCGAGTTCTTTTTTCGGCGCTATTTAATTTTTTTTTTTTTTTTTTTTTCTCATTCCCCACGATGAAACTTTTTTTTGTTCAGTTTTTTTAAGTATTCAAGAGACTTGGACACATGAAATGCATAATGTCTAGTTAATCGACAAAAGAAACGCTTCGATAAATCTTATAGATAAGTTATACCAACGAATTGATTAGTGTGTTTTATGGCGTCCAACATTCACCTATGCCCCTAACGATAGTACTAAAAAAACGTATGATATGCGTGGCAACGTACGTCGACGATTACGTAGGTTTTTATTATAGCTGCAACTTCACTTTTAATAAATGGCCTGTCACTCGCCTATTGTTTTTGGGACGCTGGTGCTCGGCAATTGAACGTTTCCATTGAACGAGCTAAATCGCTTCCAGGCAACTGCAGTCACGGCACCAACAGCAGCAGCCAGTGCCAGCCTCATGCCAGGCTCAAGCGGATCCCTTGTAGAAAGTGTACTGCTTGGTTATCCTTGGACCCACTCTGGCTGCAAGCTGTCGAACATGCGCTGGGGGCCATTCGCAGGAAAAGTGATGAAAGGATGCATGGTCCTGTCCGGAGTTCCACCATGAGCTGGTCATACATGCCGTAAATGGCGTCGCCTCCCGATCCATGGTCTGAGCCAGTTTCCTCCTCCTCCGTTCAATGTCTTCTTCTCCTGGCTCTATTGGCACGCAACCTGGTGAGTGTCAACTATCGATGAGGTCATGTAGGTATGTCGTTCTCAGCCTTTGCCGTATCCTCCATCTCCGGAATGACATGGAGCATGTACTCACCACGAGTCCAAAAAAAAGACGGGTTCCTCCTGCGAAGGCCCTTTTTTATATGCAATTCCCCTAATCGCTGCCAATATGCCATATAACGTATCTGTAAGTTAGAAAGTGTTCAGTAAGTTCTGTGGTCGTCTGAAGAGCGTCAAATACGGCTACATACTGTGGGGAGAAGAAGTATTTTTGATACACTGCGATTTTGCAGGTTTTCCCACTTACAAAGCACAGTAGAGGTCTGTAATTTATTATCATAGGTACACTTCAACTGTGGAAAGACGGAATCTAAAACAAAAATCCTGAAAAATCACTTTTGTATGATTTTTTAAATAAATTAATTTGCATTTTATTGCATGAAATAATATTTGATACATAGAAAACAGAACTTAATATCTTGGTACAGAAACCTTTTTTGCAATTACAGAGATCAGACGTTTCCTGTAGGTTCTTAAGCAGGTTTGCGCAGACTGGCAGCAGGGATTTGGCCCACTCCTCCATAAGATCTTCTCCAGATCCTTCAAGGTTTCCGGGGCTGTCGCTGGGAACACAGAACTTTCAGCTCCCTCCAAAGATTTTCTATTGTTCAGGTCTGGAGACTGCTAGGCCACTCCGGACCTTGAATGCTTCTTACGGAGCCACTCCTTAGTTGCCTGGCTGTGGTGTTTCGGGTGGTGTCATGCTGGAAGACCCAGCCACGCCCTCATCTTCAATGCTCTTGTGAGGAAGGAGTTGTTGGCCAAGATCTCTCGCGATACAATGGCCCCAATCCATCCTCCCTCAAACGGTGGCAGTCGTCCTGTCCCCTTTGCAGAAAAGATCCCAAAGAATGAATGTTTCCACCTCCATGCTTCACGGTTGGGATGGTGTTCTTGGGGTTGTACTCATCCTTCTTCTTCCTCAAACCGGCGAGTGGGTTTAAACCAAAAAGCTTTCTATTTTTGGTCTCATCAGAACCACATGACCTTCTCCATTCCTCCTGCTGGATCAAATCCCAGATGGTCCATTGCAAACTTCAGACGGGCCTGGACATGCGCTGGCTTGAGCGGAGGGACCTTGAGTGCGCTGCAAAGGATTTTAAAATCCATGACGGCGTAGTGTGTTACTTATGGTTTTCTTTGATACTGTGGTCCCAGCTCTCTTCAGGTCATTGACCAGGTCCCTGCCCTGTAGTTCTTGGGCTGACCTCACCTTTCTCATGATCATTGAGGCTCCAACGGAGTGAGATCTTGCATGGAGCCCCAGACCGGCGAGGGAGATTGACTGGTTATCTTGAACTTCTTCCTTTCTAATAATTGCGCCAACAGTTGTTTCCTTCTCACCAAGCCTGCTTGCGCTATTGTCCTGTAGTGCCCATCCAGCCTTGTTGCAAAGTCTACAATTTTGTTCCCTGAAATGTCTTTAGAACAAGCTCTTTCTGGTCTTGCCACATTGTGGAGAAGGTTGGAGTCTGATCGATTGAGTGTGGACAGCTGTCTTTTATGCAGATAACGAGTTCAAACAGGTGCAGTTAATACAGGAATGAATGGGAGAATGGGAGGGCCTTTCTTAAAGAACAATACTAAGGTTTGGGGTCTGTGGAGAGCCGGAATTCTTACTGGTTGGTAGGTGATCAAATTACTTATTTCATGCAATAAAATGCAATTAATATTTAAAAATCATACAAATGTGATTTTTCAGGATTTTTGTTTTAGATTCGCTTTCACAGTTGAAGTGTACCTATGATAAATTACAGACCTCTACGTGCTTTGTAAGTGGGACTGCAAATCGGGCAGTGTATAAATACTTGTTCTCCCCACTGTACGTATTTGTGCGTAGGACATGCTTTACAAGTAATTCGCCCAAGCACGTTACTATAGGTTAATAATAAGTCCACGGGTACCTAAACATTTACTTTGACGTGTTTCGACGTATGAGGAACTTTCAAGTTAACGTGTTGCGAAGTGTGAAACAACGTTCCGTGGTAGCGTGCTACAAAACGTTACTCATTAGGTTTAAAAATAAGTTTTCGGGTACGCTAAACATTACCTCGACATGTTTCGACTTATTGAAGTAACTTATCAGTAATCGTGTGTCCGACGTGTAATCAATGATCGCGTAACGTGCTAACAACTTATGGCCAGCATAGCGGAACGTGTGAGTCCATACGCCGGCATACGTTCGTAAAATTTCAAGCATGCCAAAAATTTGAGGACAACCCAAAAGTACAACGTTTTAAAAGCCAGCGTACTACGACGATGGCAGTGTTTTTCAAGCGTGCTCTTAAACGTATACAAAAGCGTAACCCATAACGTATTCGAGCGTGTTGCAGCGTTTCGACAAATTTTTGCTATAGAAATCGGCATATGCTGGCAAATCGTCAAGGTGTGATCAGCGGCTTTTACCATAGTTCAATTTTGCTCGCTCATATAAACTTAAAAGTTTTCATTCACTCAATGATGTTTTTAATTGTAAGTTGAATACTTTGTTTAACCACATCAAACAAGCTTCCATGATTGAAGATGGTCCAGGGTCCTTGAAAGCGAAACATCTTTATTTTTATATGTCCTTTAAATGCCCCATCGTGTTTTTCAATGGAGAAATTAGTTGGGCACCTTCCTTTCCTTCATTTAACCTCCGCCATCGAAGATCGAGGTTACTGTTTTCACCCCTTTCATTTGTTTGTTTGTTTGTTTGTGAACAGTATTGGGCGGAAAACTCTCGACGGATTCGACGAAACTTGGTGGGGATTAGGTATGGTCAAGGACCATGGCTTAGATTTGGAACTTGTCCAAAATCCAATATGGCCGCTATGGCGGCCATTTTGAAAAATATTTGAATTTTTTTTTTTTTTGCATTTCTACAATGTTTTAAGTGGATTTTCCACCCCCCCCCCCCCCAAAAAAAGTTGGAGAAAAGAACTATAACTCTGTCAGCACTGTTTGACGTCATATTTAATAATAAGAATATAAGGTTCACTTGAGTGACCCGCAGTATTGGCGGCGGAGGTTTGCCACTCTACCGAGTGCTCCCCCTTTAAAGTTGTTTTGTGTTTGCGTGATTTGAAGGTGTTTATTATAAAAATTTTTTAAAGAAATCATTTTCACATTAATCATCAATGTTTTATTTTTGTCCAAGTGGAGAATAATTTGTCTGAAAAATTGAATGTGTGGTTTGTTGGTTTGAAGGTGGTTTTTTTTTATTAACATTTATATTCATGTGTTTTAATAACAATTTTATATTCATGAATTACAAACATTGGCAGTACGTTTATTCACCATATTTAATAACAAAACTTTCGCTTGCAAATAAAATTTTCTTGATGAAAAATTCCATTTAATTTATAGGTGAATCTGTGCTTGAAACCATTTTATCTCAACTTTTTTCACTTAAATAAATACAAAATGTATCAAGTTAAGACACAAAAGACAAGTTTCAATGCAATCTCTTCATTTGTAAAAGATACTGAGAAATAATGTCAAGGATTAAAATTGAATAAAGATAAATATAACAACTAATTGGATAAAAACAATTATGGTGAATAATATAGTTCTTCATTATTTTCCTTCAGTGGAAGGGCTTTAGTATATCTGGAAGAACATCAATTAAAGTATCATCGAACAAAAGTTTCTTCCTCTCCTTCTGGCAATATATTCAAACGGAAAAAAGCATGAAACAGAAAAAGTATCAAAGAAAAACCTCATGGATGAAGCTTTAGAAAGAAAGATAAGACATCTGTAATACTTGAATATTCATTCACCACCATCAAGGAGAAATTTGTATTTTTTTTCACAACCCCAAAGATGTTAAATCCTGAATGAAAATCAAAGGATGTTAATATATCAGGTGAAATGACATTTCGTTAATCGTAGTTAAGGATCATTTTTAAAAATTACCTTTATATAAAAAAATAATAGTTATGTTGAATCTGTTTAATGAAAAAAAGTATATACAATAAGATGGTAATGTTTTTTTCTTATAATTAAATTACGAGTCCATTATAATCAACTGAAGATTTTGAAGATGATGAGAGTGATGACAAGTTATGATACGAGAGTTTGTGTTCAACGATAGTTATGAATATCCGAGAGTTTTTGTGTTCCAAAACGATAGTTATGATACAAGAATTTGTTTTCAACCGATAGTTGTGAAAGTAGTTTTATAGATGATTGTGAAAGTTCCACATGAAAAGTACCGAGATGAATTTAGTTAAGCAAAGTTTACTTTATAAATATGAATGCTTACTAGATTTGAGCCTCTTGAAATTTCCTGATTCTTCCACATGATAATTTTGAGAATTGGTCCTGCGTGTGAAAGAACGGGATTAAACAGAGGCAAAAGCTATAAACAATGTAAATATTCTGTGATTATCTTCTAATTAAATGATAATAAAAATATAATAAAAAGGAATATAATTCTTTAGATTTTACACAAAAATGAATTACTTACAAGATTGATTAGAGAATGAATGTAAAGTATGAGGGTGATAACACACCTTTCTTTACAATGGAGAAACTGAACGTAGATTAGCAGAAAAATGTTCAAAAGGATTGTTTGTTATATATTATTCAGATTGCCATTTTTCATGGAAATATCACACAAGAATTGTATAAATAAAATAAGGATTATCTAATTAAACCGCGACTTAGGATAAAATATACGGTTTTAAGAAAGCCAATAATAAGATTAAATAACCGTTTTCCAAAATATAATAAATGAATGATTTTTTACCCATTTGGGAAAATAAGATAAAATTTAACAACCATAAAAATCTTCCAAATTTCAATTAAGATGTTCATAGTTGGTTTTCAAGCGGGTGTGAAAAACACCTGCTTACTTTTTAAGAATTGCTCCTTACTCCCAACTTTTTGGATTATGATAATTTAATAAATTTTCACAAAGTGAGTTTTAAACCTGAGTATCACACTCTCACAAGGTTTTAATGCTGGTCTTCAAAAAGAAAAGATATAATCGGTTTTTTAAACTTCAAAAGAAAACGAAAATGATTACAACATTGAAGATATAATAGCAACTATTTTGTGATCACGAGATTAAAAATAAATCAAAAACTGATAACTTGGGGGGGGGGGGGGGGGGGGGGGGGGGGGGGTATTATTAATGATAATACGGATGATATACCTTCTCCCCAAGATTTGATAAACAAAAAAGAACCTCGTTATCTTGATATGTGTTAATGAGAGAAACAAACGGTAATGGATAGCTACTAACACAAGAGGGAGACATTCTTCTTGTAATTGTTTTAATCTTAGTCAATCATGACTTTCAACTCCCTCGTCGCTCATAAGAACAATGCCTAATACTTTTATTTTATTCAAGTTAATTCCAATAGATATAAACAATTTTTTGGAGAGAACAATTGTTCTACATTAATGTAGGAAAGGAATTGTGGGGATTATATGGAAGCCACACGACTGAAAAATATAATAATTGTTGTGAAACAAGATTGAGATATTAAGGGATATATTTTTATTTTATAAACCAATTACATAATATGACAAGCTATTATTAATATTGTGGGTAAATTGCCTTCTGAAACTTTCATAAATCAAGGGTTCTTGGTATAGTACAATGAGAATTTTAAGTTTGCTTAAAAACACCCCGTGATACGCATTGTATCTACAACAACTAGGCAATAAAGACCTGGAAGAAAGTAGAAGGTTAAGATTATTACTATATTTTCAGTGGAAGGAACATATGCGATCGAGGAATGAAGGTCAAATATTTGGAGGAGGTTTCTCTGTACAAGAAATATTCACATTGTAAAGTGAAGTCAAAGAAAACTAACAAATCTGTGTCTTGGGAATATTAGAAACTAATCCAAAGGAATGAGACAAATTATTAAACATCTTTGAGTGGAGTTAAAGATTTTTCATTCGTTTTGATGTTGATTGAAGAAACTCAGCAAACGTATGAAAGCCAGAGATAACAAGTATATGAAGAAGAAATTACAAATCGTATTAATGTTAAAAATAATTTGATGAAATATTTAAAGAAAACGGATTTATTTGAAGCACATCTACTTTAATGATGAGAAAAGGAAATTTCCCTGTTGAATCTTACAATTCATTAAATGATATTTTCCATAAATAATGGATGCGAAGAAAGCAAGAAGATTTAAGAACATCAAAGAGTTGGTTTCAAAGTTGTAAAACACAGGAAAGAAGAAGAAACCGCAGACAGAAACTAACGGGTGAAGAGCATTGAAAGAAAACAAGAGAAAATTTAAACCAACTTTTAAAACCTCCAAGAAAAAATTATAGATGCTTCAACAGTTCCCCACAATAGAAATATATTCCCTAAAAAAACTCAAATGTTAAAAACCATTTAGTCAAATGACGGGAGGAAGATTGGAGCATAGGAGAATAGAATATGATGATGAATGAAGGGTTTATTTCAACAACTGGAAGAGATTAATCAACCCCCTGTATTATATTGGTGAATGCTCTCAAAAACAATGAATATTCAGCAGATTCAAAACCAAAGCAGGACTCAATTCTCAACAGAACAACCAGAATATTCATCTTGTCAAGAAAAGGGATTGAAATATTTAATGATGAATTAGGTTATTGAGTTCTGCTAACCCCCTGTTTAATTAACTCCCCAGATTAATGTTCTTCTCACAAAATATGGAAGACAAGGTTCCAACTGTGAGGGATGAATCAAAGTATTTTGATAAACCATTGGTTATGAAAAATAATGATGATGGAGTTATTGATCTGCTGGACTCGTCTTATTATAGGGTTTAGTCCTATCTGGTAAAGTCCGGAAAGAAGAGAAGAGAACACATTATTCAGGCTTTTAAGTATCCTTGGTTCAGGTGTTAGTTTTCTTCCAAATGCCCATACATTGTTAGACTGTTATTGCTGTCGGGAGGCAAGAAAGGCTGGAAATAAACAATTGTTTTAATGAAAGCATCAGCCATTTTTAGACCAGTTGATGAACATGAAAATAATAATAAATGTCAATACAAAGACATTTTTATCTCATATTAAATAGATGAGAGCAACAATCCTTAGTTTTAATTTCACAAACAGCGACACAACATCTTCATTCCCATAACCACTACAACTTTTGAACGCAACAAAAGAATATTGAGGAGTGTTTATTGTCCATGGAACTTTATAATACCTTATATAATAGCACAGAGAAAAATGAAAGTTTAGTTATAATTCCGGGAAGTGGATACAAACGATACAGTTTTCAACACCGGAGCATAAATGAGAATTCTCAAATATCTTCCGAAATTGCTCGTCTTAATGAAAGAGACAGGGTGATGAACCCAAAAAATATTGCCCATAGATATCAAAAACATACCTTAAAAATAACTACAAGGTTGATTTCCACAATTGATATTCATTTTGAGAGTTATTTGGGTTTTCTCCTCAAAAAAGATTGAAATTAATGGGACATTTACAGTGATAAATGTTATTCAATATCCTCAGGCATAAATTCGGTATTAATTCACTGTGATTTGATTGATGGTGCTTATAATGATGGAAAAGAACAAATACAATATTTTTCATTCAGCGCATACTCAACCCCAATTGTTATAAATTCAATATGGAACCCAAAAATCTGGTTTAGTCTACCTGTTGTCAGGAAAACCACATACAAAGTAAATTTTAGGATAATCCGACCAAGATAATCGCATGATTTATTTTAATGGAGAAATTATAATCCATCCAGAATTCACCTACGTGAAAGTTTTTTCCAAATACAACAAATACGATGGTGACTTGTGAGGAAACACGAGTTTTGGGAAAATATTAAATAATTAACAGGGGGATAGGATGGGATGTTCCTTTCCCCATACTAAAAAGGGTGAAAGGTATGTACTTGGTACGAGGATAATAATAACTGAAGAGATGAAGGGGTGTCGGACATGCAATTTAGAAAAATACCCCCGAGCGGTGAGTGCCCGGTCATCTCTGCCAGAGGTCGACAGAAGCAAAATCAATTACAACTCGGCAGAACTCATATTTTGCCCAACTCAAAAAAGTTTCAAAAGTAACTCTGTGGCCAGACTGGGAATAGGGGCAGTTCATAAAGTATGTACGCTCTACTTCCGGGTTTCAAAACCACCCACCCCCTCTGTATGCAGGCTTTAGTGACCACTCACCACCCCCATGTGCATCTCATTCAAGCATCAAATACTTGAAGATTACATACGAACTGTAGATTTTATCTCAAATGCATCAGTAATTAATTAAACTACGGTAATACAAGTTCAAAGTTACTCCTGTGCCAGACTGGAATAGGGCAGTTCATAAAGTACGTACGCTCTACTTCGGGTTTCAAACACCCACCCCCCTCTGTATGCAGGCTAGTGACCACTCCCACCACCCCCCATATGAAGTCTCAATATCACATCACAATACTTGAAGATTACAAACGACTGTAGATTTATCTCAATGCATCAGTAATTATTAACTATGGTAAACAGTAATATGGAACAATTATTGACGTCCACGGAATCAACATCAACGTCGAAAATGTTCCTGTGAAACGGGATATTTTTCCCCCGTCGCGTATGACGACAGGCTTCAACCTTCATTCTTCTGAACGCTTTCATGTAGTCCGAACACCACTTTCATAAGTATGTAAGAGCCGCGTACCACCCACCCACCCCTTGTAACGCGGGCTTAAACCCCACCCGCTTCCCCTCCATTTTTGTATGTACTTTATGAACGGCCCATACGGGGCAAAAATATGCAAATTTGCGCAGGACCGGAGCATCTTCAAGAGATTGGCGCCGGCCTCCGGATTTCCACTTTTCAAATTAGCCCGGAACATTGTAAGAATCGAGCGAAAGTTTGAAGGGGCAATTAAAATCGAAACGAGAGCAAATTTCAAAAAATGGATCGTGTTGTTCTAGATAATCAGTCCGATGTATCTGAATCACTAAATAACATTTGATCTCTCTTGATAAATAGGGAGGAGATACGATTTTGAAATCGACGATTTTCGCAACTTTGACAGCATCGTGACTTGACCTCGCCTGGACACCTTAAAAAGTTATATCGTTGTGCCTGTCTCATCAACCTCTATCCATTCCACTATTGTTTGTTTGTCTCCACCGGTTGAATGTGTAACGGACGTATCCGGACGGGCGGAACAGACTTCGAGACTGGCTTTAATTAGGTATCTCTGCTGAGATTGATAGAGATGACCTAAATAGGAGATGGGATTAATTGATACTCTAATGGGTTATAGGTTCAACTATTTCTTAAACATAAAGACCTAATTGGTTCAACTGCTTCTGCTGTGGGAAATGTAGCGGGTGCTAAATATAAGATTATAAAAGATTCCCAAAGGAATCTCATAATTACGCAATAAAAATTAAGAATAGGCAAAAACTCAGTTGTTCTCCCCAAGAACGACAGAAATATTCAAATACTTGGTCAGGGATTCAAAAAGTTTAAATTCTTTTTTCCAAAATAAATACAAGTAAGGAAGCAATTGATAGTATCTATTGATTTGGATGATACCATTGTCATCTCAGAACTCACTAAAAAAGAGATTACTTAAGGTAAACTGCATAACTGGACAGACTGGAATGCAAATGGAACAAAAAGTTTGAAATAAAGAATCAACAAAAACTTTATTTGAATCTAGCCGAAAGTTTTTGTTGTGTAAATTTACATTCACGAAGGCTGCGACGAAACACAAACCCGCTCCACTACGTAAATGATATCTTCTGGAAAATGTTTGGATCGTGTTCGTTTTAACAATGAACACAAGAAGTTGAAAGCAGTTGATTATGTCTCTTGCGACATCTCTGAAAAGATGAAATTTAACACTATTCCATTTAGTGATAGAATGGGAAAGGGGGCTGTCGAAGGTTTTATTCCTGATATGTCAACTGGGAAAAAACACAGACCCTGGATATAGTCAAATGAAGGAATGTATAATGATGATACAAAGCATATAAGTTTGACTGTGGCAATTCCTCCTTTTTTAAAAAAAAGAAAAATAAATAATTTTGGATTTGTGATCATGATTAAAGTTGTGTATGGTCAAAAATTAGATTTAAACTGCAAAGGAATGGATAAATGAAAATAGATTGCTTTTTGGTGTGGCTAATGCTTTTGCTGCTCAGATTAAATTTGTTATTGATGAAATTAGTTGGTATATGAGTGATTACTCCTAAATCTTAAATACGAAGAGATGTTGAATCAGAAGACTTAACTCAAAGAAGCCACTTCAATGTATCATACTTAAAAGAACGTCACACGTTAAACTGAACCAACACTTACACGTGGAATTTGGGTGTTCTGGAAGGAAAGCAGATATCTGTGGCTCATTTTTTTTTTAAAAAAAACAGATGGTGATAATGCTACTGATAAGAATAATGCATTGAGTGAAATGCTAAGGTGGAAACAACTTCGCGTTTCTCGAGATGGAACATTTTATCCACGAGATAGATTGGGAATTAATTTGGGGAAAAATGATTATGCTGAAGCGATACAAGTCTTTCCAAAAGGTGTGTGAAAGCAATGGGAATAAGAACCTATTTTTGGATATGACAGCAGTTTAAAGTCTGGTAACAATCTGCGATTGACCTGAGTGGCTCAAAAGGAAACTATAAAGTCTAATACGAGTGATCTTCCCTATACACATTGAAAGAGGAGAGAGTGAAGAAGTTGGAATACAATGATCGTTTGCTTTTGGAAAAACAGAATTACGATTATATAAGTAATGGTGTTATGATTAGTCTCACATAATTTTTTTGATAAATAAATGAGTAGTTAAAAGTGCCAACTGGGGTATTATGTTAATCAAATCAATCTTTCATAAACTATCATCTTGTAATTCAAAAGCCTTTGTATGATTAACGTTAATACAATTCAGGAAAAAGGAGCAGTAAGAATTGAGTTTTGTTCACAAGAGAACAGGTGAATCTTGAACAATACTGGCTCACGTAAATTAAAATGTCCCAAAACCATGTTGAAGAAATATTCATAAGAGAGGCGAGTGGAGGATTTCTCCCATTATAATTCCTTTATTTGCTGGTTTTAAGTGTGGCTGGAAGCATTGACGGGTGGTATTTCAGCAGTGTGAAACTGCCAACGGAAAGGAGGCTTAACTCGCTCAAAAATAATTGGAAAGACATGAAGAGTTGGAAGAAACAAATTAGTGGAAGGTGGTGCAATTTGTCGATTTTTTGCCTGAAAACTTGAAAGTCTGCCTGGTAAAGCGAGATGTTAGTTTTGGTAGGATATGCTTTCTTCTATCGCACAAGCAGTATAAAATTAACTAAAAAAGGGGAACTGGATTATAATCTTTCTATAAATAAATGAGCATTGATGAGTGGTTTAAAAGAATACAACATCAAATTTTAGAAAACTTATCAAATTTGTAATGAAATTAAAAATTCATAATGTGGTTAGTTTGTAATGAGAGATGAATTTAACAACTTGCCAAACAACAGAAGAATATTATTAAATGAACTTAGAAGATAATAATGGGAACGGTTCTCATTGGATTTGTATTTTTTAATCGTCAAGAACAAATATTATTTTGATAGTTTTTGGTCTTCCACCCCTGTTGAAAGTATAAAATTCTTAAAACCAGAATGTGTTTATGCCAAGCATTTCAAAGTTCAAAGATTAAATTCCAAGTGTTGTGGTCATTAATGTCTATATGTGTTATTTTCAAACTCAACAAAGAATAAATTTTTTTAATGACATTATTTTTTTATCTATTATATAAATGACTTATGTTGGTAAGATGGTTCTATCTTGGTGGATCCCAAGAACTGGATTTCGATTTATCAAATTATTACACAAGCACAGGCTGAACGACAGAAATATAGGTATGCAAAAAATATTAATATGAAAAATGCCTTATAAATTAAAAATTTATCCAAGCCGACTGACTCGGTGAGATTAAGTGATTTATCACTATAATATCCTTAAATGAAACGGTCTGTGTATTTCCAAAAATACAGAAGTGTTGATTTTATCTCCAGGTCATACAAATTCACCAGTTCCATTAAAGATAAAATTTTTATAAGAAGGGCAGATCGTTGTATGAGAAATAGAACAATGGGGATATGATATGAATGATTTGGGTAAGATTGGTCATTTAAAAATTGACCTAGAAGACCTGGAACAAATTAAATCATCTCGTAAGGAAGAATATTAAACACTTGTACGAGAATGAGTTTTGTCGAAGCATGATTTGCAAACAACAAAATAAAAGATTTAATTTAAGGGTAAATCAATCATGGTTTTTGCCAATAGTTTATATCATGGAAACCAAGAACAGGTTATATGTAAAAGTAAGGAAATACAAATGATTTTAATCTATTGGGAAGATGGGGAGGTATTGTTGTGGGCCGGGGTTCGGTGGCGATTAAACGACCACAAGGTGGAAGCAGTGGGAGTAGTTCCACCGAAACACCTGGAATTTAGGTCGGGACTCTCGGACAAACTCCGAAGGTCACGGGTCACTTTGAGGACCGTGGTCGCAATATTTTAATGGCGTGGGGTGGGGTTAATTGCTAATTTTCAATATCCTAAATAGCTAAACGTCGTCCACCTACCGGGGAAAACCACACCCTCGACTGACTCAGTCCGAATTGAGTTGCTATCATCGCCTCGGATCCGGCGTAATCCGGAGTGGAAGTTACCAAAGCCGTGCCGGACCAAAATTAATAATAACCTCTGGCACGATAACGGCCTTGCTAATTTGCAATAACGCACAATGCCTCGGCCAATGGAGGAAAAGCAACGGAAAACAGCTGGCACATTTTAACAGGGGTTTTATTTTTTACAAAGAATAATCGGGGAGGGGAGAACAAGAGCAGAGTTTCCGAACAAGAAAATGTAGTTTATTTACAAGGAACGAAAAGCACTTAACAATTTCTACTTCAGACGGGGGCCCACGGACAGAGACACACACACACACACACACACACACACATCACACACACACACACACACACACACACAAAAGAAACCAAGATTTTATTGTTCCCCTCGCAGCGTGGAGGAGAGACGAGCTGGAGGTCAGAGTAAAAGAGTACCTGCCGTTGCGTGCTCGAAATGCCGGCAAACCTGGTGCTAATGGTTGCATGGGGCACGGTCCGGAAAGCTCGTGCCAAGGCTCGTGGTTCGGGACAAAGACCGCGTGGCGAATCGTCAGGGCACTCGAACTAACGATCCGTCCACAGTACCGACAAAACCTCCTTCTCCGTGCAGCCACCGACAAAGCGCAAAACACAACCACGGCTCCTTTCGTTCCACTCACTCCTTGTCCACAGAACTCCTTGTCCACCGAACCTCTTCGGCGCCAACAGCAATGACATACAATGACACACGCCTTCCGTCCACACCACTTCCGTTTTTCCAACCACTCTCCTCCCCACACGGGGCGGAGCCTTGGCGAGAATCATCCTAGCTGTCGTCGCCTCTGCTGGCCTACCGGCCGCACCTTTCCGAGGGGGAGCCGTGGCCCCTGCTCGGAGCCCCGAATATTTCCTCGTGGCACGCTGCGCAAGAGTAATAGGATCTGCCCTGAGAAATCGTCGTACCAGAGGAAGTTCGTGCTGTGGGGATGGAGCGTGATGGGCTGGTTTGGGTCATCCAGGAATGGGATGGTAGATGTATGGGATGAAGATGGCTGAGATGTAATAACCTAACTAAAGATTGGTCACAAGCACGTTTTCGAGTCTCCCACTAACAAAAAAGGAAAGGGACCTAGAGTATCTCACAGTACTTACCTGCATAACCTAACTTTGGGACCTGAAGTTGGAAGTGCGCATGGTTTCCAGATTGTAACAGTATTTCTTGTCATTATATTTTCGAAAAACATAATGACAGCGAGAAAGGCTTCAAGAAAATTATCTTTCTGTGTCCAATCAAGCATACCTTCAAGAAAAGGTGTATTCGGGTTTTATAAATATGTTCTACACATAAGAAATGAGGTTTTTTCAATAAAAGATTGGTTTTAATACTGGATGTTTAATAACCAACAACTTTTGGGATTTAATTTAAAATGTTAAATAATGAAAAATTATAGAGTTTAAGAAACCGCAGGCTCTTTTAGAAATTCAGAGAAATTTTATTGTTTTCCTATTGTAAAAAAAATTTTTTTTTTATAATTTTTGGATACAGGAATAACAAGAATCTATGATATATGTATGAATGTCTATTTTGGGGTGAGTGATTCAAACGATAGTTAAGGGACGAGGAAGGAGTTGAAAAGAAAACTGAGACAAAGGAGAAGGAGAAGAGAGAAGGAGAGGAGGAAAGAGAGAGAAGAAATAAATATAAAATTATGGAAACCAGTGAGATTAGAAAAAGATTGGGGGTATTACAGAAAATAAATAAATCTCACGCACGAGGAGGAAAACAAAGGAATTGACAAGTCTATTAGAAATATTTGCGTCAAGAACTATAACATCGTTTTTCCTTGGTGTGATTGAAATTTTTTTTTTTCTTAAAATAAATGGAGGAGAGAGTGAAGACATTTCTGAGGATTCTTTAATGTTTTAAATAAGATTCAAATGTGCATGTTTGGAAACTAAAAAGGTTTTCCATCTGTTAGGAATTTTTCTCATAAATAAAATGAGTTATTTTGGGTCCCACCCTCAAAAATGTAAAAAGAAACTAATACTTAAAATATCTCATATTTTAAAAGTAAAATAACAAGATATACAAAAAGGCATATGTCGGTGGTGTGGCTCAAAGAGTAATTATCTCAAACACAACGTGGGGGAGATTAGAAAGTTTTTATCAGGAAGTAAATTTAACACTACTGGAATACCAGGGGAATTACTCTACCAGGGTATTCTTTCTGTGGTCCAGGAACAAACTTGAATAAAAGATTAGTATGAGGCTGACAATCCCCAAACCGTGGAGCAAACCTATCAATAGGGTTTGATGAAGTGTTGCATGAGGCACGATATTGAATTATGGAAATACCACAATCGTTGGAAGAAAACATGAAGCCGACAAGAGAAAGTGTTTGTATAATTTGTCTGCTGATAAAAAGATCCAACCTTGAAGAAAAAGTTGATAGGTTCATGCGTGAAGAAGATGATCAGTGCTAAATTGAAACTTAGGCCTTGGAAAGTTCAAAAAAAACTTATAAGGCTCTAATGATGTTCATTAAGATTGAAGAGCAAATTAGCTGATGAATAGCATAACCAATAATCACAAAGTTTCATAGAAGGAGGTTTTTATTCCAAGGGATAGAAGTTTGATTATATCTGGTCCGCTGATTTGATTGAACTCCATACATGAGAAGGGGTACAAGTATGCTTAACCGTTAATTGATTTGAGGAGAACAGATAGCATGGGTTTGTTCCCTTTGAAAAAACAAAACAGGCAATACTCTTATGTTAGCCCTTTCAACAGATATTTATAAAAGTAAGCGAAAACCCAAAAATTGTGGACTGGTGAGGGTTAACAGAGTTTCTAGCACCAACATTTTATGAATTTTCCTAAAAATAACACATTATATTTACAGGCCACCTTTAATGAAGGAAAAATACAAAAAAGCCATCATCCACATGATAAAGTGCCACATCCACACAATCCCCATAACATAAACCCCAACCCCATCACAAAGCTCTACCCACCAAACACACTTCCACAGCAAGCCCACCCACACACAATCCCAATTGCACACCAAGCTCTCACACACATAAGCCCCACCCACACAGCTCCACCCACGAAAAAACCACATCCACACAAACCCACCCACACAAACACGCATCCACATCCATCATATTCCACATAATTAGTGATTAATTCGTCCGCACACACGTTTAGAATTTAAGCTAAATTTGCTCCACCACAAAAGCCCCACCCATTCCACACAAGCTACACCCACCCACGCCATCCACACCACCTGCCACTATAGCCTCCACCGCACCCACAACAAGCCCACCACCCACACAAGCCCCACCCCCCACACAAGCCCACCCACCACACAAGCCCACAAGCCTCCACCCATCCACACCAAGCCCCACAAGCTCCACCCCATCCACACAAGCCCCACCCACCCACCCACACAAGCTCCACCCACCCACAACAAAGCCCCACCCACCCACACCCACCTCCACCCATCCACACGCTCCACCTAACACCACAAAGCTCCACCCACCCACAACAAGCCCCACCCACCCACACAAGCTCCACCCACCACACAGCCCCACCCATGCCACACAAGCCAATACTCTAAATGTGTTCATTTGTGTCGGTGTACATATCAAATGATACTTGATCGAATGATTAGTCTATATATTTCTGGTTCTGTTTTTTTTCCGTTTTTAGGTCATCTCTTCGAGCATGACCTAATAATATGGGTGTCGATGTCCTTCGATCCGTCCGTCCGTCACAATGAAGTTGAAGCGGGAGATCTGGTCATTAGTGATCCTGATAGAGGTCGATGAGACGTACACGATGGTATGACTTTCAAGGTCACCGAAGGTCAAGGTCAAGGTCACGAGGCTTTGAAGTTGCGAAAATGACGATTTTCAAATTCTATCTCCTCCGCCATTTCTCAAGCGATCTTGAATTTGATTGTAGCATATGAATCTATGGAACAATATCTAAATTTAGTCAGGCCGGATTTTCGATATTCGCTTTCGTTTTCGTGTCACGTGACTTCAAGTTGGCAAAAAATGCGAAAATGACGATTTTCAAAATCTATCTCCTCCTACATTTCTCAAGCGATCTTGAATTTGATTGTGGCATATGAATGTATGGGACAATATCTAAATTTGGTCGGGACGGATTTTCGAAGTTCGCTTTCGTTTTCGCGTCACGTGACTTCAAAGTTTGCAAAAACTGCCCTACCTTCAGGAGGCTATATATTCTCTACTGGGCATGGTAAAAATTAGTGAATGGTGTCATTGCATAGCAGCTGACCTTGTCTTTCATGTCCATTCGAAAGAATACCGATATCTTCGAATACGTACAGGTCACGTGACTTTGAATTTTGCGAAAACTGCTTCATGTAGTTTGCAAAATGACGATTTTCAAAATCTATCTCCTCCTACATTTCTTAAGTTATCTTGAATTTGATTGTGGCATATGAATCTATGGGACAATATCTAGATTTGGGCAGGCCGGATTTTCGATATTCGCTTTCGTTTTCGCGTCACGTGACTTCAAAGTTGGCAAAAAATCCCTCCTGACCCGAGAACACTACACCCTATAACAGGAACTCATGCTTGTTTCTCGCAGAGATGACCGTCACTCCCGCACGGGTGTATTTGTTATTATTTGTATTTCTGTTGTATCATTGTATTGTATGGCATGGGTATAAAAATTCTGAGTCAATGAAATTTACTATCAGTATTATATATGCGATAGGGTCATAAATATAACTACATGCCAGTCAATTGGAATGA